>CM053276.1:25767859-26300359 GCA_028583415.1 Protea cynaroides | reverse complement strand
CAACATGTCATGGAACACTCGGTTCATCAGTTCCATAAACGACGCCGGAGCGTTGGTCAACCCGAAAGACATAACGTAAACTCATAATGCCCATACCTCGGCCCCGAAAGTGTTGAATATCTCCGGCCTTGATCTTCAATTGGTGATACCCCGATCGGAGATCGATCTTTGAGAAACCCTTTCCCCCCCCCCCGGCCGGCGCGGACGTCCCTTCCTGAAGGGAGGGGAACGTTCTCCCCGCCGTTTTCTCTTCCCCGGGTTTCCCAAAAACAAGAACACTTCCCACTTTTTCCTTTTTCACAACAACGGAACCTCCCCCGTCGAGGCCAAGTGGGTGGTTTTGAATCCTTCTCCCCCACAATTTAATTGGGGTTTTTTAACCCTTTCCCCTTTTTGGCGTTCCCTTTGGCGCCTGTGTGCCGTGTGCGCAACCCGGGAGGGAAAATTAATTAAAATTTGGCCACATTCGGGGCCTCCCCGGGGGGGGACATCCCGGGAAAAAAACCAGAGACCCCTACCACCACCTCCCCTCCCATCTTTTTGGGTCCCCTTGGTTATTGTATGGATCCCCTTTCTTTAATCCTCCACCTACTCCATTTAACCCTTCTCCCTATTTTCCATTTTTTTTTTATAATTTTAATCCTTTTTCGATTTTCCGTTCCCATAATTACCATTTTCCCTATCTTTACCCCCATCTCACCATCATATAGTGTTTGGATGGCCGAACAAAGGGGCCCCCTATATACTTCCCAAAAAGGCATCCAAAAATCAAAAAAAAAAAAAAAAAAAATTATCCACCTTTTTCCCTTTTTTCCCTTCCTTCATTTTCTAAAACCTATTTATCAACCTCATAGTAACTTCAAACCTTTTTGGACGGGACATTGGAACCTTAATGTATGTACTTATAAACATTTTTCGCAACAAAAAAAAGAACGAAAAAAACAAAGGCACTAAGAAGAAAAGGGGACTTATGGGACCAAGGATAAAATCTCGAAGTAATATATTTGATTAAAAATTAAAATCCATTCAAAATAATTTAAAAAAAAATAAAATAAAAAAAGAAAAAAATTAAATATCGAAAATTAGGAATTACCCATTCCAAACTATAAAGAGGAGATTTTTCCCATTGTTTGGGAAATCCTCCTTGTATCCTGTGTGGGGGTCGCCTATCCCCCCCCCGGCGCCGGCCCTTTTCAACCCGTCCCATCCCCTTAGGGGAAGAAACTTTTTTTTTCGGGGGGGCAGCTTTTTTTCTCTTGAGGGGTCGGGGTCGTTCCCCAGGGGGGGGGGGGGGGGGCGCGTTCTTTGGGGGAACCCGCCCCGATCCCCCCGCTCCGCCCCTTCCTACCTTAATACGGGCCCTCCCCCCCCGGCCAGGGCGCCCCCCCCCCCCCGCCCCTCCTCCCCCCGCCCATCCTCCCCCCCCAACAACGAAAGCTCTCCCCCCCCGCCCCACCGCATCACTACTCCTTTCCCATCCCCCCCCCCGAGATCCCCCGCCTGTCGTTGCCCGTATCCCCTTCCGGCGGGCCGGCAAAAAATAATTCCAAACCCCCCCGCGGGTTGGGCGGGTAAAAGCCCCCCCTTCGTTTTGGGAATTTCCCAAGTTTTTTTTTTAAAAAACCTTGGGAATATTTTAAAAAGAAAAACCCCTTTTTTTTCTTCCCTCCCCCAACGTATGTAAAATATTTCACAAACTCCCCCCCCTCAAAAACTCCGGCAGAAAAGTACCAAAAAAATCCCCCCGTGCCCCCCGAACCGAAACACTTTCCCTTTCCAAATCCCCCTTGAGTTCATTCAAATGGTTTTCCGCCCTTTCACCCTTATTTGTTCGGGGTTGGGATTCCCTACCTCACCCCACCCTCTCCCCGAAGAAATCGACAGTACCCCCCTTTCACATCTCCGGCTTTTTTTCCCCCCGTACCATGGTGGTGGATACGGATACGCCCTGGATACGCGGAAGGCGACGGAAACCGATGCGGTGGTGGTACATGCCGTGCTTGCCGCCCTTGGCCTTGGGCTACTCGCACCCGTTGTGAAGACATTTTCTCTCGCACCCGAGCGTATTACCGGGACGAGGAACGCTCGCCGACCGAGCATCGCTAGTACCTCTCTCGTAAATTCCTTCCGTTGAGCTTGCATCCGGGGAGCCCAGGTTTGTAACTGGGGGCGCGGGTCGGGGGGGGGGGCCGTAAATTTGTAATTTTTTTGGGGGGGGGGGGCCGGGTACTTCGGGACCTGTTCCTCCTCCACTTCGTGGCTGGTTTCTCTAACCCGGTCCCGCGTCGGCCTTGCTCTTCCTCTCGGCCGGCGCCCCTTCCGGCGATGATGTTTTCGACCTTTTCGACCGTTTCCACCGCCATCTCGACTATTATTTGGATCTGAGAAGAAGACATAACACGTGAGAACATCAATAATAGTAGTGTTAGTCTTGAATACTGCAGGTAAAAATATATAGTCGAGAAGTAACATTTCGATTTACACAATTTTGGAAATTTTTTAAATTTTTCTGGCTCTTTTGGGGCGTACCGGTCGCAACATACCGGTCGCACACCTGGGTCGATACCGGTCGACCGGTATAGGCATAACCGTCGACCGGTATGCCCAAAATGGCTTTAAAATCGCGAAAAAGTGAGATTTTTCTCACTTTTTCCTTTCTCTTTCTCTCCAGTTGGGTTTTTTTTCCTGTTCCGGGGCGTGGACATTCTAGAGGGGGTATTTGTTTAAGCCGGACCCCACCCTTCAAAACCCAACCGACCTCCCGGGGGTCTCTACCCCTCTCTCTCATATTTTTAGAAATTTTCCATATCGCCTTTATGTAGAAATTTAGGTTTTTCTTTGTTCGAGATGTTTTAACCGTAGGAATTCTTTTCCTTCGGCTTAGAAAGGGTTTAGGGACCCCCAAGAGCAAAAGCCCTCAACTAATTTGGGGTTCCACCGAACGGTTTTCCTAAAAATCAAAATTTTCATCTTTTGACCTAGGTTTTCATGAAATTTCGAAATTTTTATAATTTTTCTTAATTTCTTGAAATTTCTTGCAATTTCTTGTTATAATTGCTTGTGATTGGCTTATTGAAGAGTGTGGGGGTTACGTAAGTCCTCCTCCCCATGTTTTTGGGTGAGATCGAGGCTTTTTCCCAATTTACTGTCGTTATGCTACCGAAATTTTGAAAATTTCTAACTTTTATCTCACTTTCCTTTGTTTTGTAGATTCTAAATGGCTCCTAGACGCAACCTCGGGAAACGCTCACATGGTTCTAGTTCTCGGGTACCCTCTCCACCAATCCCTCAGCTAGACGAGCTATGGTTTCGCTCCTTGGAAGCTCAGGCTCGGTTCCCTGGTTTGATGATAAGAGTATTGTATCCGGGCGCCGGGTCAACGTCGGACAATTGCACCGGTTCAATGTAGAGACGGCTTTTGGCGCTCTAGGTTGGCTACCGGTCATTTCCTACACAGAGACTACACGCCCTAACCTAGTCAAGCACTTTTATGCAAATTTGGAACTCGAAGGGGATGTCGAAGACCCGAACCAGTGTAGGGATCTACGCATTACCAGTTACGTCCGGGGTGTACATATTTCCTTCAACACCCACCAGTTGGCTGATCTGCTCGGGGTTCCCAATGATGGAGATTTGGTGTGGCCGTCTCGTCACTTTCCTTCTTCGCCGGCCCGGGCGTGAGTTTCAAAAGAAAAAAAGAAGCCGTCGAGGACTCCAACCCCCCCATCGACCTTGACCGGGATGCGACAAATAGGATGCAGATGGTTGACCTGCCCGTTAGTGATGACGAGTTGGAGGCTCGCCCTCATCCACTTGGGAGAGTAGAGGCACGCAGCAGCCGCGGCCCCGGCCAATGCGGCCTATGCGGCGAGATGGGGGATGATGATGATGACGATGTAGTTGGGGGACCGCAGGGCCCCCCCCCCCCCAGGTGGGCGGCCCCCCCCGGCCTCCACTTCGTTCCATCACCATTGCCATCTCAGCCATCCCCTCCCTACTCGGTGTTGAGTATGTTTCTCGAGATCGGGGACACCCGGAGAGTCATCCCTCGAGTCTCGCCGAGCGATGGGTCGGGAGTTGGGACGCCGGCTCGTGGTCTACGGGTGACTCGGGACCGGGTGCATTGGCTTAAGGTCGCATACGGCGGGACTATGATATAGCTGACCCCATACCTCCCAGGCCTCCTACCCCATGATTTCCATTTACTTTTTATTTTCATATGGCTGTTTATATAACAGGGTAACTTTTCGGTTTGTGGACTGTACCCTGTAGCACTATTACATTTGATACGCTTTTCTATTTAATGAAAGTTCATGGTTTTTCCTAACTAGTGTATGTGCACATATTAGGTTTCATATTTAGAATAGTACATTATTCTCTTTCTTAGTCCGTCTCAGGTATCAAACAATGCTTAGAGTGTGTTTGTATTAAGATTTTTAAACTTCCTAACTCCGGTTCATCGACCCAGTTAAAGTGCAGCATGGTTTGTTGGAACAGGGCCCGAAGAGCTCGATACCAAGTTGTCACACCCCAAATTCGATCCAACCAGAACGGTGTGAGTGAACCGTCATTGAACCAACGGTTCACACCAGGATCTCGAATAGGCCGTGTTCACCCATACAAATCATTACACATAACCACAATCAGAATATAAATATACAGCGGAAGACTTTAAATAGAATGAACCGAGTATCTATTGATAATTTAAATAAATATCCCATTATTCAAATTCAAAGATAAAATAATAATCTTTTACATCTCTTAATAACAAACAAAATAACTGGAGCTAAGGTATACCCGCACCTCCCCGATACTCTACCCATACCCGTACCTAAGCCCCCTAGCCTCACGGCATAGAGATAGAGCTAGAGCGTGTGAGGCCGGGCCTGAGACCTCCAAAACCTCACCTCCCCCGATACCCTATCCGCAACTAACCCACTAGGATAGAAACAATACGCAGTGTAGACCCTATCCCAACACAACTCCCTACGGCATAGAGAGATAGAGCTAAAGCATCGTGGACAAGGCAGCGTCGACTCGAATCCTCGAGTCCGTCACCCAACGATGGTCGGGACAACATCAATATCGGAGACCAACGTACCACGATCTTCCCCCGATACCCCACCCGTACCAAGCATGTTAAGATAGAATACTACAAAGGCGGTGTGAAGAGCGATCCCAAAGCCCATGCCCCACTCCACACACTAACGAAAACAATCACATGCCTAACAACCACATCCTATGAATGCATGAACAATAATAATAGCTGAAAGTAAAGGATGGTATGTGAATATCAAAACACCCATCACGTGTTTTATTGTTTAAAGTCCATTAATTATTAGGTTTAGGTCGGATTCCCTTACCCGACGCTTGTTCAATAACTTGCTCTACGTCGCAAGATCCAAACGATAAGTCACAACGTCCTACATAATATTAGGGTTTCATTAGAATATATTATTTAAGGTTTCATGTTGGTCGGAAACCAACATGGTTACAAAATACCCTCACGCAGAGTTGACCGGTGGCATGTACCGGTCGCGCTCCGTGGGAAAGACTCGGCGACCGGTATGGTCAGCCGGTCCCCCACAAACAACCTCCCGAGAGGTAGCGGGTCGAACATACCGGTCGCACTATGTGCAACCGGTATAGTCGACCGGTATGTCTCCGGAAGACCATACATGGGTTCTTCGACTGCCGTCGATCATCCTCCATGGATTTTCAGGTTTCTCCTATCCATTATAAGTCTAGGCTTTGAGTTAGAGTTATCCCAACTCATTCAAGTCTCGTTTCGATGAATATCATCTCGAAACTCGAATCTAGGGTTTGACGGCAACTTAGGGTTTATTGGCCAATTTAGGGTTTTAGATCAATACCTACTTTGCATGGTATTGATCCACCCACACCACTAACATAGGGTAAGAAGATGGATCCAAACACTTACCGTTGACGTGTGTAGCGAGAACTTGTACAAACGGTAATGGCGGCACCTCCTTCTTCTTCCTAGTCCTTCTCCTTTCCAAGCTCTTTCTCTTCTCTAGGGTTTGTGAGAGACAATGGAAAGGATTTGAGGGGTTTAAGGGTGTATTTATAGGCTAGAAATAGGGTTTAGTAACCCTACTAGGATTAGGAAACTTCTAGGATTCGAAATCGGGAAAACGGGACCCGCAGAGACCAATTTCCAAATTCCCCAGCACATAGCTGTGGGCCATACCGGTCGACCGGTACCATCATCCGGTACCATCGACCGGTATACCTAAAATCAGGTATACTTGGTCGACTTCGGGTCCGATTTCGTACCTGTTCGTTATCCGCTTGCCCCGTCTGGCTCGGTGATGATCGGAAGACCTGTCACGATACAAAACCAAGGTTAGACCGGGTTTTCAGAGTGCGGGTCTTACAGTAGATGGTCATGTAGTATGGAGAAAAAGGCACACAGAGACACTTACCACCCCTACATCACCTAAGTTGGGTGTGAAAGGGAACTAGCCTCCCAAGCATTAGGTGTAAGTTGGTGTACATGGAGAGCGATAGCTTACTACATGTTCATTTTTGCCCTTAGATGGACTCCGTTGATTGTAGAAGAGTATAAGTACTTGGAATCTTCAGGTGACATAGTATAGTCCTTTGTGTTGATGCATATTGGTGAAGTAGTTGATAGATGAGCAGTGTTATGTTAGTCAGGGGATAGAGCAGTTAGTGATGAAGTCAAAGTTGTTTAGTTGTGTGAGTATGACAGCTAGATGTACTTCTTTGCTTTAGTAAGTTATCAAAAACAATTATTAGAATCATTCATGATAGTGTCAAAGTGTGGTTCTCTTTGCAGTGATATGGGGAGTTATATTGTTCTTATTTAATTACAGAGGAAAAGTAAATTTATAACTTGTAGTTGTTGTTAAGTGCTGCAGACGTCTATTTATTGGTGAATATCCCTCCAGGTACCCCTTGTATAGCATGAGCAGTGATGGGTGGATATGAGGAATAGTGGAGCAATTAAGTTTTCAACTCATAGGTTTCAGAAGATGTATATGGGCATTCCTATGTAATTGAAAACTCACACTATAGGATTGGGAAGATGCATATGGGCACTCCTATAGGTGCTTGTATCCCATATTGGGAGATATTGCTCAGGAGATGAAGCATAGTGACAAAGAGTATGAAGTGATCCTTAATAGTCTAGGATGTGAGATAAAAAAAAAACTAATAGTGACAAGTTAGTAGTTTTAGGGCAGAGATATTAAAAAATGTGCACACTCTGACAGAGAGTGTTGAAGATTCATTCATGGTTATTCTCACTGAACAATGAGATGCTTGTGCTGAGGGGGAGCTCACTATATGTCAAAATAATGCCCCTATGTGGACTATAAGTAAGTGACAGCTACATAATCTCTTTCTGATTTTTGTATCTTGCTAAGTCATCTTTAGATGAGAGGATACTATTGTGCAAAGGGAAAGAAAGTATGATGTATTCCACAGTGGTGAAGTTGGTTGGGTACACTGCATGAGAGAGAAATGAAAGTATCTAGCGATGTGAGTTAAGGAGTGATGCGGCAGACACTCCTATGGCTATTTGTTTCTTATGTGATTGACTTTTAAATCATTTATCTGAAGAATGATGGCACGGACTTAGGCGGAATCCATTTTACCTTCTTGCTACTATTGTCAAAGAGATGAGATTTATATAAGTGACATTATTGAGGCAGTGTTTATGTTGTTGAAGTTGGAAAGAAGCTTTGTGATAGGGGGAGATCACAAATATTACAAATGTGCACTATATGGTCGTGAAACTCAAAATGGAAATCTACTAAGGACTTGAGGACAAGTTGAGAAGCATTGACTCAAGGTGAGTCATTGATCCTCTTTCTGACAAGACAAAATGATGAGTTGGATTGTTTGTGGAGAGCCAATAGGATAGGGAAGATGTGGTGGGCACCCCTATATGATCGGTACCCTTTGTACTTGTTAAAGGGGGAGATTGTTGGAATATGTGTAGTAATTATTGGCAAATGGGCCAACCTTGATGAGAGAGAATGTGTGTGGGCCACTGGTGATGTGGATAGCACCCATACAAGCAATATGTTGATAAAAAGAGGAGAGAAAAAAATATAGAGTGTGGGTCCCACTGATGGTGTGGCAAGAGGAGAGAGTGTGGGTCCCACTAATGATTTGGCAATCATAGCTGATGAAGAGAAAGAAAGACGAGAGAGAATGAAGAGAGAGAAGGAAGAGACAGAAACTAAAGAGAGAGAATGAGAAGAGAGTGTGAGTGGGACTCACGAGTAAAGTAGCATGCCACCATGGCAACTAGCCATGGCACCTGGCCGTAGGCCATGCCGACAGCACAGCAGCAGCCATGCATATGGCACAGCCACAAGCTAGCAAGCACCAGGCAGCAACAATGCCACCTAGCAGCAAGGTAGGCCAGCTGCGTGGCACAACAAGCCATGCCACAAGGCCCACAGGCCAGCAGCATAAATGCGATGCCGTAAGGCCGCAGGCCAGTAGCATAGCTGCCATGCTGCAAGGCCCGTAGCCTTGGCATGGTGCATGGCACTCCCATAATCCCTTCTCCCAAGATGATATTTTGTCGTCAAGTATTCGACAAAATTCCAGGAAAGAGGCACCTCTCGGGAAGAAATCTCCTGGGAAGAGCTTATGTGTCACACCTCAATTCCGCACTATTCAGAACGGTGTGATGAACCGTTAATAAACCAACGGTTCAACCAGGATCTCTAATAGGCTTTGTCCATTAAAAATAAAACCATACACATCCACAATCATAATCAGAATAAATACACAATAGCGGAAGTCTTATAGTAAATGAACTGAGAAATCTAACTATGATAACCATAATAAAATATCAAGTTATTGTTGTATCAACTGAGACATAAATAAATAAAGTATCAATTACATTCCCTTAATAATTCAAACAAAAATCTAATCGAATACGCATGAGTTGCACTCGCATGAGGAATCATGCGCATCCTCTAAGTCTTCGGCACCATTGTAGCAACATGCCCGTACACTAGAGCATTTATATAATCTTTGACAGTGGTACCTGCATCATCAACTAAAAATATTTGACGTCGAAAGGGTGAGCACACATCATGGCTCAGTGAGCAAACAAAACAATGCAACAAATATATGCATGCATTCAATTCATATCTTTGGTCTGGTCAATAAGTTTGCAATGCGCTATAGAAAGGTTCGGTGGCTGCCTCGCCTCTATGCACAGGGTGTGGAAGCCCACCCAAAGGTTAACGTTTATTGTCGTCCCCATCCTCCCTACCATGGAATAGATATAGAGCTAAAGTGCTGAGGCCCGGCCTATGACACTTCCCCTGATACTCTACCCATACCAACACGTAAGCCCCTGCTGGCGAGGGCTTGCAAACTGGGCTCGCAACTAACCAATCCTAATGCCAATCAGTGTATCCAAGGCCTCACCCCAGCATCCGTTAATACGTCCATAGAGATAGGGCTAAGGCCCCCTGATAGAGTCAGAGACTACACAGTCCGAGACCACCTCCCTCATACACTACGACATAATAGTTCTGCTAAGGTAATGGCGATACGATGATGTCAGTGGACAAGATTTGAGGTAGAGATAGAGCTAGAGTGCTGAGGCTCGGCCTATGACATCTCCCTTGATACTCACTCGCATCAAGCACACCAACCACACACATACATTCACATGCCTATTCCTATCATCATCATCATCATCATCATCATGTTATAAACAATAATTGAAATATGCATGAACAATAATAATAGAAATATTGGATGACATGTTGAATGCACATAACAACCATACACGCATAGAATCAATCATGGCATTGGACTCAAGAAATAAAATAGTTTATTATTAATCAATTAGTTTAGGTCTTGTTCCCTCACCTTTGCTTGATTGTAGATCATCTCTCAAGCTTTAAGAATTAACTAAATATCACTATCATATCACTAGAAGACCTAATCAAGTCGATAGAATTTAATTAGAATTAATTCTGATTTAAAAAGCTTACTATTAACTGGGGGTCGATGCCAGGGTCGGAGGTTCCATCAACCCTGGGTGCTACCACCCACATTCTGGACTTCCCGAACACTGGGGGTCGATGGATCCCCCATGGGTTTAGTTAAAATTTTCATCATTCAGTCCATTCTTTCATATTTGGGCCCTATGGCTTGCTTCTATAATCCATTCCATACATGTTCCATGGTTTAGAACCATAGTTTATTCACCTACAAGGTTTTAATGATCTCCTCCATGGTTTTCCATGAAAACCTAACCATGGGTGGATGATTTGGGTTTCTCCTAGATCATACCCTCTTCACTATCTATTCTAAGGTCTTTAGAATTACATGGAGATAGTATCCATACCTGAGAATTAGGTTTGTTTCTTTGAAGCCTTCTCTTTGGTCTTCTTCTCCACTTTCCTTCTCTTCTCTTTCTCTTCTCCTTCTCTTCTCTTTCTCTCAATCCAATTAAGGTTCTAAAAGGAGTGATAGAGGCTTAGGGACGTCCTATTTATAGAGTAGAAACTCCCAAATAAGTCCCATTGAGATTAGGAAAGAATCCCATTGCAATTTGGAAAGTTCCCAATTCACGATTTATGTCAGCAGATTGGGGGTCGATGAGGGGGTCGGAGATTCCGTCGACCCCTGGTTCTAAATTGTCCGACCCCCGGTTAGAAACTCAGGGTCTGACTTTTTATATTGGGGGGTCCGACCTTGCCTTGCTGGGTATGCGACCCTCCCCCTTATTTTTGTGTTTTTGGGTCAGTTTAATACCTGGGAGCGTTATCTCCTTCTCGCACTTGATCCATTTGGCTCGACCATGATGGGTAGACCTAGTTCAAGGTGGTAAGACCGGGTTAGTTTGATACGGGTTTTACATTATGTGCTCAAACAGTGGTTACAAAGGACATCTCTAGATTTTTAAGGAGCAATTCGGTCAGTTTATGAAAGAAGGAGATGAGAAGGACCACTAGAATTGAGCCACACCATTCAGATTATAATCGGATGGCCAAACAAAATGCGGGCTTACATGTTACTCGGCCAATGCAAATTGATTCTCCCGTGGGAAATTTCATTGGCTGGACGCAACTTATATTGGTGATCCACGTCGCATGAAGGTCCTTTCATGATTCGGTGAAGCGTGCATATGGAGTGCGATAGAGGGGATCCGAATTAATGGCTGCAACTGAACCCAATAACACATTATGGGATTAAGCCAATCCGACTATCGTCAAGAGATCCCGCCATTTTTTGCAGATCTAACGGTTGTTTCAAAGATGCTCTGATCGACCAATGGGAAATCGACAACACCACCTATCATGTTTGTGTGGCTCAGCTCAGGTGAGGCGGGTGCACCAGATGCTTACAGAAGATGCTGTTTTGAATTTTTTTCATTGGTTGATCTTATTTTTGCCATATCTCGACCATTTGATATCCAAATCCATCAGTTTAAGTTGTTGCAAGCTCCATTTTGAATTCTTTGTTTGCTGAGAGGTGTTTGGAGAGTGGTTGTTGAGAAAAAAAATGGGAAGAAAGGTTTACAAGAGGAAGAAGAGTGTTTTAGTGAGTTTTCCTAGATGAGTGAGCATTAAACCACTCACCAACCTCATTTTGGTGTTCCTTGATGCATTATAGAATGATTTGAGGTTGGTAGAGCTTTCATGGAGTATTCTTGGTAGTTGTAAGCTGGTAAGAAAGAGGGAAAATGCTTTTGAGCAATGGTTTGCATGAAGATTTGAGTTATCCCAATATTAGGGGTTGTTGGAGATTGCAGTGAGCCGCTGGAAGTATTGAAGGGTGTGTTGGTCTTTTGAAAAAGAAAGAAAATGAAAGTATGGCCTATATTGTATGCAATAAATTAAAGATTCTAGTGGATTCGAGGACTATGTCAGGCTTCACAAAGGCATCCCAAAGTCTTTCTTGAGTACCAGAAAATACCAAACAAGGGTGGTAGGCTTCTTAACCTTGTATGAGTTAATTATTTAATTCTTGTACTCAATGTATGCTAGTTGTAGGTGATGAATGATTATTGCCTAGCTAATGAGGATTAAATTGTATGACAATTATAAGCCTAAAAACTGATACTGTTAACTTCCCGTGGGTGCGGGTTAAGCTTAATGTGTGCAGCAAGTGCTAAACACTGGTACTTTGGTACTTGAATTGTAGACACATTTGTGCCCTCTTAATTTTATACTGGGTAAATTGAGTGTATGTACTCCCTATTGTGTGTATAGTTAAAATAAGTATATTGAGTATATATAGAGCCCGTAGGGCATTACTTTGTGGACTAGCCATCACACACTGTGTTTGCGAACCACGTATATCTCTATGTTGTGGATGGTGTGTAAATGTACTTATTCTATATATTGTGAAGTACGTAGAATGGCCTACAGGATGGGTGTGCACAACATGGTAGACCTGACCACTCTGTGGTAGCGAGGTGATTGTGTATATGACTGTGTATGTGTGTAGTAGTGTTTTAGCGATTGTGTGACTGTGGTCAGTGAGTGAAGCATCAACTCAAGGCAACATCTGTCTTCAACGAATTAATTGGAAAGAATTTTGTAGACACTAATTTACCCCCCACCCTCTATGTGTCAACTTGTGATCAACATGTCTTACATATATAAGTGATTTTGGGTGGCAGTGAAGAAGGTGATGAGATATTTAATGGGAAAGAAAGAATACATATTTACTTATAGAGAACCCGATCAATTAGAAGTGATTGGATATTCAGACTCTGATTATCCAGGATGCCTTGAAAGCAAAAAAAAGTTTACATTAGGATACATTTTTCTTCTTGTTGATGGGGCTATTTGTTGGAGGTCCAAAAAACAGATTTGTGTCTTTTCTTCTACTATGGAAGTGGAATTGTGGCAATCTTAGAGGCCACATCTATGGCAATTTGGTTACAAAATTTTATCTCAGGACTTCAGGTTGTCTACACCATTACGAAGTCGTTGAGATTATATTGTGACAATGTTGCTCTGTGTATTACTCCAAGAATGACAAGTACTTTAGTAGAGCAAAGCATATTGGCAATTTTCTGAAGGAATTTGTTTAGAACTAGGAAGTATCTATTATTCATATCAAGACAAATTTGATGATTGCTGATCCTATGACCAAAGTTTTGGTGCCTAAACTTTTTTCAGATCTTGTATCTAATATAGGTTTGATTAAAAATTAATGTAATGGTCATATTATGATAGACATCTTCATTTCCTTTTTAACTATGATCAATTTTTGTTGTTTCGGAATATTTTTTTTATTTCTATCATTAAGGTGTCCAGATTTATTGCTTGATAACAATAAGATATTAGGCAGGACCATTTTG
The DNA here is from genome assembly GCA_028583415.1 of Protea cynaroides. NCBI lineage: Eukaryota > Viridiplantae > Streptophyta > Magnoliopsida > Proteales > Proteaceae > Protea > Protea cynaroides. The sequence continues at coordinate 26,287,014 of CM053276.1, read as the reverse complement.
TTTCAAACTTTTAGTTTATTCCCTATTTATGCTTCTGTTTGAGTGGAATTGCTAGTGTTGTGACTATGGAAGGGAGTAGTCGATCTTTATGTATAACTGTCATGATGTGCCGTGGCAATTTTGTTCAGATAAGTTATTATGATTGTATTAAATTTATGATGGATGGGTTGCTTTTACTATAGTATGATGCTTAACTCCAAATCAAATCTGGATTATCATTATATGGTCATATGGTTAATGTGGGAGATTGTAGGAGAATTTATCTCCTAATATGACCCAATGACCAATTAAAGTGACTGACCTAAGATATACATCTATTATTGAGTTTCGGATGATAAGGTAATCTAGTCCTATCAAACAACCATGCTATAGATTCTTAATGGGATCTGTTACCTTAATAGGAGAAGCCATTCTCATCTCTATTTAATGGACTATAGGACCCCTCTGTCTTACGATTGTCATACCAGTTCCATGCTAAGACACATTGTGGCTGGTCAAGGGAGAGAAAAGTAAAAGCTATGCTTGTTCCTTACAGGCAGTATTCAATGGCACCAGTTGCACAACAGAATACGTCTATGAATGGTATGCACCCTTATATTATGATGCTTTCATTCATGTTTCTATTGATGTCTCAGGGTGAAAACCCTACATGTTGGCCTCACCGACCAATCCTGAAGATGGGTAGAGATGATTTGAGGATGCCCACATCAGTTTTCCATGCACATTAAGTGTTGTAATTCCTAGGCCCATGGCCTTTCATTTTGATGAAAAAGCTACATCAACAAAAAATGGAAGGAAGAGATTGTTAGATTTTTCTGGGTCTAGGGTTTCAACCAAACCCCTGACAATCTATACAGGAACCCTTGAATAAAATGGAAATAACAAACAGAAGATTAATTTAGATATACTTGTGCGTTGAAGATTGATTCCACCTGGTCCTTGTTCAAGCTTTGATTCGATTAATCCACAGCTCACCAGAGATTATGTTTTGTTCTTTCTACATATGGGAGCATATAAGAGAGGAGTAAAACAACTTGATCTACAGGGACTCTGAACCTAATATATTACTATTCCAAACCTTGGACCACCCCCACAATGGATTAGGTTAGTTTATCTCTAATCCGTGAAGAACTAGACAAAAGAAGATCAAACTTATAATGCAGACTCACACTAGCCAATAGGCTGGTAATAATGAAGCCCACTAAGGCTCTCTTAATTTGGTATGTATTATAGAATCAATAATATAATACATTATGACATATTTAGCTATTTGATATGATTTATGGTACTTATTTATATTTAAAATAAAATGATATAATCTAAAATTTACAAATAGGTTATAATGTGTTTATCATTTGGGAAAATTTACTTGGACCTCCCTTTGACAATTCATTTATTATGCATCAATATTCTTACACTTTTTGACTTGCACAGACTTCCTTCAAAAAATCATATTTATAACAAATTGGTACACTCCGTTAGAAAATGGATGTTAGTTGTTGATGCGGACATTAGCTATTTTTTTTAAATATGAAAATACCTATATTCTTATTAAATTACCTTTTCACCCTTATGAGTGTTTAAACATCTTAGTGTTTTTTTTTTCCTTTTTTTGAAGGACGCCTGTAGCAGTGTCATCGTCATCATCTTCCTATGGATTTCCTTCTTTTCGAGGGAAAGATTACCACAAGCTATCGATCAAGACCTCTTTTTCATCTTCTCACTTGCAAGAAGAACTGCAAATATCGAAGGAGTGGGTTAGCATTTCAATTAATTCATGGGGTTAGGGTTTATTTCTCTTTGATTCTTCACTTTGGGTTTAGGGTTTATTTCTCTTTATTTGGTCTTCTATTTGTTTCGTATTCTCTGTATTTGGTATTTCTAAGTGTTTCTAGTTGGTGCACTCCAAGGTATGAGAGTTTCATGAGTTACTCGAATCAAGGTAGGGAAATAATACCTAGAATTGAAGAACTTTCAATAAATAGCACTTAGACTGATTGATACACCTAAAAACTAATTAGGAAGATAAATTACCATGAAGGGAAGAAGATGGCTAAAACTTGGAATTAGATCGACAGTTAGAATCCAAGTTATAGATGAATTCCCCTTGGACTAGGATTCTCTAGATCTAAGAATCCATACCAGCAGAACTAGGATTGATCTCAGAATAAAACAAGGATGCAAATCAGCAAGCTGTATATTGACCTGAACAGAAACCATATCGCAGAAATTGATGTCTGTAGAAATGGGAACAAATCCCAGGCCTAAAAGGGAACATAAAATGATAGGGAAAATTACAAAGTTTATGTACTGTCATTAAAAGAGAGCCACAATCATATTTTTATACACTGAAGCTTCACACTGGAGGTATGGCAGAATATTTTTGATCTATTTGGACTATGGTGGTCTGAATTCTCAGATGCTGAAAGGTTGTTTTCATGGTAGAACAGAAGTGTAGAGTGATGCCAATTCAAACTCTTTGGACTTCAATGTTTTTGGTTGCCAGGTGATATGGATGGCTCGTAACAGCTGTTGTCATGATGATAGAAATATCACACCAAAGCAAGTGATGATGAGTTTTAAAAAGGCATGTCAGATCTCTCCATACGAAATCCGTGCGTGGTAAAGACTCAAGAGGACCTGCTTTTAGCGTACTATTTAAAACTCTCTACAAGAAAACCAAGACTCAGAGCTATGAAACAAGTGGTGTAGAAGGCTCCTAGAAGCCCATGGTATAAACTGAACACCGATGGATGTGCCCTGGGGAATCCTAGGGAGGCAAGTGTAGGGATAGTAGTTCGAGGAGTTGCTGGACAGGTAATCTGGGTTAGTTCTAAGTATCTAGGAGTACAAACAAATTTTTACATAAAATTTTTTGATGCATTGTTGAGTATCCAAGAATGTATGAGATTAGGTATCTAACATCTTTGGATTGAGTTGGATTAAGAGAGTGTTGTTATAAGTTTGCGTAGTAGGTAAGTTCCTTGGTTCTTTCTATAGAGATGGAGGGTGATTTCTGGTTCTCTGAGGAAAATATGCACTTACAGGTCACTCATAGCCTTTTGAGAAGCGAATAAAGTGGCTGATGCTTTGGCGAAAAAAGTTGCATCCACAAAAATGTCCAAAATTTGGACTACTTGTCCTGATTTTGTGGCATGAGATGTTGTATGGGAGGCATCTAGCCGGCCTTGGTATAAGTTTTAGTATAAGTTTTAAAATAAAGTATGTAACCATGAGTTAGGTCCTGCTGATGGCAATGCCGAAGGTGGGACTTCCTTCTCATGAGTTGTAATTTTTTCTTTTCCTCAATATAATTATTTTGTTCTTTTAGCAAAGTAAAAAAGTTTAAGTTAACACGGTTAGTTTTAGGTAGTGAAGTGTAAGTCAAAAGTGTCAAGGTACTGATGCGTAGTAAACGAATTGTCAAGGGGAGGACTGAGTAATTTTCCCTTATCATTATTGTGATAATCTATTATTACTTCTTTATGTTGAGTGGTATTAAACGGTTATTATTTATGACTCGTAATTTATTCTCATAAATGATTTGTCTCCATTAACTCATAAACAGAAATATAAATTATATCAAAGAGAATCTAAGATAATATGTTACAGAGATTCCTCAACTAAAAAGGTGGATTGGTGAGAAGATGAGGTTTGTGAAGAAAAGGGATTTTGAAAGTAAAGAAGAGAACAATTCTATAACATGGTGATTTGCAACTTGAAACCAAGATCCCAAAAAACCTAACTTCCTCCAATTCCAAATATCCCATAGCACGAATTCCACAGTTCACGATTCATTCAACTTATATTTTTCCTCTTTTTTTTTTCGATGAAAATTCATTAAATTTGAACCTTTCATTGGTTTTTAATTTTTTTTTTTAGACAAAAGTATGTACTCCTTTAATGTGGCTTAAATCATTTGGTGTTCCACCTTTGTAGGCGGCTCTACTCTCCGCACGTGGTAATCACTAATCACCTCATATCTTTAGGAGCGTTGATGGGTGTGGGTTCTACATTTTAGAAGTGGGTTTCACAGTTTATCCATGATTCCAAAGGGTGTGGGGTGATTATCATGTGGGGAGAGGATCTGCATTCACGGCTATAAACCAATGGTTCAAATGTACATAATCAGCAAGGGATCCAGCCAGAATGGTTCCAAAATCCCAAAAAAGGGTTTAACACTCCTCTAAACGTCTGGTTCTTTTGTATCAAGATTGGCTCCAGTTCCTACCCACCCGATCCAATCCCAAAAACAATGCTACAACCATACCATGCATTCATAAACAAAGGAGAACAAAGAACACTTTTGCCAAATAACCTAGAACTCTACATCGTGTTTGCAATGTTTAATTTTCTTTTTTGTTCTTTTTGTTTCGATATAAAATTTTACCATAGAATTTACATGGAACATTTTGTATGTGAAAAAAAATAAAATTCAATGCTTATTTCCAAGAGATAAAGTATAGTAATCTTTTTTGAGGGATGGAAAAGAAAATTCGTCTTTCGTTTATCTATTGAAAATAAATTTTGAATCTTTTTTACATATAAAATATCACACATAAAATTTTACATCGAAATAAGAAACAAATAGAACATTAATAACACTGACTGATTATGACTTTGGATTGTGATAGAATAGAAATACAGATCTGATTGAAGGTACATGAAGAAGATAACCATCTTTTTTTTAATATTGAACTATGCTTCCATTACGAAGGGCATAGTCTATCTTATCAGTTCCCACCACTAGAGATTTTTTTAAATATGGTTGCCTTTTTTTGGGTTCTAAAACGACTTTACTTTTCATACCTTAAAAGCACAAATACTGATGTAGCATTTTAGTCTACGTATCCGTTGTTGTGCCCTTCCATGCAGCATAAAATATATGAAAGGATCTATTTTAGCCCTTCTTCTGAATGGACTCTGATTTGACAAGATTCTTCCTGCCTTATAATCAAAGCGAGAGAAGTGGCATGAGAATGTTGACTTTTTCAAATCATGAGTTCACAACTATCCTGAAAAACTAAAAAAAGCTAATTGGTCCAAACTTTAAAGGGTCGGTCTCCTTCGTAGCATGGTTGGCAAATCATGTTTTGATTCTCACAAGTTACAATAGATATTTTGAAAACCTGGTCTAGAGTGAAACTGGGTGTGTAAGTTTTACTCTCACCATCCGAGTCTGCTCAAATTCGTTCTGAACCTTGGCAAGGTTGAGCCTGGTCCAAATCTTGGTAGGGCTAGGTTAGTGCTCAAATTTTGATCAATCCTGGCAAAGTTGAGTTAGATTAGAATTAATCCCCTGGGTTGAGTCCAACCAGACCCGACCTATATATATATATATATATATATATATATATATATATATATATATATATATATATATATATATATATATTTGAGTGACAAACCTTCTATTACGCCACGATTATTTGACAATTTGTTGTATATTTCAGGGTCAATCAGAATCAATCTGATCCTTGAATTAGGGTTAATCAGGATTAACTCGACTCAACTTGGTTCTGTCAAGATCAATTAGAATAGGTTAGGATTAGACCCAACCCTGCAAGAGTCAATGTTAGGATTGTACATTTTCTGATTCTGACATGATTAGACTGAATTAAAGTTAAGTTTAATTAATCAGGGTTAGAATTAAAGTTAAGGTTTTAAAAAATCCAATCCAACCCGATTTGTTAAGTGAAAACAATTATCCCGTCGGAAAAAAAAAATGCCAAAACTCGATCTGAGTTTTCATGAGTCCCAAGAGACTCAGTCACAGTTTTCATAAAAGTGAAGTTACAAGTTGATTAGGTCAAAAAGGATCCGCCGATACATGTCCGTACTTCCTACTCACCTAAGTGTAGGGAATAATATTGTCTCATCATGGCTCCATAACTTTTCCAAAATCTAAATAAAAAACCAATTATGCCTTCTGGACAGAAGATATGTCCATTCATACTGTGGGGTAAGGGACGACATTCCTTTAGCTGTAAAAAAAATTTTAAATTTAACTCAATCAAATGCTTTCCTACTTCTTTACCAAAAAAAAAAAAAAAAAAAAATTGCTTTCCTACGTTGGTATGTATTTCGTGTATGTGGTCCTCCTTCTTTCATCGGCAGGTTTCTTCTCTCTCATCTTCCCAAGTATCTCCCTATCAGAAGAAGCAACCAAATCTTCTCTTGCGGTCCTACCGCCTGTCAAGGGCCGGATTTCAACCGGCCCACCCCCCATTGTATTAGCAGGCGGCCAGACTGAATCCAACTCCTTGGATCGGCGACAGAAACCTCCTGCCGCAGGAAACAATTTGGATCCTCAGAAGAACCATTAAACTGTCTTGATGGCAAGGTTGAATAAGTACTGAATAAGGGTATTCAGTTTTGATTGGATCAAAAACTAAAATCGAATCGAATATATTTTTATAACAGGCAAAACCAACATCAAATCAAATTTTTTTTTTTTTTTTTTACAGTTCTGTCTGATTCAAAGTTAAATAGTCGTTTTTTATTTGGTTTTTCGGTTCTAGTCCAGAGCTAACACCCTTATTATTATCCCTATATATATATATATATATATATATATATATATATATATATATATATATATATATATATATATATATATATATTAACGTTCACATGGATACCCTCAATCTCTAAAATTTCTTACTGGATTAATGAACTAATTAAAGCAACAAATTATTCTAATGTCTACTTAGTCTAAATTAATATGTAAAGAGAAAATGTATTAAAATATTGGTCAATCCGTACCATATACATCAAATACCATACCTTATTGGATGGAAAATGACCATGCATGTGTCAGTTAAAATGAAAGATAGATATTAAAGGGATAATATCTAGCTTTTTTTTTTTTTTCGCTAAACATCAACTACATTTTATTAAAAAAATATTTGTTCAAAGGAGGTAACTTAATAAGTTTTTAAGAAGTACATCCAAAGGTGAAGAGATGGACATGGAGTAAATGTGTACCTATTTCTATAATAATAGGAATGACTTTATTATTCACTTTGTTTCTAGGTCATAATTATTATATAGGAGAGATGGTCAAGTGGTTCAAGGCATAGCATTGGAACTTCTATGTAGGCTTTTGTTTACCGAGGGTTCAAAACCCTCTCTTTCCCCACATTCATCTAATTCACTTCACATTATGGACTGCAATATATCAAATCAAATAACAATAGTTAGAAAGTTCAAGGAGAATAAGATGTAAAGTATGCTATATTAGGGGAATCAGAAAAGAGCTGTTCTATAAGGGGTATTTGGGTAAATACAGATTAAGTCTAGGGGTTTGAGAGAAATATCTCGTAAAAATTTGATACAGTGACATGGGGTCATGTTTGAAGAAGAATACTTAAGAAAGAAATACTAGGGATATGTAAGGCTTTGTTTGGTTATAAGGGGAGTTGAAGGGAATGGAAGTGGAATTTTTAAACTTTAAATGAAAACTTTTGTAATAATTACAGCACATGCTATTGCATTACTATGTAACTAATTCGAAATTATTTCACATTTAGTTGTTAACTTACACTTCATTTTGCATCCAATTCCCTCCCATTTAAAAAGTAAAATAAATTTTACATCTTATAAGTATCATTACTAAATATGTTATGAAATTTAAGTAATTTATACAATTATATTGTGTTACAACTATAAAATATTTTTTTTTAAATTTAAAAAATTTCACTTCCCTTTCCTTCAACTCCCTTTACAAACAAACGGAACCTAAGGGGAATTGCCAACATAATTAATGGTTATATTCCTTAGTGAGAGAATGGAAAGCTGAAGCAGTGAAGGCTATATAAATCTTAACCTTAAACAATGGAAGAGATCAACAAATGTCAAGAAGTTGAAGAGAGACAGGGACAGTAGTAGACAGGGACAGTAGTGAACAACCTCGAAGCTAGTTAAAACTAGTGGGAGGTTGGCTGCAAAGAAGCCAACAAGAAAACAGAAAGGGAATATCAATGGCACGAGGCAAAGTGCAGTTGAAGCGCATCGAGAATCCGGTCCACAGGCAGGTCACCTTCTGTAAGCGCCGAACTGGGCTTCTCAAGAAGGCTAAGGAGTTATCCATTTTGTGTGACACTGAGATTGGTATTATGATCTTCTCCATCCATGGCAAGCTACATCAGTTCTCTACCAAAGGGTTCTCTCTCTCTCTCTCTCTCTCTCTCTCTCTCGTTCTCTCGTTTGATGTTTTTTTTTTATCTGCGATTTTCTTACAATGTTTCTCTTGACTTGTTTAAGAAGCATGGAAGAACTGATTGAAAGGTACATGAATTCAACTCGAGGGGCTCAAATTGGAGAAGTTGAAGCAAAGCTTAATCTGGTAAGTTAGCCTCTATATATACTCTCTCTCTCTTCTTACATGAGCACATAATGTTTGAGATATGGGAACTACGTTGGTGATATTTTCTTGACACATACACCTTCATCTACTAATATGGGAACTACTTTGGTGATATTTTCTTGACACATACACCTTCATCCAGACGAAGGTAACTAGATGAAGGTGAGCAATTGCAATAACCTGGTTGGGGTTGGAACCAGGTGTTCCGCCATGGCCAGGTCCTTTGCCTTTTGATATTTTTCTCACAATATTGATTATGGATACTTATGTATTTCTTTGAGATGAAGACTTCACATGATAATTATAGCTTACAAGATTAACAATAAAAAGTATATGATACTAGATTTAGTTGGATTAGAAGAAACGCTTTCTACCAAAGGTTCTTCATGGGATAGAGAGAAAATGATCATAACAGCCATTAATAACAGTAAAAGGTAATTAAATAAACATATGTTACCCTGAAATTATACGTAGATACGATGCTACCTAGGAATCAGAATATGACATGAGCATGAAAAGGGTTAACGAATCACTTATTCTTTCCTTAAAAAAATAAAAAATAAAAAAATAAAAAAATCCCTCCAAGTTGAACATACAACTATCGTAAAAATGGCTTTTCTAAATAATTCAAGCATGGAATCAGAAATGACAAGCAACTCTGTTGATTTTGTTGTGAAAGCGCAGAAGTGCCTTCATGGTTAAAGAAGAGATAGACAGGACAAATTTTACAGATACCATGGAATAACCCTTGCTTCATAACTTGACATTGCAGATTCTATGAAGTCTTGATTAACCAAGGCTCTCTTTAGTATGTATTATAGAATTAATTATATAATACATTATGACATATATAGTTGCTTGGTATAATTTATGTATTTATTTATATTTAAAATAAATTAATATAATCTAAAATCTACAAATAGATTAGAATGTGTTTATCATAATTAATTCTATAATACATACCAAAGACTGCCTACAATAGACTAAAAGCCACATCCAAAAGAGGTGGATTAGTGATCCATTAGCTTTCCTCTAAGCCTATCATAACAAAAGGGGGTGATTCATACTATTGATCTGACTTCCATCAAGGAAGCTATCTATGTTAACTGTCTATTGTTACAGGAATCACATCTGAACTACTGGCTTTTTATTCTGAACTCTTTTCTTTTAAATATTGCAATCAGGATACAATAACTTTGCAGCCCCATGTTTTACTATGACTCCATTTATACTGACGCAAAATTTTACATGTTAAATTTTACTCCAGTTTTTGTTTCTTTGAAGTAAAATAAAGATAGAACTTCATTCTCCTTCATATTTAGAGATCACTATATTTTATCTCAAGGAAATAAACATTGAAATATATTTTAACATGTCAAATTTTCTTGTAAAATTTTACGTCAAAACAGACAGAACGTAAGGGAATCTTAGTCATTAATATGGCTTCCGAAGAAATTGAATGAACTAATAATGGTTAAAACAAAACGAGTGTTTCACTAAATTCCTCACTTGGGTGCTGCGGTGATTTCAAATTTCTATCCTTCTGGTGCAGTTTCGGTGGATATTAGCCGAAATGGATGTCAGTCACATATTTGGAATATTTTTTTATGTGGGCTTTGTCTAAGAGGTTTTTGGGCTAGGATAAAGAAAAGGCCCATTTTGTTGAGGTTTCCGTAGCCCATTTCAAGGTTTTCATGTCAAGTTACAAAATTAGTTGTGCCCTTCGCTCTCTATGCCAAAGACTGGGTACATTTTTTAACACTTGACCTAGCTAGAAGAGGGCTCCACCACTCAATCTTCCACTAAAATAAAAAGGGCAGTTTTTATTTTTATTTATTTATTAATTTTCTTTTTTAGAAAAGGTCAACTGGAGAGAGAGAGAGAGAGAGAGAGAGAGAGAGAGAGAGAGAGAGAGAGAGAGAGAGAGAGGAACCAAATGTACCTGTTATGAGTGTATGAGTGAGGTTAACAGTGATTCGACACTCATCCAATGATTCCCTAGGTTAAAAAAGAAAAGAAAAAAAGAGGGGGTTTAAGGTTTTTTTGTTGTTGCTATAAGTCAGTAAGAAAATATGTTAATAAACGAAACAAAAAATAAAGAACTAACAATCTAAACATTCCTAAACGGAAATAAAAACAAGATGATAAGAGTTCCCACTCTTGGCATTGTCATTAGCAAGAGACCCTTGAATCAAGAGAAACTAAGATGTTTAACAAAATCAACCAAATCAGAACATGGGATGAGACTGGGATCCCAAGAAATTTCATTCCAAACAGACATTGGAAAAACCTGATTTAAAAATGGTGCTAGATGCTTAGCACCCTGTTTAGCTAGAGAATCAGCCATCACATTTTCATCTCTAAATGTGTGTGAAATTTTCCATGTGATCAAAGAGAGGTAAGAACTGATGACATGCCATTCTTGGAAAAAAACCCCATGGTAGAGTGTGAGCACACACCATTGTAAGCAAAGTGAGTTTGTGGGTTCAAGAATAAACCCTAACAAGCCATAGATGATTCTTAGAATACAATGGGATACAAATGAATCAATAAACAAATGTGTACCTGTGTGTTGAAGATTCCTCCTTGTCACTATCAATTTAAGCTTCGATTCTAAGTCTTCAATAGCCCTTAGCGATTCCCTTTTGTTCTCTTCGTGAGTGAGGGTAAAGATAGGAATAACTGACTAGGGATGCAGGAATCAAAACCTAGTATTTAATAATGCTAACATAATCCATAATCCACCCCACAGTGGACTGAGTTGGTTTATCCCTAACCTATGATGAACCCAACCAAACCAATCATGTAGATGTGAACCCCCACCAATCAAGTAACCTAGCAATTACTTAAACCCACAAATAGATGACATAGTACAGTTTCCCACTTGGGCTCGATTAATTACAAATCCATCATTGATTGGCCTCGCCATGGAATCCCATCACAAAATAAAACGTCACAAACTTTGTCTTAGTCATCAAGTCTGCTACAACAAAAGATACAACTCAATATACGATGCCCAACTTTTTGTTATCACAAACAAAAGCTTACTTGACAACATGAATCACTTTGATATATAATAATGAAAATATTATTTTCATGTGAGTCCAAATCTTTGATCGGATTGCATTCGATCTAATTGCCTTCAAATCTTCATAGACAGTAACTTTGATATTAATCTTAGTTAGGCAAACCATCATTGACTTGAGTTAATACCTAACTTTGGCTTACCGCCATTGAACTTTGGCTATATACCACCTTGTAACTTTGACATGTCAAACAAATTAACAATAATATAAATGTTAAAGTAAGCAGAACCATGGTCATCAATAATTGTGCCCAAAAGGCATAGGCTATGTAAACAAATATAGACAAATATCATCATAATATAAATAAAAAAGGGTCTTCCACTAACAATGCACATCATAAGACTTGACGACACCCATGTTGGACACATGGCCCTAATTTGGGTTTAATCTATGAAAGTAGAGAGTAGTTGTTTGAGCACATTTTTCTTGTATGCATACCTGGATCAAGATCTTCAATGATTTAATGACTGGGATGGATTTTAGCCACTTGTTCTAGTTAGGCCTGGTTTCCTCTTTAATGTCAATGTCTGCTCTCTATACCTCTGGCTTTACAGTTGACTATTTAACTATTTCTTTTATGATTTTATCATCTTCTACAAGTCCTTCATAGGGACTTAGATGAGAATCATCATTTATAGAAGTATTTTTCACCTTACCTACCCTGACATCTAAGCATTCAACAACCTTCCCAAGTCTCTTGTTGTATCATTTGTTAGCTATGCTCTTAGAAGAATAGCCATGATAGAATCTCTCATATGCTCTATCGTTGAACTTGACAAGGGTCTTCTCATTTCTCTTCATAAAGCCCTTACTTTTAGACACTCTGAAGTATCTCACTATAGCCTTCCTGCCAAACCACAAATCATATGGTGTCTCGGTCTCATGGGGTCTTATCATGCATCTGTTTTATATATACACTTCTGTACAAATTGCCTCTCTCCAAAATCTGCCTCCCCAACCTTGATATCTATCAACATTGTCCTAGCCATTTCCTGAATAGTTATGTTCTTTCTTTCTACCATACCATTTTTCTGAGGTGTTCTTGCTACTAAATATTGAATTTTAATACCATGATCATTGCAATAATTAGTTAATTCCCCCCCCCCCCCAGGTGAAATTATTTCCTTGGTCAGATCTGAGACATTTGATTCTCTTTCCAGTCTAATTCTTAGCCTGGTTCTTGAAAACTTTAAAACCAACTAAGGCTTCTGATTTGTGCTTGAGAAATATGACCCATGTCATCTTGGAGTAGTCATCAATACATAACATAAAATACTTCCCACCTGTAATGGCTTGCATCCTCATGGAACCACACAAGTTAGTGTGTATCAAGTCTAGGGGCTTAGTTGTGTAATACTCCTTTGGCTTGTAGGTAGCCTTTATCTACTTACCCTTTGACAGGATGCACAAATACTGCTAGGCTTCTTAATGTTAAGCAAGATTCTCTTTACCTTTTTGGAATTGATTTTTATCAAATTTTTGAAGTTGATATACCCTAGCCACTTATGCCATAACCAACCCTCCTCCTCTTAACTGATAATGCATGTACTATAAGGATTCCTGACATGGTGTAGAGATTTTCGACTGTCTTGGACCCAGATGCTATCACCTTTCCATTCATGGTCCTCCTTATCCCACAACCATCCTTCTAGAATATCACTTCATGGCCTTTGTCACATATTTGATTGACACTTACAAGGTTGTGCTTCAAACCACTAACATATAGAACACTATCTGACTTGGTCTTCCCTTTGTTCAATTTTGCAGTGCCTTTGCCTTTTATCTTAGCTCCATTATTGTTCCCGAAAGGAACTGAACCTCCATTTACTTGTTTCAGACTATCAAATCTAGCTTTGTCACCAGTCATGTGTGAAAATCATCTACTATTAAGAATCCATGGTGAGAGTCTGTTCTGAGCTTTAAAGTCTATTTGAACTAACAAAGAATCTGGGTCAAGCAGCTTTCACACCTCTTCCTCCGGTAAAAGGTGTCTAACCTCTGTTGTGTTGCTATAACCTAGTCTTACTCGCTCTTACCTCCCTGCCTGTTCTCGTTTATTTCTTTTATGAGAATACCTACCCTGCCGTTTCCGCTCTCGTTCGGGCCCCAAGAATCCCTTACTTTTGGCTACGGTCTTCAAAAATCTTTTAACACTCTGGGCATAACCATTAAGTGACACTCTCGACGTCTTGTTTGGTATAGAGGATTTTGACCCAGGCACCGTAGTCTTGCCTAACCGTTCAACCGGAGATGTCGGATGCTCGCTGTTTAGGCTACTTGTATCGATTTGCCACAGTGTGGTTAGATACAATGCCATGCATTGCCTCAGCTTGGCAGGATGGGAGTGAAGGTCGCCCTTATTCAGAGAAAAAGTTATTTGCTATTGGCTCACACAGCTGAGTAGGTAAAGCAGTTTATAAGGTTTATAACCAGAAGCAGATGAAACATATGCTAATGGAGAATAAACCGGCACAGATTAAACAGAGGCTGAAGATCTTGGAAATGAGGTTTTTGGTTTTGATTCCAAATATGACATTGTAGAAAGAAGCACTGTGCTAACGTACAGGGCTATAGTTGGGCATAACCAATATAGCACCAAAGCGACCAAGAAAGCAAGGCAAAGCTCTACCGTTTTTGGTTTTATTTTACTTTTGTTATTCATTCTACCTTCTCTACAATTGTCACCTTTTGTCTATTACTATTTTGCTCTGGTATTTATTTTTATTTTCTTTGCTACTATAATGAAAAAATTGTTCAATAGTTCATTGTAATGTGTTCAAAGTTCTAACATCTATACACCATTGTCTCATTTGTTAAAGGTGGAAATGAATTTCTACTCACAAAGTTTGTTGAACTGACTTTTCTTCTACACTCAGCCATTTATGCCAATATCCATTGCGACTATAGCAGTAACCTGGAAAATGTTGACTACCTCTGGAAGATTATCTCTAATAAGTAACTTTGATGAACCCTTCATTGTCAACGGTTTTGGTTCTCTTCTTTTGCATTGGTTTCCTTCAAGTTTGATTGTTCTGTCATCTCGTCTCAACATAACTCACTGAATCTTTCGTAGTGCCTTTACCCTTTGTATTGATATTCTTGGATGATTGACCAGTATCAAAGTCAAGCCAAATTTGATATCAGCTGGTCTTTGGTGGCTCAGTATCTCATCAAAGATAATAGACCATGTCTCTTCTTGTGTAGGTATATTGTCTGTGTGAGTGATAACAAACTTTGTGGTGGGTTTGAGTATGGTAACTAACTAAGGTACTATCCTTAGATGGTTGTTCTTCTTCAGGTCTTCCAACTCATCTCTTAATCACATAATTTGCTCTTTAAATAAAGTGCACTCATCATTTTTGGAGGATAAACTAATTAATATATCTTTATTCATATTCTTGGATTATTCTATATTGACTTTCAGATTTATGATTATCTCTCCAACCTCTCCAAGCTGCTTAGTTATATCTTTGTTTTTCTTATTCACATATGTTATATCATCTAATGCAGATAGCAATTCATCGTTGAAGTCTATTTCACTTTCTTCCTCACCATATTGCAACTTTTGTGTCTTCATATGATTTGTCCTGGAAGACCATAAATAAGGCCTCATCACTTCCATTTCCTCTAAGGTACTACTATCTCTTGGAGATCAGAATTTTCTTAATTGATATCCCTTTTTTCGGGTGAACTTTTTTCTATACTTCTTACCCTTGCTATTTTCTTGTGTGTCACCTTCACCATCATGCTTTCCCTTGTCTGGACACTTAAAGGTAAAGTGACCAAGCTTTCCACATTTGAAGCCCTTGAAGGGAAACTTACCTTTTGTAGGTGTCTTTGCTATGTCTGAGTCCCCTTGTAAGGTTGGCAATCAGTTCATCTTTAGAATCCTACTTTATTTTCATGTTCTTTAAAGCCCTGAAGACAACTTCTTTTTCAATAGAGTTCTTCCCTTTGCCAATCTCATCTTATAGGCCGTCAATGACTCATGTACATCATCGAAGGTAGAGATCTTTGCATTAAACCTGGTTGGAGTTCTTCCCTTTGTATCAATATCCTTAGCTTCTTCTATTGCTGAAACCTTGGCATTAAACCTGGTTGGTAGAGATCTTAGTATTTTACTCAACATTATTTAATCCTTCAATGTCTCCCAAGGGAATTTATTGCATTTATTGTTTCATTCACCCTAAGCATGAAATATTCAATTGTCCCATTCTCTTTCTTCTTCAATCCTTCAAATGGAGCTCTCTGGTATTGCAGTTTAGCTTCCATGATTCTGGAGTCTCTTTCATGGATGCTTTGTAGTTTATCATACACTTCCTTGGTAGTCTCACAACCAATAATCCTAACGAAAATATTATCGGTCAGTGCTATAAGAAATGAGTTCTTGGCTTTTGGGTTGTTCTTCATTTTCTTCTTTTTAGGTGTGGCATCAACACATGTTCTATAGTAGGTATGTACCTATTTTTCACTGATAACCAAATGTCCTCACCCCAAAGCCTTTAAATATTTTCTGTGTGAATATGCTAGAGATGTCCTCACCCTAAAGCCATCTCTATAATACTTTGATCAACCCTAGGTTGTTAAGCACTGTCTGTAGGGAACCTTGTTCTGATACCAATTGATAGTCCAAGTATGTCCCTGAGAGGGGCTGATTCAGTGACCCTTGCAAAATTTTCAACCAATTACAACCCCACAAGCCTACGCAACACCATGCCTTGCAACCACTATAGTGTGGCCAAGCCTACCCAGTGTTTACACCCACTTTGCAATAAACACACTCCAAAAACTATATCCACAAGAGATACACGTCATTTACCTCAAAGGCTACATCCATAGAGTAATGCCCTAATAGGGTTTCGTATTTACTCGATATGCTTCCACTAAATTTTTTATTGCTAAAATAGTCTAGGGGACACCTATCCCTACTTTTGTCCTTGCCACAATAAAGAGTAAGGGCTGCAACCCAAACCTTGTCAAGCCTCAACTTGAAGGGAGAATAATCTATTTAAAATTAAAAACAGTAGATCCCTTCCCCTATTACATAGATAGACTAGGCCCCTCTAAATTAACAAAACCAAGAATAACAAAAGTAGGAATATATAAATATTACCTCCATCATCTGTACTCCACCATTAACAGCTTCAATAATGCCAAAATTCGACGTTCCATGCGCTTAGACCATCAAATAAGCAATCACCATGAATACATAGTGTTTTCCCCCAAACCCTTTGCTCTTCTCTTCTTTTTCTCCCTCTAACACTGTAAGGACGTTTTGCTCAAATTCTGAAAAGGTAAAAAGAAATTTGGGCAAAATTGGATATAACAAAACAACAACAACAACAACAACAACAACAACAACAACAACAACAAAGCTTTATCCCAACTAAATGGGGTCTGCTACATGGATTCTTGTCTGCCAATCAATTTTGTTCGATGTCATACTTGAAACAAGGCCTAAGCTATACGTGTCTTTCTTCACCACCTCCCTTAGAGTCATCATAGGTCTGCCCTAGCTCTTTTAAATCCTTCAATTTGAACGGCCTCCTTTGAACATGATCATACCATTTCAAACGACTTTCTCGTAGTTTATCATGTATCGGCGCTATTCCCAAATTAGTTATAATATGATCATTCCTTATCTTATCCTTCTTAGTTATGCAACATATCCATCTTAATATCCTCATCTCAGCTACACTAAGTTTATCTATATGTTGCTCCCTAACTGTCCGACATTCTACACCATACATCATAGCCAGTCGAATGATTATCCTATAGAATTTTCCTTTAAGTTTTAAAAGAATACGCTAATCACACAATGCTCCAGACGCACTTCTCCACTTCATCCATCTTACTTTAATCCCCTATGAAATATCATCATCTATATCTCCTTCTTTATTTATGATTGAACCTAGATACCTAAAATGATTACTTTGTTGTATCTCCCTCTCCCGTATGTTCACCACCTCATTATCTGTCCTTGTGTAACTAAAGTTGTACACCATATACTTTGTCTTCATTTTACTTATCTTAAAACCTTTTGATTTCAATGTTGATCTCCATAGTTTCAACTTGACATTAATCTCTACTTTTTTCTCATCCACCAAAATAATATCATCAACGAAAAGCATACACCAAAAAACTTCATCTTAAATGTCTCTAGTTAGATCATCCATAATGAGGGCATAATAAGGGTAAACATATAGGGGTTTAAAGTTAATCCTTGATGTAACCCCATTGTAATTGGAATTCACTAACTTGATCCCCCATGGTTTTCACACTAGTCACCACATTATAATACATATCCTTAACTATGTCTACATATTTGCTTAAAACGCTTCTCTTCTCTAGTACTTCTCAGATTAACTCCCTAGGAACTCTATCATAAGCTTTTTCTAGATCGATAAAAACCCTATGGAGGTTCTTCTTGCCTTCTATACATCTTTCCATGAGTCTCCTAAGCAAGTAAATAGCCTCTGTCATAGATCTACCTGGCATAAAACCAAACTGGTTCTCTATAATGATAGTTTCTTTCCTCAAGTAGGTTTCAATAACTCTCTCCCACAGTTTCTTAGTACGACTCATTAGTTTTATGCCTCTATAGTTATTGCAGATTTGAATATTACTTTTGTTTTCGTAGATCAGAACCACAATACTTCTCTTCCATTCATTTAACATTTTCTTTGTGCTCATAATTTTATTGAACAACTTAGTTGGCAAAGATACCCCATATATTCCTAGGCTCTTTCAAACTTCTACTGGGACCTCATCAGGGCCTAATGCTTTTCCTACATTCATCCTCCTGAAAGTTTCTTATACTTCTACGTTTTTTTTTTTTTCCTTTACCTTTTTCAATTTGTCATCTGATCCCCCAGACTTGGTACCTCCCAGATGATACTTGGAATCTGAATTTGGGATTGATCCTAAGACTGCCACCTCATGAAGGGAGATAAATGTCTCTTTTACTAAGTATAAGATAGAGAAATTTGATGGGTGAAACATTTTGAGTGCTTTAAGGGGAAGTCACGCAGACTTGATGGGAAATCCTTAATATTTGGCGTCTACCTTTGAATGCCATCGTAATCTCAGTGATGTTAGTGAGGACACTAGCCTTCGGCTTGACAACTAGAATCCACTGGGAGTTCGGATGAATTGCTTTGGAGACCATATTCGGTATGATACTGTCATGGACAGAATGGCAAAGATTTCGTCCATCATCTTTCTTGGAATTTGAGACCTTAGGTTGATTTGGGATCAGCTGTCCCTTATTATTTTTAGAGCTCAAGGCTGTGTCTATTTAGTTCTGTGGGTCTCTAAGCTGGTTCAAGGTTTCTCGTTTGCTTCCGCATGGGAATTGGTACCCTTAAAAGGGTATCTAGGATTTTGATGGAGGATTGCATGGTTTAAGAACCATACCACTAGACACAGTTTTAGTGCTTGGATGTCGTTAACTTATACTTTGCCAATACATATTTTTCTATCCTTTAACATCTCCATTCCTGACTGTTGTATTTGTTGGAATGGTAGGGAGGAAATTGATCATCTCTATTTCCACAATCCTTTTTCTGAAATACCTGGAAGGATGTGCTTCTTAAGTGCTAGTCATCCCCATGATCTAACCTATCTCTCGTTATATTTGGAAGTGGCTTAAAATTTTTTAAAGGAAAATCTATTTGGGACTCAGTAGTAAAAATCATGTTTTGTGCCTCTTTATACCATTTTTAATGGGAAAGAAACTTGAGGAGGTAGACCTCCTTGTCCCATTCCTTCAATCAAATTACTTCCTTTATTACTTTTGAAATCATTGCAATGGTAAAACACTTCTGTTCTTTGGATCTTGATTCTAAGAGGAATTGCCATATTGTTTTTTTGTTGGGGTTTAAATGTGATACTCCTTTGAGTTGTTGCCCTTCCAAGGCTTTGTATTTTTCTTCTTCCTTTTCCTAAGGGTTAGTTCTTGTATTTTATTTTTCTCACTCTTTTATTAAATTTTATTTACCAGTCTTCACACAGAACAAGTAGTGAATAGCGAGTTCAAGTTAGTTTGGGACTAGTTTCAGAAATTAGTTTTACCAAATGATAGGAAAGTGTTTATTTTTTAGGGTAAGTAGATATTTTATTAAACCCAAAAAAATGAAAAAAAAAAAAAAAAAAAACAAAGCAAGCTGGACCATCTAAGATGGCAATAGAAGAAGAGACAAAAACAAGGGCAAAAAAACCTAACTACAACTAGGTTACCAAGATAGAGGCCAGATTAAAACATTAAACAAAATAAAAACTGGGGATGAAATGACTACTAAAAGGATTAGAGAGATTAGCGGCCTCTTGGATAACACTCCAGATTTTGTATTCTATGGATTCTAACTCCCAAGAAGCCATTTTGGAGTAGAATCATGTTTAGTAAACAAGGTTGGATTCATGCACAGAGTGAACCGGATTCAAATTGACTTCATAATCCAAATTTTAGGAGTAAAAAAACAAGTTTTTTTTTTTTTTTTGTTGGAGCAAGTTTTTAGGAGAACAAAAAAAGTAAAAAAAATAAAACAAAGCTCTCCTCTCTCACACTCCTCTCTTATTCACAAAATAAAAGCTTGATCACTACCACCACCACCACCACCACCCCACCAGCGCCACCAGCACCACCACCACCCACCACCCACCACCACCACCACCACCACCACTACCCCAACACCCACCACCACCCACAACCACCACCACTACCACAACCATCGCTACCATCACCACCAAAACCACCACCACCACCACCACCACCACCACCATCACCACCACCACCATCACCAATACCACACCACGCCAACCATCACCACCACCAACCACGTTGCATCACCACCACCCAAGACGCACTCCTTACCACCACCTACCATCGCTACCACCACTACTAACCAGCACCCATCACCACCACCACCGCCACACCATCCCCCACCACTACCACCACCAGTTTTCTAGACTTTCATTGACAGGATATTGTGTTTATCAAACATGTTTCTATTCTAAAGATGTTCTATATTCAAAATAATGCCAAATTAAATGCGGTGTACACCAGTTGTCAAATAACCCTGGAGAGCCCCAAGAACCCAAAAATAAAATCGAAGATAAACAGAGTAGAAAATAGACAAGGAAGAAAAAAGGAATGCATGAATTTGTTTTGCAATCAAAACGGGGTAGGGAAGTCAGGATGGAAGAATATCAGATCGAAGGATGGGGGGGCTAAAGAGGCAAAAATAAGGATGGTAAAAGAAAAAAAGGAAAAAAGCCAAAGCACACCTTCTAGGTAAAGATCACGAGTTAAGCATCCTACCAAAGAAATGGACAAAGTAAAAAATAACACGAAAAGACAGCACCAAAAGATCCAAGGAGAACAATTAAGCTATCTCAACCAGGTGAATGGCATCACAAATGGAATGAGCAAGGGTGAAGGATAAGGAGATATATTATCAAGAAATAATCCGCTATCATGCCAAGGATCGGTGTGAAGAATGGGCACCCTGGATTCTCGACGACGATGATTTACATGGTATTCGACTACTTATGAAATGAGAAATTGATGAAATCCCTTGAGGGAAGGAACCAGCTTTGAAGCCATGAGAAATGAAGATCAAAGAATCAAGTGAAAATCAAAACAAAGAGATTATGAGTCGAGACTCGAATGATGAAGTGATAGCCTATCTTGCGGAAGGCTTAAGAAGAGAAGATAAATACAAAGGAAAGAACACCGAAATGTTTCATGGAGGTGGTTCACAAAATCAAAAGAAAAAGAGATACCAAAAACCCAAGGAGAACAGACAAGAAAGGTAAAGAAAATCATACCAAAAAAGGGGAAACTTTGACAGAAAAAATCTTCAGTCAGATGGTTTGTGAAACTCTTCATTTTCATACTTATGAAATACTCGAGAACAATGAATTACCAAAGGGAAGGACCACCCCTTGAAGATAAAGCCAATACTTGAAGCGAACTACCTCGAGAGTGAGGAAGAAAAACAAAAGGTTAAATGCCAACTTCAACAAGAAAATCTACTCATGAGTACTTTGAGCACCTCCAATGAAGAATCAAAGAACACGAAATCATCTAGAAACTACCAAAAAAAAAAAAAAAAAAAAAAATAAAAAAAAAAAAAAAAAGAAAAAAAAAAAAAGAAGAAAATAAAATCTTATAAAAATTCAAAATCAAAAAAAAAAAAAAAAAAAAAAAAAAAAAAAAAAAAAAAAAAAAAGAAATGTGCAAAGGGAGAAAGGATGTGGAAAAGAATAGGGGAACAATTCCAAAGGGGGAGATTTTTGGAACCTTGTCTAAATTAAGGTTCATTGTTGGTAACGAGGTTGAAAGGTTGAGGAGAGTGGGGGATAGTGAAGGGAGTTGATGTAAGAGAACAAAAAAAGTCAAGAAAGTAAAAAAGGGGGGGGGGGGGGGACGGGTGGGATCGGGGGGGGGGGGCGGGGCCATGCCACAAGAAGCGGCCGGCGAGGGAGGGGGAGGAGGGGCGAGTAGCGGCGCGGCGCGGATCCATCATGCAGAGGAGATGCACAAAAGGCGGAAAAATGGGCTTATTATCCGCCTTTTCACTTTGATCCGGCCTGAAGGAGATGATTCCCCCCGCCAATCAAGGGCGACAAGCGTTATCGATGAATGTCGCGAACACGGAACGAAGATCCTTGGAATACCGATCGAACTTCAAATATGTTCGATCTCGATTGAGATGATCAAAGCCCACGGGCCCCTCTCGAGCAAAATGTTTTGACAAAAAATTAGGGTTTTGAATAAAAGCTACGGGTTTTGGTGAAAAGGGGTTCTGAAGAAAAATTCACACCTTCCTCCATCCATACATGATTATTTGAGTAGTTTGGAGGAAGGTGGCCAGTGATGTTTTGATGTGAATGATGTTGTGCGAGATAGATTGGAAGAACCCCGGTTCTACTCTATTGAAGCATATTATCACCGGGGGGCTTGCTTCTGCTCTTGGAGTGTATTATGTTGGGAAGGGTTGTACACATTCCATATCAATTTCATTGTACGCGGGGTTGAGGGTAGTTGCCGGAATCTCTTGAATACGTTGGTGATATAGCACCAAGTTGTTAGAAGGAATACTATTGAAGTAGCGTATTGGGTATAATACGAAACCAGGGTATGCCATTGCTGGACAAATCTATTCATATGGGTCGGTGTGTATATTTTTGTTGTGATAAAACTTCAGATTTTAGCATTCTACGGTATGGATTCTAGCTCATCGTGTTAGCCATTTGGAGTAGATTAGACTAAGCTCAACATTTGATAAGCCCGGTTGGATTCAAACTCCCACTGAGTGAACTGGATTCAAAATTGCTCCACAATCTAAAATTTTGGAGTAACTAATACTTGCTCCAAATTGGAGCAAGTTTTTGAGAGAAGAAAAAGAGTCTGACTCCCACTTGACTCTTACTTAACCACCACCACCACTACTACCACCCACCACACACAACTACTACCACCACCACCACAACCATCACCACCACTACCACGCCACCGCCCACCACGTCCCACCACCACTACCACCGCTACCACCCACTACCCACCAGCACCACTGCGACCACCATCACCACCATTGATGCAGTCGCCACCACCACTACCACAACCTCCGCCACCACCCACAACCATGGCCACTACCCACCACCACGCCACCACCCACCACTACCACTACCACCACCAACACAACCACCACCACCTCCTCCTCCACCACCACCACCACCACTACCATAACCACTACCACCATAACCACTGCTACCACCACCGCCACCACCATCATCAGTATCGCCCCCACCACCACCACCACCCATCACCACCACCACAACCACCACCACAACCAATCACTACCACCACAATTACTACTATAGCTACCACCACCACTGCTACAACCACCACTACTACCCATCACCCACCACAATCACCATCATCACCATCAACCACCACCACCACCACCACCACCCACCACCCAACACAACTACCTACCAACCACGACCACCACCCACCACCTCCACCTCCCATCACCACCACCACCCACCACTACCACCACCACCACCAATTTTTTAAACTTTGATTGGGGGGATAATGTTTATTGAACATGTTTCTGTTCCAAAGATAATTTGGAACCTATAATAGAAAATGCCTTATCAAACATGTTTTTACTTCAAAATAATCATGGAATAGCTTGAAGTAAAATCCAAATTCTGAACCAAAATCTAGAATCCAAAGTAGAAATTTTATCAAATAGACCGTTAGTTTCTTCTGTTGTGCAGCGATCAGTAACCAATACCAAAAAGATTTTCTCGCAAGAATCCATCCTTTGCGGCCTCCAGGTGCCAGCTCTAGGGCCTCCCTTTTATAACAAGAACTTGAGGTCAACGACCTCTAGACTGTTGGATTGTTGGACCCTTACCAAAAAATGCCATGTCCCTTGGGCCAAGAGCCTTACCTCATCGATCTCTGGAATCCCAACTAGTAGTACAATTACCCACTACCTGGAGTTTGTTGCAGAAACAACCTATGTCTTTGCGGTAGGAAATCTCATGGGATGCCTCTAGTAGACCGTGATATAGATACCACTAGTGTGGGTTTTCTCTTAAGGATGATTTATATTACCTGCTGATGGTCATGCCAACGATACGGATATAGACAACTTTTCCTATATTTTTATCTTGTGTTTGGGCTCTCCCAATTTTTTTTCTTGTACTCATTAGTATTATTAATATTATTTTACTTATGTTTAATAGAAAATAAAACTTACTGAGCAGAAATTACAAAAGACTACATGAAACATATGGATAAATTGAAAGTAAATGACAAAGCCTCATTAGAAGCTACAAATTATAAAACTGAAGACATACTCTTCTAGGAGTGCAGCAAAAGAAATTGTAGTAGGAAAGTCAAAATTATTCAAGGTTGTAATGAAACTCTTAAGGTTTCTAGTAGAAATCTATAACTCTTCTAGGCTTTAAGGGTAGAAATATTCAAGATTCTAGAAACTCAACTGACGCCAATTCTCATTTAAACTCCACTTCTCCCAATAAAATTCAATATGTATAAATAAGATAATATAACCTTAAATCTCTATCAGTATCCCTAATAATCCTACGGCTGAGATTAAATCACAAATTATATCATAATATAAAATGGAAGCTAGCTAAGGTAGTTTTAATTGATAGAGGCTCCTTAGTACATGATAACCCTAAATTTAAAAAAAAAAAAAAAAAAGGATAAGAAAAAGGCAATGGCATTCCCTATAGATGTCCAAGATTAGAACTTCCAAATAGGAATCCAAATATGCTCCTACAATCTCTCTTTGCTTTTAGGCGTGGACACTCCTTGCTTCTAAAGTCGATCCTGCCCAAATATAAGAGGAAGAACTCCATTTATTTCTCACCAATATTGTAGAATCCATTAAAAAAAGTGAATAAGCAATCTCAATCGCTAGAGATCCCTTTGTAATTCTTTCCAAATCTTCTCCATTCCTAAAATATAGCACAAAGTTACTCACGCATAGTGCAACTAAGGAACTCTTGGTAATCAAGTAAGGAGAAATCCACGGCAAATAAGAAGATAAGAAGAGGTCAGCACCAAATAGGGAGAATGATTTTAGGAGATGTTGGGTACGAATAATTCCAACCAATAGTAATATGCCACGTCGACATAGTGCCAACCAATGAGAACATGACACATCGACCTGTACACAACAGGTCTGCAACCAGCGAGAGCTCGACTAGTCAACCTGCACAGACCTAAGACCTAACGTAGTGCACTCAGCATGTCTGCTAATAACGTGCTGAACAAGCAACATTTATTACACGTACAGCCAAACACGCAATACTAATAGCACTTGCAATGTACGTACATAGCACACAACATTTATTGTGCCAACTCGAGCACACAACATTTATTGCACTAACAGTAGCTCAGGTGGCTCGCATTTATGGCGTCATCCCTTACTCCTTTACTGAATAGCATGACGCTAAGCATATTGCCTAGCAAAAACTCGATACATCAGCTCATGTCTCACTCTGAGAACCTATAGAAGTGACCCCTACTTGTCTGCAAGTAGGGCGTCAAACATAAAAGCATGGCCGACACACAACCTCCCATGCCATGATTAAGTCAATGACGAACCCAACTTAATTCGCCATTATAAAAGGCCCTGAGTGACACAAGTCCAAGGTTGGCCAATTATTGTAGATTATCCTAAGGCTGCTATCCCTTGAGCTTTCTATAGTCCCTCTTCTTATCTCCTTGGCTTATTGCTATTTGAGCCTAACTTATCAGCTACTTGTTGTGAGAATACTAGCTTAGGCATAGGAGCAGTCACAGGGTCTACGGTCTGATCCCCCATTTGTTCACCTTGGTCGTGTGTCTTCTACAGATTATCTCATATTGAAGGACCACATTCAACGATTCTAGAAGCAACAGATTGGCTCCCACTGTCGAGCACGTAGAAATAGTTCTTATTAACCAACCTAAAATTTTTACCATAATGAAACGAGTAACAAGTAGTCACATCACTGATCTTCCTATCAAGGAGGAAGTCCTTGTCGAGGATGCCCAGGAAGAACATAATGATAGATGCAACTTAGAATCCTCCTGACTGGAGAAGAATTTGTCACCAGGGCCCAACTTGATGCCATGGCATAGCAAATTGCACAGTTGACATAGCTTCTTAAGAAAGCTCAATCAACAAACCTGGACTCAGACAACAGGACTTAGAGCCCACCGTCCCAGCCTAAGGTCCAACTAATAAAAATCGGATAGAAAGGGCTAGACCTATTGGCATCTAGAATGATTATGGCAATGGGAAGATATCGGACCTCCCCTCCAAATAAGGTTCGACCATTACAAAATGACAGAGCGCCTAGACAATGGACACTGAGCCCAACGGCTGAGCTCAGAGTACAACAACTGCAACTAGTAGTAGATCAGATTCGATTCAATCAAGCAGTCGAGTTCCAGTCCATGAGAGGCTAGGAGCACGACTCCACATAGGACCAATTAAAGCATGATTCTGACCCCATGCCTTAGATGCCAACCTACCCAAGGATGAAGAAGAACTACCCCAACTAGACTGGGGGAAGGCCCCTATCGATCAAGACTAGAGACAGAGGATCGATGACCAGATGCACTTGATTGAACAACGCATGAATCTAGTCATGTAGCAGCATGCAGTCCCATTGAGAGGGGCTATAATACAGAGACCACCCTCAATGACATGATCATGAAAGATCTCCTTCCACTACACTTCAGGATGCCAATGGGCGATACCTACGATGGTACCACTAACCCCAAACAACAGCTGGACAACTACTTGTCCATGATGTGCTTGTACGGGTATCATGATGCAATCATGTGTAGAGCGTTCTTATCTACTCTTAGAAAGGCTACGAGGATGTGGTTCAAAACCTTCAGGCCAAGGTCAATCTACAGCTTTAAGGACATCAGTGGAGTGTTCCTCATCCATTTTCAGGGCAACAAAACCCAAAAGAATATTGTTGTCCACTTGATGGGCATTACATAGTAGAAAGGTGAAACCCTCCAATCCTTCGTAAGCCAATTCAACATGGGAAAGTGTTGAAATTCAAAAACATAGCCCTCGTGGTCTTTGCAGTTCTCATGGATGGCATCAAAGGTGAAGGATTACTATTCTCCATCACCAAGAAGGCCTCCATTGACATCAAAGACCTACCAGCTCGATGCAACAAGTAGAGAAACTGATACCGATGATTATAGGAATTTGAAGAGTAAAATAAAAGACCTAATTCACAGGGGCTACTATGGTCAATATGTCGACTAAAGCCGAGAAGACCCTCCCCGCAATGAATAGGTAATGTGGCGAGCTCTAACCAGAAGGAGGAGCGTAGAACCACCCAGAAGGAAGTGTATCCAGACTGATTTTGACGAGTCTAGAGGTTTTGGACCCAATACGTATTGCGGTTCAAGTTTCCAACTACTAACAACCTTATTGAATATGAGGCACTTATAGCCGATCTCAAGTTGGCTAAGGCAGTTTTAGCCAAATGACTAACGGATTTAATGACTCTCAGATCGTACTGCGGCAAGTAAATGGAACGTATGAAACCCCAAAACCATAAATGGTGGCCTATTTGAAGATGGACCAATAAGCAGTAGCCGATTTTGAATATTTCACCCTGTAGCAGATTCCTCGAGTAGAAAATACCAAAGTCGATGCACTCTTTAGACTTGCATTTGTGGACCTTATTGACATGGAAGACTAGGTTTACATAGAGGTCTTGGACAGATTAAGCATCGACCTTGCAAACAAGATCATGCCTGTAGAAGGCGAGCAGAGATGGATTGACCCAATCTTCAATTACCTTAAGGATGGAAACATGCTCGAAGAACAAGGAGAAGCTCAGAAGCTGCAAGCTAAGTCTAGGCATTACGTCATTGACAATGGCATCTTGTACAAGAGATCTTACACCTACCTCTTTTGAAGCGGCTTTGACTAATTGAAGCTGACTACACCATGAGGGAAGTACAAGAAGGGATTTATAGAAACCACCTTGGTGGATGAATATTGGCCAACAAGATATTACGGCAATGCTATTTTGGCCCAAGATGCAACAAGATTGCATAAATTATGTGCAGAAATGCAAAAAATGATAGTTCTTCATGCTAGTGCCATACCTGCTAGCCACGCCACTTCAGCCAATGTCTAACCCCTACCTTTTGGACAATGGGGCATGGACATCCTTAGTCTATTCATGTTGGGAAGGAAATCAGGAGGTCCAAGACTCGGTATAAAACCTACTAGGCCAATATGAACTAATATATGTCGTCATCAATGGAGGTTCCTCATCGTCGCTATCAACTACTTTAAGAAGTAGATGAGATCGAAGTGATCCCCCACATTCGAGATAGAAGAATCTGAGAATTCTACAAGCATTCGGTAGTGTATCAATGCGGACAACCATGCGTACTCATCACCAACAACAGAAAGCAATTCGACAACCCAGCAGCATTCTGCACCAACCTTAAATAAAACATAGAATGAGTTTGGTTGGTTACCCCAGGATAATGGACAATCTAAGGTGACCAATTGTAACATCCTCTATGAACTGAGCAGATGAATTATCAAGCATAATATAGGCATACTGAACAACCAGTCGAATGGCAATGGAAGAAACCCCATTCATGCTGACATTTAGTACCAAGGCTATGATTCCACTAGAGGTAGAATATCCTTCACAGCATGTATTGCACTTCCACGAAGCAATTGACGGTAATGAACTTTGAAAAAATTTTAAAATCTTAGAAGAGGTCAGAGAGCGAGGTTAGATTCGGACAGGGGTGTACCAACCGAAGGAAGCTCTATACTACAACTCACGGGTCAAAGAACCAACCTTCTAAGTCGATGATCTTATACTCTGGAAGACGTTGGTATTTAATCCGATGCATTAGGCCAAGCTCACACCCATCTAGGAAGGACCATACCAAGTCACCAGCACAACTAGTTGAGGCTCTTATCATTTGACCACATTATATGGCAAGGAAATCCAGTGCATGTGGAAGTCATAGAACCTTAAGATATTTTACTAGTAGCAGTCATGTACTTAGCTCTACCAGACTTCAGTAAAAATATTGTTTAAGTGCAACCCCAAATCTCACCTCAAAGCAATTCCAACAAATACCAGCCCACTCACTACTTTTAGGTAGACTTGATCTGCCTGTCCACCGTGGATATATTCCACACTGAACAGCCCCCGGTGGTACATTGCATGCCAAAAACTATGCCTCCAACAAATTGGTCCATCAATGTTAGGAAGACTGACACACATGGCCTGAGCCGGTAGATCGCATAACAAGACATCTATGCTGGCGAGCTCAACCCATCCAATTTGACATGACCGAACTGGACACCCCCAAGGGTAGATTGCACACCAACAACTGTACCTCCTGCAAATCGACTCATTAATGTCAGCAAGACTGATACAGAAGGCCCGAGGAGGTAAATCGCATGACAAGACAAATACGCTAACAAGCTCAGCCCATCCAGCAAAACCAAACTGGACGGCCCCTGGGGTAGATTGCATACCAGCAACCTCATTTCCTGAAAATTGGCCCGTTAATATCTGCAAGACTGACACACACTGCACAAGGGGTTAGGTTGCATGACAAGACATCTATGCTGACAAGCTTAGCACGTCTAATTCAGAAAGACTAAACTAGATGGCCCCTAAGGTTAAATTGCACTCCAATAACTGCACTTTCCAAAAATCTGCCCATCAATGTTAGCAAAACTGAGACACATGGCCTGAGGGGAGTAGTCCCTACGAAAAGAAATCTATATTGACAAGCTCAGCCTGTTCAATTCTGAAAGACCAAAATGGATAGCCTTGGAGGTAGATCGCACCCAAAGACTTTTATGATAACAATATCCTCCCGTTTACTTTGGCACGACCAAACCCGACATCTCACGGAGGGTAGATCACACATGGTTGCAAAGCATAGAGTGTAACATTCCTTAACCATTAAGGAACCATGCACAATAGTACAAGGGAATTATAGCACTTAGACATATTCTGAGCCAAAGAGATAAATTAGTATTCATGTATAAAGATCCTATCGGCATTCAATAGAAAAGGAGAAGAAAAAAGAAAGAGGCACTACCTCTGTACATTTAAAAAAAGAAAAGAAGCAACAATTACATTCACTCAGCTACCAATAGGCCACTCTATTGTTGGTTTTGCGAATTTGGGAAAAGATGAGAACTAAATGGAAATTACGAATCAAGGGAAATCTGAGGATAACTTGGACGATCTGAGGGAATCTAGGGATCAGCTACAGGAAGTTCAATCATGGTTAAGGGATGAATCCTAGGGGCATAAGATAGAGGATTGACAACTTCAATGTCCTCTTGATCGTCGTCATAGCTAACTCTTCATGTCGTAATTATCCTCGACATCATACCCCTCACCCATGATTTCATAGCCTGAGAAGTTGAAGTCAGGATCCTGAGCCAAGACCCATTCATAGATGGCTTCGGCTCCGTAATTGTAAGAAGGGGTGACCTCCTTAACAACATACTCTCTCAGTTCCTTGGAGCCTTGAACTTTTCTACTGCATCGGCTGTCATCCTAGGGATGCCATCTTGGACCTTGGCCATTTTTTTCCTTCAACTCTGCCATAGCTAGGTTGTCCTTCACCCTATTCAGTGCACTTGCTGCATTGTCGATTTCTTCTCTTTGACAACCAACTTTGCCTCATCGTTGACCCGTTTCTTCTCTTTGTTGGCCCGCTCTGCTTCCTCATCGTCTTGCTTTTCAACATGCCCAAGGCTCACCCTTGTGTGCTCAACATCCCTAATAAGCTTCACAAGCTCATTGCAATCAGAAAGCTGGCACTCCCTATTGGTCCCTTTCTGCTCCTTCAAAACTTCGACAACCTTTTGCTTCAAGAACCTCTTCCCTTTAACCCCTCTATCAGCATACTGTCAAGCAGCACAACACAAGAAAAGTTATCAAGGAATTAATAAGGGGATATGCCACCATTCTATAACAAAGCATGTTGTCATCTAGGTCATCATCATCAGTCTTGACCACAAACTTGACTTCTTAAACATGCCATGCACCTTGAAGGATCTCCTTGGAAACCCACACATCCTTTAAAGCCATGTCCATATCTACAAAGGGCCTCTAGCCACCTTGACACGTCTTACTTGTTAGAGGTGGGATCGCAAAAGGCCGCAAACTCTAATTAGAATTAGCCCCCTTCTCATGTGAATCATAAGCGGGATCCATAGGCAACTTTCCTCAGTACTCTACCTGTGACTCCTCCTTGGCGACCTCTTTTCCTCGGTCATCCTTGCTAGATACGATGGGATTGGACATCGGTAACCTTGAGGAAGATGCGCTTCCAAAAGGCAATGAAACTCCCATGCCCGAAGGACTTCCTGAACCTAGTAGGGGTAACTAAATCCCTGCGCTTGAATCCCCACCCATGTTCTTTGTATTGGAAGGAAGGCTGTTTGTTTTCTTGCTCGCATGAACCAACCTCATGTGCTACCATCCAATGCAATCGCAACATCCAATGTAATGCCATCTCCTCTCTGTAGACAACCACAGCAAAACAAAGACAATAGATTGGTCAGTAATAGACAATGATTTTATCCCAAGACACACTATGCATCAGTAAGATCACCCAGAAGCCCCGCTTGGCCCAAAAACTCTGAAGAAACAAGTTCCTTGGCTTCCACGGCTACCCCCTCCACCATATGATGGAGGGCCTCGGTCTCATCAATGTTTAAGTGCACATTGCCATTTAGAGGTGCTGTTACACCCCAATTCTGGACTAACCAGTGGTGTGATGAACAGTCATGAGAACCAACGGTTCAAACCAGGATCTCGTATATGCTATGCCAACCATGTTAAGCAAAACACATTCCACAATAATAATCAGAGTAAATAAATAAATAGCGAAAGTCTTATTAATAATGAACTGAGAGTCCACAATGATAATTAAATATTTAAAAAGTTATCTTCAAGTAACCAAAACATAATTAATATTGATTACAAGTATCAAAATATGAAAGTTAACTACTAAACATAAACATAGTTGAAACACTAGCTTGACGAGCCATATTCGTCCTCCACAGCTTGCACATCCATAGCCGCTGCATGTCCACACGTTGGCGTATTCATATAATCTTCAACTATAACACCTACAATATCAAAAACTAAAAAGAATTACGTGTGCGAGGGTCAACTCTCCAACTTGAGCTCAGTGAGTGAATAAAACAATGCAACAAACATATGCATGCATTCAATTCATATCTTTGGTCTGGTTTATAAGTTTACAATGTGCTATAGAAAGATTTGGTGGTCCCCGCACCTCTATACACGAGTGTGTGAATCTGTCCAATAGATCAAACACCATTGCTATCCCACATGCACCCACCATGGAATAGAGATAGAGCTAAAGTGTCTGTATCAAATACCGCCAACACTTCCCCTGATGCCTTACCCATACCAATAAGTAAGCTCCTATTGACGAGAGCTTGCAAACTGGGCTCGCAACTAACCAATCCTAATGCTAAACAATGTATCCAAGGCTTCACCCCAGCATCTCTCAATACATCCATAGAGATAGAGCTAAGTCCCCCGGCAGAGTCAGAGACCACATGGTCCGAGACCACCTCCCTTGATGCCCTACTACGTAATAGTTCTACTAAGGTAATGGTGATACGACGATGTTAATGGGCAAGACTTGAGTAGAGATAGAGCTAGAGTCTAGTAACGAGGTCAAAGACCATAATTCCATGTCCTCCCCCTGATGCTCCACTTGCATCCAACACAACAACTACACACATACAATTACATGCTTATTCCTAGCATCATCATCATCATCATGTTATAAATAAACAGAACTAAATATGCATGAGTAGTAATAGCAGAAATATTGGATGACATGTGAGATGCACATTACAAGCATACACACATAGTATCAATCATGGCATTGGACTCAATAAAAATAAAATCAGTTTGTTACTATCCAATTAGTTTAGGTTTTATTCCCTCACCTTTGATCGATGTTTGTTCCTCTCCTTGTTCCTCTCTCAAGCTTTGTAAGTCACTTTGAATCTATTAGGAACTTAAACAATTAATGTATGTAAGTTAGGGTTCAAGTTTACCAAGTTACAATAGTCAAAAACCTTATTTGGTCTTACAATATGCTTGCTATTTTTCTACGATCGATGCTATAGTCGATCCTATGGTCGCAATATATGACACCGTAGGACATACAATCGATACCCTATGGTTGCATTACATGCGACCGTATCTGCGATCGTATATTTCCTGAATTTTTTCCGAGTGGCTGTGGTCGATACTTTTCTCATCTTATGGTCGACCATAGCTGCGACCATATATAGTTAAGTTCATTTTTACTTCTCATATGAGTTTCTCCTCATGGATCATCATAAATGGGATTCATCCTAAAATTATTCTATGGCCTTTGATCACAGTTTGTCCTTATCAATTATCTCTAACCTATTCTCTCATGATTTTGCTTAGAAATTCCATAACCAAAATCGTTACATTAGATTCAACCATCAATTTGATGGAAATGAACCTATCCTATCTGATCTATCCTACAGAGTCAAGTCCATACCTTAAGCTTGTTGTAGAGAGATAGAACTCTTCTTTGCAAAACCTTCCTCTTAGCCTTCTTCTCCAAATCTCCTTCTCCTTTTCTTCCTCTCTCTTTTTCTCTCTTAGGTTTAGAGTTTCAATATCGGTTCTAAAAGAGTGAGAGAGACTAAGGAATGTCCCTTATATAGAGAAAAAACCTCCATATAGAGTCCCACTTTAATTAGGAAAGAGTCCTCCTCAAATTAGGAAAGTTTCCTAAACACGGAGTCGATTTTGGGTTCTGTACGGTCGATCATACGGTGGCATAAACTGTCAATCGCATCACCAAAACATGCGACCATAGGTCATATGGTCTCACTATGGTCGACCATAGGTGCGACCGTAGCCCTCAAATCTACCACCATAGGCCCAAAATTTATTGATTTTTAGTTTTTGACTGGTTGCTTTCACACAAACTTAAACAGTCAACCATACCAACTAAATTGGACTTATTGCTTACCTCATTTTGTGGTTTCTTCATATAATTGGTTCACTTGAGTCAATTATGATGGGAAGACCAGTCATGACACGAGAACGTAAGGTTAAACTAGATTCTTGGTGTGCGGGTCTTACAAGTGCCACTTCCGTAAACTGCCACATGTTCTCCACTGGGAACTTGCCTTCATGAGACACGATGAAAAACTAACCTTTCCACCCATGGACTGATGATGGCTTCCTTGGAAAAATCTTCCACACCTTGTTCCAACGGCTAAAGTGATACCAACCATGCTTCTTCTACTATCTGGGTAAGCGCATGACCATAAAAGCGAAGGATGTCGACCATGCCTTGAGTAATTGGGAATCAAAAACCAGACCGGAACATCTTCTTGTACACACACAGTTCATTGGCCGGCCCATTGCATGCTTTCTCATCTATCAGTGACAACCTCTCATTGGGTATTTGGAATCTTCTCCTAAACCTATTTTAAGGTGGCTTCCTTCAGGTTGCACAGTATAGCTAATGCATGGACCTTGGGGGGTAGTGCAATCAGAAGAGAAACTAGATTCAGCTCAGGCGAGGACCTCTAGAAGCAGAGCCCTGGGAAGGGTTACAGTTTTTTGCCTGTCGGGTTTCGAACTCAAAAGTTTGAACTAGTAAGTAGAGAGACTTTCACACATATAAGGCATCCAAGGTTCTACTCTCCATCTCAAAAGTTCAAACTAGTAAGTAGAGAGACGCTCACGTATATAAGGCACCCAAGGTTTTATTTTCTAAGTAATGTGGAACTATTCCCAACAATCCCCCCTCACGTGTTGCCCCTATGGGATGGTAGTACACGTGGCATGTGGTCCCTCTTTTGGGTAACCATAAGGAGTAAACTAGGAGCTCTGATTCCATGTTAAGTTTCCATATCAAAAGTTCGAACTAATAAGTGGAGAGACTCTCCCATATATAAGGCACCC
Organism: Protea cynaroides; assembly: GCA_028583415.1. NCBI lineage: Eukaryota > Viridiplantae > Streptophyta > Magnoliopsida > Proteales > Proteaceae > Protea > Protea cynaroides. Next base: position 26,251,977 of record CM053276.1, on the reverse strand, counting down.
AACGTTTTACTTTCTAAGTAATGTGGGACTATTCCCAACATCACCGACTACTACTAGGAAGAGATCTCTCCTTAAAAAATCAATGTAGACAAGCCAAAGGAGGACATAGAACTCAATGATCTTTCTACACCCTTTTTCAAAACTTTTTGAGAATCCTCTGAGCTTCACATGAAAAAGTAAAGCACAAGGATCGAAGAAGAAGGACTTACTCGTTATAGAAGGACTAACTGAGAAGACTTAAATCGCCATGCCGAACTCATGCAGTAAAACTTGTCATGTAAAAATTAATTATTACATGTGATTTATATAGGCCCTCAGACGACCCTTTCTTTACCAAGGTTGTTAGACCCATGCGTCAGAGTTGAAGAGGTCTATCTTCTGTTACAATTAATGCTGCCTCGTCGCTTGGTTCGCGTCAAATGCCAAGCTCGATCAACAACAGACACTTTGTCAGCCAAATTGACCCATCCATGTTAGTAAAACTGATGCATATGGCCCGATTGGGGTTGATCAAACATCCATCATTACCCCTCCAACAAATCAACCAGTCCACGTCAGTAAGACTAACGCACATGGTGCAAGGAATTAGATCGAATGCAAAGCATCACATCTCCTTCAAGACCCGTCCATGTCAACAAGACTGACGTACACAGCTCGAGGGTGGTATATCAAATGCAAATTACATTTCTTTCAAATCGACTCATCCATGTTAGTAAGACTGATGCACACAGCTCGAGTGGAGTAAATCGAATACAAAGTGTCATATCTCCATCAAGTCGGCCTGTCCATGTTAGCAAGACTAACATACATGGCCCGAAGGTGATAGATCGACACCAATAGCTCCTTGGCCGCATCTCCTTGACGAATCGACCATAGAGAAAAATGCAATATGATCAAGCAGAAGGAATGGGAGGACTACCACACATCTTTCTACGAAGCCCGACAACTTGGCTCGTACCACACCCTACACCTCAGATACTGACCTGAAATGTCTGAGGGGTAAATAGATAAGTAAGTTAAACCATAATTTTTTTCTTCTTTTCACTCAATTGGACCTTATTGAACAAAAGGAGTGGGGGACTACTGTTGGGTACAAATAATACTGACTGATAGTAACAAGCCACATCGACATAGTACCAACAATGGGAACGTGACAGGTCAAACCATGCACAATAGGACTGTAACCAGGGAGAGCTCGACATGTTGACCTGTGAGATCTAAGACCTAAAGCAATGTGCTTGGTCAATCTGTTGATAATGTGTCGAACATACAACATTCATTACACCAATAGCCGAATACGCGGCATTAATTTCACCTACTGTGTATAGAGCACACAACATTTATTTCGCCAACGCGAGCACATTACATTTATTGCATTGACAGCAGCTCAAGTGGCTTGCATTTATTGTGCCATTCCCTACTCCTCTACTGAACCCTATGGCGCTGACCATACCCCTTGACAAGAACTCGATACATCAGCTCACGTCTTACTCTCAGAACCTATGGAAGTGACCATTGCTTGTCGCATGTAAGACGCCGAACACACAACTAAATCACTCACCAATCGATTAGCTTGGTATCCGTACACTTCTGGGACTGCATCAGTAAGTATTGGATGAATGGAAATTGGCAAGAGACATAAATAGGAGTAGTTACCTGCGGAGGGCTATAAAAGTAAATTCGGGCTCTAGTCTTAACTCCCATTCCATTTTGTCAACCATGTCTGGAACTCTATAATTTGTCATTCTCCAGCAGGAATTAAAAGGGTCTGTCTGACTGTAACAAGGGTTGTTAAAACCTGTAATTGTAACCAATTCTTTTTAATGCACATTCATTGGACCATCATGGAAACCTCAATATAAGGGGTAGTTTTGGTATTTTATTAGGGATCATCACAAATTTGACAGTACTAGACTTTGTTACATTTGTTACAGCTAGAAAAACTTAGACTTTCATTCAATGAAAGACTTGGTCTTCATCCCTTTTACGGTTCCTCGGTAATTTTTTTTTTACTTGAATGCTTGGATTTGATTACAATAATTATAACTAATGGATTTTACTCTCTGATTGAATTTAATTGTTAAGTTGTTAAGTTGATTTATTTTAATGACCACAGTACCATGACTGAGTAACAGTAAAGTAATTCGCAACCGTAAAGAACCATTTTGATCCTCACTCCCCCCAAAAAAAAAAAAAAAAAAAAACCATTAATTTTTGCATGACTTTTTAATATTTAGGACTAACAATATTTTTATGATTTGTCGTCTACTAGGAGTTACAAGAAGAAATAATCAAGTTGAAGCAAGAGATTCAGCAACTACACAAGGGCCTTGGGTAAGACTATGATGTTACATTATGAACAAATGATTAGATAATTAAAAATAGCATGCAAATTGATGTTTAGAGCTTCATGACTTCAAATAGGGAAATATATGGGTGGAAAATATATGATGATATCGAAGATTTTCAACCCAAAGTAAAGAAAATGGCGCAAAATATGCTCCAAAGTTTTGAAACATATTAAATTGCCACAGAAGATTAATGTGAAATGGCCTGTTTTTTCATATCCTTCCAGCCCCTACTAAACTTGGGTCAAAAAATTTGGCAGATGAGATGGGTTTGGTGTCCATCATATGGAATCACACTATACAACCATGTAGTAGTTGTAAGGCACCAAACTTCATTGACATACTGACATGTAACTTTTTCCTACTATTAACGTTAAACATGGAAATTAAAGAGAAAAAGGGTAATGAAGAAGAATAAAAACATTGTTTACATGGTTCCGCGGAAGGGCTATGTCCATGGGGAGAACAGAGAAAAAAGTTGTGTATTGTTTTCTATTAATCTCTATAGACCTTACCTCTAGCTCTCTCTGGTTATAGGTTATGACCCTACCCGATACATCTCAACACCCTTTCAAGTAGGAGTGTAAACATTATGGAGCCGACCCGATCACAATGGTTGTGTCGTAGCTGGAGAAGATGACTGAACTGGGAAGGGAAACTAGGGCAACCATTACCTGAGATGAATGAATGGGAGATGATGCAGAAACCAAAGATGATTTGGAAACGTGGTGTGAGAGATGGAGACTATTGCAGCAACCGTGTGGTATTTCAAAACAACTAAATAATAGAGAAGCCCTACTTTGATACCATGTTAAATATGGCAATCATAGAAAGAAAAGGAAATGGAGAAGAAGAATATTGGGGTTCCACGCGAATGCAATGATCCCATATCGGATATGGATAGCCGATGTGGTGGAGGCTTATAAAGACTTGGACATCCTCTCCTTATAAACTAGTGTAGGTGCCAAGGCCAACCCGTAAGTTTGTTGAGGATCGTCGCCACTTGACGCGGGCCCTTGAATGGGTTAGACACACACAGATTGGGTTCCAACTAACTATTAGGTGTATAACTTGTTAAGTAATTCACATTCCTTGACCGGGATCAAGGACAGAAAAGAGTCACCACATGAAATAAGATCCCATAACTTGATGGATGATCGAGCTTGAGATTGTACTCTTAAACTGCCTACATATCCCATGTAAGTCATTAGGAATCAGGTCAAATGTAGTTCAGACAAGAAATTTGTATGGTCAGATATTTCGATAATGATCATGTTATATCTGGGGAAGGTTTTACGTATCCTAGCCCACCAGTAGAAGTCGGTCTTTCTTCTAGACGCTAGAGATATAGTATTCTCCCAATATTATCTAAACCATATGATTGCCAAATATGTACAAGACTGTGAAAACATTGGAAAGTAACTTACATTGTATTACTAACTAGCTTTGTTGGACTTGGAAAGAAAAATCTAAGTTATTGCAAATTCATAATAACATAATGAAAGGCATTGCTGGAATATAAACACATAATAATTACAAAAGATGTTTACACCTGGAATGGGATGACATGGGATGGGATGACTAGACTTGATAGTAAATTCTTCAAGTTGCCTATGTACCCTTGGCAAAGAATCCGGTTAAACATAGTTAAGACTCAAAAGATTGAACAAATGTGGGGGTCACCATAAATTGGTGTAAAATGATTGTGGATAAATGATAATGTGGACAAATGATGTAACTGAACTTGAAGTTGACTTCTCAAGCTGCTTACGTAAGGGTGTCAACGAGTCGGTCTGGTCCGATTTCATTCTGGCTGAAATGGTGTCGGGCTTTACAAGCCTTGACCGAAACTTTCCCGTTTAGGGTTTGGGCTGGGTTGGGCTGCACTGGACACAATAACTAAGGGGCCGGTCCGGTGTCGGTTTGTTATCGAGCTATGCTTATAGGGCTGGCTCGGGCCGGGCTAGGCTTATCGGGCTAACATGATACATCAAGGATCTAGAATAGAATTTGTTCAATTGCTCAAAATTGTAATTAAACCACAGTTTGCTTTAAATACTTAAAGTTGATCCATATATGTTCAATCTTCTTTTGTGTTCAGGCAGGCTATTGGGCCTTATAATATGTTATATAAGTCAACTCAAATGAGCCTCATCAGGAATTACCATCTAACATTTAAATCCTATATCCTATCGAGGACTTAAATAGATGTTATTGTCATCATAGAAGGTCATTAAAAGAAGATTACTCCTTGGTCAATTGGTTACTATTTGAGCAGCAAAAAGAATGAGTTCGGGCTAGCTCCGGTTTCTTAATGGGCCTTATCGGTGTTCGGGTTGGGTATTATTGGTTCGGGCTAGTTTGGCCTTCTTAAGGGGACAGTCCGGTCCGGTTTCAATCCTAGCTGAAACGGTGTCGGGCTTTACACGCCCAGACCAAAACCAGTCCATTAAGGGCTTGGTCCATGCTAGGTTCGGGTTATATTAGGCCAGCTCGGTCTGTGCTACTAGGCCGGGCCCAGATTTGACACACTTACCTACGTATCCTACGTGTAGCAAGAATTAGGTTGGACGTAGTTCAGAATAGTCGATAAGGATGCATATGGACATTCTGAAAGGAAAAATTCTACTTCTAGAACCATTTTCTTGGGTTGGGAGAATCCGAGGTTTCCATAGATGATAAATACCAGAGAACTATGATACAATGTATATAATAAAATATATATATGCATCCAATATATTAAATCTAGAATGAAATGAATCCAAAAAGATTGTGGGAAAAGTAAGGGTGAAGAAATATGAAGATTTTTATAACAATCTTAACACAAAAGAAGGGGGAAAAGCTATCTATAGAATAGCTAAGATGAGGAAAAGGAAGAGTAGAGATTTAGACCATGTTAAATGTATTAAAAATGCATATGGTAGAGTTCTAGTAAGAGATGAAGACATTAATGAGAGATGTAACAATTATTTCTACAACCTACTAATGGAGACACTAAGAGTTATAGTGTCCCAAATTGCTACGTTATCCAACATGACAACATAAGTATTAGATATATACACAATATTATGGTGATAGAAGTGAAATAAGCTTTAAGGAGGATGAATGTAGGCAAAGCATCAAGCCCAGATGAGGTCCCACTAGAAGTTTGTAAGAGCCTAGGAATGGATGAAGTATCTTGGCTAACTAAGCTATTCAATAAAATTATGAGCTCAAAGAAATGCCAGATGAATAGAAGAAAAGCATTGTAGTTCCAATATATAAAAATGATGGTGATATTTAGAGCTGCAATAACTATAGAGGAATAAAACTAATGTGTCATAATATGAAATTATGGAGAGAGTTATTGAAACTAGCATAAGAAAAGAAACTACTATAACATAGAACCGGTTTGGTTTTATGCAGGTAGGTCTACGACAGAAGCTATATACTTACTTATGAGACTCATGAAAAGATGTAGAGAATGTAAGAAGGATCTTTATGGTCTTTATTGATCTAGAAAAAGCTTATGACAGAGTTCCTAAAGGGTTAATCTAGCATGTACTAGATAAGAGAAGTATTTCAAACAAATATGCAGACATAGTTAAGGATATATATTATAATGTGGTAACTAGTGTGATAAGTGTGGGGGTCAAAGTAGTGAATTCCCAATCACAATGGGGCTACATCAAGGATCAGTTTTAAGCCCTTATCTATTTGCCTTCATTATGGATGATTTAACCAAAGACATTCAAGAGGAAGTTCCTTGGTGCAGGCTTTTTGTCGATGTTATTGTTTTATTGGATGAGACAAAAAGCAAGGATTAACGCTAAGTTGGAGCTTTGAAGATCAATAAAGGTAGAACGAAGGCAAAGTATACGGTGTGTAACTTTAGTCACACAAGCATGGATAATGAGTTGGTGAAAATTCTTGAGAGGGAGATACAACAAAGTGATCTTAGTATCTGGGTTCAATAATAGATAAAAAAATTAAAAAAAAAAGATTTAGAGGATGATGATTCACAAAGGATTAAAATAAGATGGATGAAGTGGAGAGGTGCATCTGGAATAATGTGTGATTGGCGTATTCCTTTAAAACTTAAAAGAAAATTTTATAGGATAGTTATTCTGCCAGCTATGATGTATGGAGTAGAATGTTGGGTAGTTAAGAAGCATAATATAGATAAACTTAGTATAATTGAAATGAGGATGTTGAGATGGATGTGTGGTAAAACTAGGAAGGATAAGATAAGAAATGATCGAAGTAGAGCTAATCTAGGAGTAGCGTCGATACATGATTAAGTACGAGAAAGCCGTTTGAGATGGTATGACCATGTTCAACAGAGGCCATTAGATGCTCCTATACGGAGGAGTGATTTGATTCAAATTAAATGATCTAAAAGAGCTAGGGGCAGACCTAAGATGACTCTAGGGGAAGTGGTGAAAAAAGACATGCATAGCTTAGGCCTTGTTTTAAGTATGCCAATAACTAGAGCTGATTGGAGGACAAAAATCCATGTAGCCAACCACATTTAATTGGGATAAGGCTTTGTTATTATTGTTGTTGTTGTTGTTCTTGTATATAAAATCTGGAATGACTAAGAGATACGAAACCTATAAATATCTTGAAGTGGCTATCTGTATAAATATCTGGAAAGGACCAGAAGACACGAAATCTATAAATATGTGGAAATGATCAAAAGGCACATGAAAGCTATAAATGTGCTAATGCAGTAACCATTGATTTACCATTGTGAACTTACCAAGATTGCAGTGTATAGTTATTTTTTATCATTGCCAAGTTATAATTGCAATGAAATGCAAGGTTGATGCATATAATATATAATAAATAGTATATATCCGATTACATCTGTGAAAATCCTACTACACATGGATCTTGAGTAGAGTTGACAAACGATGATAAAAATGAATTATTTGATTCACTAAGAGTCCGATGCAACCAACCACACTTTAATCGGACAGATACAAAAATATATGGCCAAGATTCCATTTCAAGGTCGAAACCTACCATTATTTTGGCTCTATGACGGCCTGACAAAAAAGATATAGACAGATAGTACACATCACTAGGAGTTCAGGGAAACTGATTGGGTGCTGATCGGACTTTGAATGGTCAAGATGTAGTCAAAAAACCATTCCAGACATGGATCCATAGATGAGGAATAAGCAGCATAACAACTTAAAAAACAAGGGATCATGATCATGAAAATAATCTAGATGTACTATCCACGTGAAAAGTGTTAGACTTTTTGTGATCTCTTTAGGGTTTTCAATCAACTCGTTCAAGAACACATCCCAATAGGATTTGAGTTAACCCTAATGATTACCATACAATTACTAGAATACAATGGTAAACAATATAATTAATATATCATAAAGACATATCTGTTTGTAAAGAGATTGATTTCTTTACACTCCTTCCATGTTCTAAGCAATCCTTCGATCATAGTCTTCCATAGCCTCCAAATGATATCCCATGATCTCTTGCTAATGGGTGCAGAGAGATTTTCATTAATTGTGGTTGTGGGGACTCTAACCTAGTATTTATAAAATACTATCATAACCCTAATACCCTTCCCACAATAGAATTAAGGTTACTAAACCTATCTCATACTATGTTACGAACCAAACTGAGAAGTTCCCACTGAGTTAATTGAACTCCCACTAAATAACTGATTATGTAATTAATTAAACCTATATAATTCCAAAAAAAAAAACCATAGAGACTGAATGGATGTCAATTAGACTCTGGCGTAAAAAGATTCTATTTCAATACCCCAAATTGGGCAGTGGAATCAGATAGCACAAGTACAATATTAATTAGAAATGACAATTTGAAATAAAGAAATGAACTATTTACAAATATTTACAAGTAGAATAACACTTTGATTTACCCTGATGGTTTCCTTTAGTTGGACAAAACTTCCGCACTTTTTAATGAAAATTGAATTTTTCCATGGACATGCTTCTGCACTACTTAGTGAAATGCCTGAACGGATCTATTCAGTTGGACAAGGCTTCTGCACTCCTTAGAAAAGCACCCCAACCTCTAAGATACTTCAACACGTGACTCACTTCCCTGGCTATGGTCTCTCACTTTCAATTGTAGGGCATCAAAGTCCAATAAAAATTAGAGGGCCTAAGTAGTTTTGAGACCTCAAATCCTTACCCATTTTTTAATTTCTTTCTTTCCCTACACTCTCTATTTTTGTCTTGTCCCTCAATTAGACAGAATCCCATAAGGTTGGAAAATGCCAGAAAATGGTACTGGAAGAGATTCAAAGTGGGCCAGAGCGCAGAAAACAAGAGAGGGGGGGTCTGGTATTTATAGGAGATAAGGGGGGGTGGGCACATGGCTGGCCCAAGTGGCCTAGCTGGCCCTGTTTGGTCCGGTTTATGAAGAAATCTTGAATGGGATAACTTTTGATCGGACTGCTGGATTTTGATGTACAATATGCAGTTTCAAAGCTCTGTTCAAGAAATATGCAATGGTTCTGAAATCAGGGATGACCTCGGCTGAAAATTGGGAAAACAACTGCTTGTTTGTTTAATTTAGAGCTAAACAAGGACCAATTGACACTATTTATTTGCACTGTTTAGGGTTTGGATGTTTTATGAAAATGCAGATCCGTACGTTGGAACTTTACTTTTGAGAGCTATTATTTTCTTTGAAACAATGAAAAGAAAAAGAGAGAGAGTCTAGGTTCATTTCTATAAACCAAGAGTTTGCCATCAAAGGAGACTCGATCTTCCCAAGATCATCATAGCTGGGGGTGACAAAATCTGGTGTCTACAGCTAGTTTTTAAGGACGATTTTCTTCTCGAGTTTTAAAAAATGGTATCAAAGCCGGACCATGGTAACATTGTTAGCCTCATGAGGATGAAGAAAATCCTTCGAGGAAGATCTTGGTTCCCACTTATGCAACTGCATAGAAGGAGAGATTTTTGGGGTGCCATGCAAATACAATGATCCCACATCGGATATGGATAGCCCAATGTGGAGGATTATAATTTGGGCACTCTCTCATTATGGGCTAGCTTTTAAGGATGAGTGGTACCCAAATCTCAATAGAAATGCAAACAAGCTTTACATGGTTCAGCTGAATGCCTAAATCCATGAGGGGACTAGAGAACAAAACTCTATCTATTGTTTTCAATGTATCTCTTGAGTCTTACAACAATACCTTGGCCATGTTTGCAACAAAGAGAGTTATGCATAAGTTATCTCCATGGAATTACTTGGATGATCTCCCATTCTTACAAAGAAATTAACTCAGTATCAGATGGCTCATCGAGAACTCACGCACATCAGTCTCACAAACCTGGGACTCATGTCCTACTTTTGTCCTTCAAGACTTGGGAGGCTTAGGATCAGTCTAAATCCCGTTTATTCTTATCTTTTGTTAGACTTGTGTTCTCTGTTGATGGCAATCATGAAGGTAGAGGCATAGATCTATTATTTTATTTTATTTTTAACTTTTTTTGATAGTTTCTCTTAGGTTGGGATTCTCTCTTATGTAGAGGATGGTCCATTACTTATAATCCCATATGGACTAAGGGCACTTAAATAACTTTTCCATATGTTTTTAAATTAGGATTTTATCTCTTTAACCCTCTTGGAATGACACAAGGAGAAAAAAGAGAGGTTTTTGAGTTTTAGTCAGCCCAAAATAGAGAAGAGAAGAAAGCTGCAAGATTTCAATCAAGGTAAGGATCAGAGGTCATCCGTGGTCCGATTAAGTTAAAATTTGGATATCAGGTTCGTAACTAAAAGTTCTTCATTCTGAGCGGTGCGATTGATGATTGAAGTCTTCTAGATTAGTCTGATAATCAACGTTTTTACCCTTTCAGGTGAGATCTCTTTCAATTTTTATCTTGTTATTTGGGTTATTGATAGTGTATTCTTAGGACATGTTATTCTAGATGTTTTTTATGATACATGCTAAGAATATAATGTTCTTCATGAATGATGTTCTTGTATGCCTCTAGTTTTAACTAGAAAAGTATTCCCAAACTTGATGATAGTAAAGAGATTTGGGTGGACTACAGTCCCATGGTTTTTACTCCTCACATTGGGGAGGTTTTCCACATAAAAATTACTTGTGTTAGGCATGTGGGTTTTATTATGCTTGGAATATTATTTTTTATTAGATTGTTTCCTATTAGGTTCACTTAAGAACGAAAAGAGTTTATCACTTCTTTTCCTATCAAGTGGTATCAGAGCTTGGTTGTTATTTAAAGTTTTTATCTTGGCTTGAACAATGGAAACTAGGACAAGTAGAATGATTACTTTAAATGGATCAAATTATCATGTTTGGAAAGAAAAAATAGAGGATCTCCTCTTTGTAAAAGATTATTATCTATTCATGTTTACTATTTAAAATCCTAAAAATAAGACTGATGATGAATGGAATATATTTCATCGATAAGTGTGTAAGTACATAAAACAATCGGTGGATGATAATGTGTTGAACCATATTATTAGAGAGACACATGCACGTACTCTTTGGACCAAGCTTGAGCAATTATATGCTTGGAAGACAAGGAATAATAAATTATTTTTGATTAAACAGATGACGGTCTTAAGGTATCACGATGGAACTCTGATGATAGATCACTTTAACTCATTTCAGTGAATCATAAATTAATGGGACCCTAAATTAATTATCCTTGATGCGTATCAAGTTGGATGAAGAGATACAAGGATTATGGCTTCTTGGTATTTTGTTCGACTCATGAGAGATGTTTAGAACATCATTATCAAACAAAAGTCCAGATGGTGTAATTTCAATGGATTTGGCTAAGAGCAATGTTTTGAATGAAGAAATGAGACGAAAGTCACAAGGTTCTTCTTTACAATTAGATGCTTTGGTTACAGAAAACAAGGGGGAGGAGTATGAGCCGTTGTCCAAAGAATAGAGACAAGAGTAGAGGCAAATCCAACAGGTTTGCAAATGTTGACTGTTATTACTATGGTCATAAGGGCCATATCAAAAAGTATTGCTGGAAGTTGAAGAGAGACAATAAAAAAGAAAAAGGTAAAGAAAAGAAAAAAGATGATGAAAGTGATGATGAGCGAGTTGCCACCACTTCTAAGGATTTTCTTATTGACTATGATAGTGATGTAGTTAATCTTACATGCCATGAGACAAGTCAGGTGATTGACAGTGGTGCTTTCATTCATGCTACCTCTTGAAGGGACTACTTTACCTCTTACATACCAGGTGTCTTTGGTGTTATAAGGATGGACAATGATGGTTTGGCCAAAATTATTGGCATTGGAGATGTTTGTTTGGAAACCTATATTGGTACAAGATTAGTTCTTAAGGATATGAAACATATTCCTGACATCTATTTGAATTTAATTTCTATAGGTAGACTTGTTGATGAGGGTTTTTGTAATACCTTCTGTGAAAGTCAATGGAAGCTCACCAAGGGTGTTATGGTTGTTGTAAGAGGTAAAAAGTTCTCAACAGTATACTTGTTGCAAGTAAAATTTTGTAAGGACATTGTAAATGCAGTTGACAATGAAGGTACAACTGAGTTGTGGCACAAGAAACTTAGTCACATGAATAAGAAGGGAATGATGTTGTTGTCCAAGAGTAAACTTTTATCTGAAATGAGAATTGCACATTTAAAAAAATGAGTTCATTGCTTGGTAAGGAAACAGAACAGAGTCTCATTCAAGAGTCCCCCTTCTTTAAGAAAATCAAATGTACTTGATTTGGTACATTCTGATGTGTGCAGTTCAATGAAGACGAGAACACTTGGTGGTTCTCTCTATTTTATAACATTCATTAATGACCACTTAAAGAAATTATAGGTTTATACCTTGAAGACAAAGGATCAAGTGCTAAATGTATTTAGGCAATTTCAAGCTTTAGTTGAAAGACAGACTAGTAAGAAATTGAAATGCATTCACAAAGATAATGGGAGAGAATATGCAGAACTGTTTGATGATTACTACAAAGAACAAGGTATTTGATATCAAAAGACACCTCCAAAAACTCCTCTGTTGAATGGTTTAGTAGAGAGAATGAATAGGACACTGGTAGAGAGGGTCAGATGCTTACTTTCAAAGGTAGGGTTGCCAAGATCCTTTTGGGGTGAGGTTTTGGATACAGTTTTACATTTGTTGAACTTGTCACCATGTGTTCCATTACAATATGATGTACCAAATAGAGTTTAGACAAGTAAGGATATCTTTTATGATCATTTGCATGTCTTTAGATGTAAGACATTTGTGCATATTCATAAAGATGAGAGGTATAAACTTGATTTCAAGACATGACAGTATGTATTTGTGGGTTATGATTAAGATGAGTTTGGTTACAGGTTTTATGATCTGATTGCAAAGAAAATTATCAGAAGTTGAGATATTGTATTTATGAAAGATCAGACCATACAAGATATTGATAAGGCAAGGAAGACAGTGTCCCAACATAGTGATGATTTGATTGACTTGGATCCAGTCCCTCCATAATCAATGCCTGAATAAGTTGGAGATGAGGTTCAAAATGATCTGCATAATATAGGTGATACTGATATTCCCACACAGATTGAGACAAATCATGATTCTTATGAGCAGCTGTCAATACCAAAAATTCCACTACACGTTCCAATTAGAAGGTTTATCAGAAATAAATAGTCGTCCATAATGTATTCTACAGATGAATATGTATTATTAACTGATGGGGGAGAACCCAAGTACTTTGAAAAAGCCATGGAAGATTAACACAAGGAGTGGGTTGAAGCAATGCAAGATAAGATGAAGTCATTGCATGAGAATCACATTTTTAAGTTAGTGAAGCTACCTAAGGGCAAGAGAGCTTTGAAAAATAAGTAGGTGTATAGGGTGAAGCTAGAAGAACATACCCCACATCCACACTACAAAGCTAGATTGGTGGTTAAGGGATTCAATCAAAGGAAATGCATTGACTTTGGTGAAATTTTTTTTCTAGTTGTAAAGATGTCATCCATTTGGGTGGTTCTTGGTTTAGCCGCTAGTCTTGACCTAGAGGTTAAACAAATGGATGTGAAAACAACTTTCTTTCATGGTGAATTGAAATAAGAGATCTATATGGAACAACCAAAAGGTTTTTGAGGTAAAGGGAAAAGATGAGCCTGTATGCAGATTGAAAAAATGTCTTTATGGCTAAACAAGTATCGAGACAATGGTATAAGAAGTTTGACTCAATTATGGGGGAGCAAGGTTACAGAAAAACTACTTCTGACCATTGTGTTTTTGTTTAGAAATTCTCTAATGATGATTTTGTTATCTTTTTGCTTTTATGTAGATGACATGTTAATTATTGGCAGAAATATTTCAAAGATTAACAAGTTAAAGAAACAGTTGAGCAAATCTTTTGCCATGAAAGACTTCGAAAAAGCAAAACAAATTTTTGGCATCAGAATCATTCGAGACAGGAATACCAAGAAATTATGGTTGTCTCAAGAAAAGTACATAGAAAAAGTGCTTTAAAGATTTAAAATGGACAAAGCTAAAGTGGTTAGCTCTCCTCTTGCTACTCACTTTAGATTGAGTACCAAGTAGAGTCCGTCTACTAATGAAGGGAAGGAAAACATGGAAAGAGTTCCATATGCTTCAGTAGTGGGAAGTTTGATGTATGCAATGGTTTGCATAAGGCCAGACATAGCACACGCGGTTAGCACAATTAGTTGCTTTCTCTCAAATCCAAGAAGAGAGCATTGGAATGCAGTCAAGTGGATTATGAGGTATATTCAGGGAACGTGTCATTTGAGATTATGTTTTGGAATGTGAGAAGCCTTTACTGGTTGGCTACACAGATTTAGATATGGCTGGAGATGTTGATACTCATAAGTGTATTTCTGGTTATTTAATCACTTTCTCAAGAGGAGCTATGGCTTGGCAATCAAGATTACAAAAATGTGTTGTTCTTTCTACCATTGAGGCAGAGTTCATTACAGCAACGGAAGCTTGAAAAGAGTTGCTATGGATGAAGAAGTTTGAGCAAGAGCTTGGCTCCAAGCAACAACAGTATGTGTTGTTCTATGATAGTCAGAGTGCTAACCACCTTAGTAAGAATTTTACTTTTCACTCTAGATCAAAACATATTGATGTGAGATATCATTAGATTAAAGATGTTTTGAATTCTAAGTTACTAGATATTAAAATAAATTCATACCTAACATAATGGATCAGATATGTTGACAAAGGCTCTACCAAGGGAGAAGCTTAAGGTTTATCGTTTGTTCGCTGGTATAATGGATTCCTCCACATAATCGGGAGGTGGAGATTTGTTGGGTTGGGTTTTCCTCTTATGTAGAGGATGACCCATTACTTATAAACCCGTATGGACTAAGGGTACTTAAGTAACTTTCTCATATGTTGTTGAATTAGGGGTTTATTTCTTTAATCTTCTTGGAACGACTCAAGAAGGAAAAAAGAAAGGTTTTTGAGTTTCTGTCCACCCAAAACAGAGAAGAGAAGAAAACTGTGAGATTTCCATCAAGGTGAGGATCGGAAGGTCAACTGTGGTCCAATTGAGCTGAAATTTGGATAGCTGGTTCATAACTAAGAGTTCTTCATTTTGAACGGTGCGATTGATAATTAGAGTCTTCTAGATTAGTTCAATAATCGGCGTTTTTACCCTTTCAGGTGAGATCTCTTTCAATCTTCATCTTAGTATTTGGGTTATTGATGGTGTATTCCTAGGACATGTTGCTCTAGATATTTTTTATGATACATGCCAAGAATATAATGTTCTTGATGAATGATATTATTTTATGCCTCTAGTTTTAACTAGAGAAGACTCTTGTATTCTCAAACTTGGTGATAGTGAAGATATTTAGGTGGACTACGATCCTATGGTTTTTACTCCTCACATTGGGAGGTTTTCCACATAAAAATTACTTGTGTTATGTGTGTGAATTTTATTATGCTTGAAATATTATTCTCTATTTAATTATTTCCTATTAGGTTCACTCAAGAGTGAAAAAAGTTTATCACTCCCTTTCCTATCAGTTCCTGTATAGCTTCCATTTATTAATATAAATCTACTAACCTTTAGCAAAAATAAATAAATAAATAAAAACCAAAAAAAAAAAAAAAACATTGATATAGAATACCTCACCTCTTTCCCTAGGTATAAGTTATGACCCGACCCTATATATTTCAGCAATGATATTAAAAAATGTATAAAATACATTAGGAGTTACCATCTTGTAATAAAATGATAAATAACATTTTAGTAAGTAAAGTGGTGACCTTAAAAGTTATGACCTTCTTCTGATTTCCTTTGTCTTGTTCCAAAAAGTTCTTCTAATGACCATGAGTTAAATAGAATTTGCAATATAATTTGAAAGAGCCTTATCAATTCAGCTATCATTGTCTTGTATGCTCCAGGACATGTGAAATGATAGGATTTTACCTTCGATGAAAATAAATGTGTTGAAATGTATATAAAAAAAAAGTAAGGTTATAATTCTTTTAAGGAAGAAGGTTATAATACACAACGCCACTGTCCCACAATGCACAAATAGGTATACAATAATCAGTATCTTCAATGGGACCCACAAGGTCAGAGGATTAGAATGTAAGTTATGTGAGAGTTCGTGGGAAAAAAATATCCCACAGTGGCATTGCAGGGATATGTTCCCCTTTAACCATTTTTTGCTACAACAAGATTTTCCCTATATTTATTTTATTGAAATAGATGTGCATCTATTATATATTCTTTTCTTTCAGGAATATATATGGTCAAAGAACCGAAGATATGACATTAGATGAATTACATGCTTTAGAGGAACATTTAGAGATTTGGATGTATCATATTCGTTCAGCAAAGGTAATTTATTGCCACATTTATTATTTTTATAACTTACTTTACATGTTAATATGGTTTTTTTTAATTTGCATAAATAAATAACTGTTGAAACTCTTTATTTATCTCAGACGCAAATAATGTTTGAAGAGATTCAATTGTTGAAGAATAAGGTTTGCCCTAAACTTCATTTTAATTACCTACCATATAAATATATTGGAAGTGAAATTTTATTATTTATGCCATGGATCTTATTATGGGTTTGAGGTTTTCAGCAATCTACACTACATATTTTGTATACATAGATATCTTGGAATAGGAGTTTCTTCTTCTTCTTTTTTTTTCCTCGATCTTGAAGTAGTTAGATTCTTAATTTATAAATTGCCCTCTCTCTCTCTCTCTCTCTATATATATATATATATATATAGATAACTATATATATATATATATATATATATATATTCAGAGTAGAGACCAACCATAACTCTCTTGTTTTTCGTCAAATCAATAATATTGTGTATGTTGATTGATTCCATACAACTCTATTGTTTATTTAATTGGTCCAATTGGCTCCAAATACCATTGAGTAGTATATAATTGGATAGGAATTTCCCGCAAGTAGTCACTGGTGTGAAGGCCATTGTCATATATGGAGGTGAGTATATTGTCAAGAGAAAACCTATTCAAGCCAAAGCAACTGAGAAAATGATTCCAATAATAAAGATACAGCTACGTAAGTGGTTTTTAATTTCTCCATTCTTCTTTCTTGAATATTGCTTGTTTGAACGTATTAAGAGCCTAGTGGTTTATTGGGGATATATAGAGGTGATAGTGTTAGTCTGCCGTGTGACCCATGACCGAATGTCTCTCCAAGTCCCACAGAGAAAATAGATGTCTGCAGATTCCACAGAATTATTTGTGCATGATGCCTCCATATCTGTCCTAGACAAATCGTTGTCTGTGTGACCCATGGAGTTACAAGCGGAAGAACATCAAGAAATTAAACTTCATATATGTTAAGAGTATTCAAGCTTCTCTACCTAATAGAGGGATTAAGTACTTCCTGAAATCCACAAGTTTAGATTCTCCAAAGGAACACAACACTTGAACAAACCACTGCTATAAGCCTCCGCTAACAACTCTTGTACAACTCTAGCAGAGGTGAGTAGAGGTTCTCTAGAATTTCTAAAACCTCTTCAAATTATTCTTATGAATCCTTCTCCCCCTCCTCCTCCTAATTTATGGAGTTTTGTGGAATAGTGCCTGTAATAGTAAGATGCCAAGTGGGGCGATCCTATTGGGTCAACTACTATTAGCCTCTTACTTTGACTCAAGACTAAGATAGTACTAATAAGGATAATCCTTATTTACAAGTTAAGACAGCTTTTTTAGTAGAATTTGTATAAAAGTCTCCAAAGAGAGTTTTTAATACGTTTTAGTCCCTCAACTATACAATATCACATAATGAACATATGGGTATGAAAATTGTTACGATTACCACGCTATTACATGTCGTATACAGGGTATGTTGACCAGTAATAGGAGAATATTATATGGTAGTACATTTATAAACAATTTACAATAATGCCTTCGAGCTCGGAATTTGGTCCAATAACAGTCTAATATATCTCCCATGGTATCCACCATACTCGGGAGTGGATTCCGTGTTGTGCATCTTTTCTATTTACATACAAACACTGTGTTGGACCCTTGGCCAGTGTTGAGCAGATATTAGCAGTTCATGGGCAGTTCCAAGTATATTGTCATTGTTGGCAACTATGGTAGTGCGTGTGCACAGAGCAGGGATAGTCTAAATGGTAATATATACCAGTGCACAATCGTAATATAGAAAGCATTTGAAGAGGAGAGAGAAAGAAGAGAGAAAAAGAGGAGAGAGAAAGTGGGCCACGTGGGCCCCACATGTTGTGGCCTGCCATCTTGGCACCAGCCCAGGCCAACATGGCCGAGGCTCGTGGCACCAAACCGATAGCAAGGTAGCATGGCTTGCCAGCCACCCGCCAGCCTCAGGTGCCGCACGCAACAACATGCCGCACGTGCGCACACAAGGTGGTCCGCCAACCTCAAGTGCCGCACGCAACAGCATGCCACGCGTGCGCACACAAGGTGGCTCGAGCAACCATCACCGCACGCCCCCACCAACTGTTCGACGCTTTGCCTCAGTGGACAGGGTCCTCAAGACCATACTGGAATCTGAAACCTTGAATCAGTTTAACAAATGGTTACAGAGGCCATTCGGCCAAAAGGTAAGGGTTTTCTGGTCTTTTCGTAAGAAGAATGATTCGAAATCCACGGCAAAAAAGGGAGCCATCAAGTCCAGATCCGTATCCTACGGCCTTTGAAAGCACGGGCTATGGTGTAGCGCACAGATCGCATCAAGATCGATACGCGAGCTTCCTGATTAGTGGATTGCAAGTTAATTCGCTGAGATAAGATGCATGAGGAGCGCGCCTTGATTCAGTGTAATGCGAGGAGCAATGCCAACCCACAAGCATGCCCGCAGGCTTACAGGACCCGTGCTCAAGCAAGGCCATGCCACAATCATGCTCGCAGGACCCATGCTTTCTCAAGGCCAACCCGTAAGCATGCCCACAGGCTTGCAGGACCCGTGCTCACACAAGGACATGCCGCAAGCATGCTCGCAGGCCCACTTGCCACATATACACAAAGGAACCGTGCTTGCGCAAGGCCATGTAGCAAGCATGCCTGTAGGTTCACAGGATTCTGATCCAACGACTAGGATAGCCGCCAATCGAGTATGACATGATGGATGTAGATCGAAAGGCCCAGTGAAATTCCCGCTTTAATCTGACAGATCTAGCGGCTTGGATTGAAGATTCTATCTTTTGTGAGTGAGAACTCGACAATGTCGAGCCGTACGTTAGTGAGCAGCTACTATGGTGCTTCGCGGCGCATAGAATGAAGCTCTAAAGATTCCTTTATGAATAATCTGAGCTGTCGAACTTTGATCGGCCATATCTTGGCCGTCCGAGCTCAGATTGAAATGATTCAAATTCCCCTGGTCTCTATTTTCGAAGATGAATCCATTGGAGCAATTTTAGAAGGTCTGAAGGTACGAGAAAACTAGGTTTTTGCTGGAAAACCTCTGTTGGAGCTCCTTGAGGTTGATCTTTGGTTTCCACCTTCTCACTACTGCCATCAATGTCTCAGTAAGGCTAAGAGAAATTGTTGTGAGCCTCCATTAAGCCTCTATAGAAGCTTTGGTGAGAAGAAATGGCATGAGTGGCCATTAAGAGTGGTGAACAAGCTCATTTTCCACAGAAGGAGTGATTATGCTGGGAAGGTAATCTCTCTCTCAAACCCTCATTATGATGTGTGTGCTTAGTGGGAAGGGTTTGTAATCAAAATATTCATGTTGTTTTTGGTCTACTGAGTTGGGGCTTAGAAGACTTGTGGGTTGTAGCTCATATTCGAGTTGTAGCTCGTTTTATCCTGGTAGTGTGGCACCTCGCTATTGTAACAGTTGAACTCCACCTATTAAAGTTGTGTATTGGGTATAATATGAAATCCTGGTTTGGGTATTACCCCGTGGACTAGCCATCATAGTGCGTGATTGGTGAACCACGTTACATTTTGTGTTGTGGTTGTATATGTGAATGTCTATGTGTGTGGAATAGAAGTTTGTGTGTTGCAATTCTGGGTGTACACACTTGTCAGGCCAAGCCCCTGGTATGGATACCTATGGGTGTGTGGTTAGTGTGTGCACGACATGTGTCTAACAAACTGGTTGTGAGAAAAATCCAGTTATCAGCTCATGGCAGCAGTAGTCAAAGAAGTAGGCCAAATCATCTCAGTAGGAATTTTTGTGAGAACTGATTCACCCCCCCTCTCTCAGTGACTACCTGGGATTAACACAATGTGAACCCAATGGACCGGTAGTTAGCTAATGTTATAGTCATCAACCTTTGGTATACCAAAGCACACAAAGCTCAGCTGCAATGGTAAGGACCATATAGGTCTACGGACTGAACAACTAACAAAGAGTCATGTTCTTCACTGAACAAACAAAGATAGTCCATACATGACTCTCACAAAGATTTTGTCTGTTACCCGCAAAGTATGAGTACATACATTTATATTCTATTGAATCTCATTCATTAAAATATACAATGTGACAACCATATAAATAGAATGTTAAGTTCTATCCCTAGTTGCGAATACTTTTAACGTATAACCTTAAGACGTCTAATCTCATAACATATGATAATGCAAATTAATTTATTGTAAGACTCTTTAAAATCGGGTTTGATGGACACATATGTCTAACATAAGAATGCCCTACTTCCCTCATCAGGCATCTCAAAAACTTCACCCAAACTTGGTTGGATTGAAGAGAATTTATGATAAGAAAGAGAATGATAAATTCTTTCATCTCTTGAGTGAACATAACAGGAAGTAATCAAATAGAAAGCAATATTCCAAGCACAATAAAATTCATATGCATAACACAAGGAATTTTTACGTGAAAAACCTCCCCAATGTGAGGAGTAAAAACCACAGGATCGTAGTCCACTCAAATCTCTTCACTATCACCAAATATGAGAATACAAGAGTCTTCTCTAGTTAGAACTAGATGCATACAATAACATCATTCCTTAAGAATACAATATTCTTGGCATATATCATCCAAAACATCTAGAACAACATGTTCTAAGAATACACCATCAATAACCCAAATACCAAGATGAATATTGAAAGAGATCTCACCCAAATAGGTGAAAACGTTGATTATCAGACTGATCTAAAAGACTCCAATCATTAATCGCACCATTCAGAATGAAGAACTCTCAGTTATGAATCTTCTGTCCAAATTTCAACTCAATTAGACCACGGATGATCTTTCGATCCTCACCTTGATTGAAACCACGTAGCTTTCTTCTCTTCTCTATTTTGGGCGGACAACAACTCACTTAATCTCTCTTTCTCTCCTTGTTTCATTCTAATAGGGTTAAAGAGATAAAATCCTAATTCAACTATATTTGGAAAAGTGACTTAAGGGCCCTTACTCCTTATGGGCTTATAAGTAATGGGTCATCCTCTACATAAGAGGAAAACCCAACCCAACAAATCTTCCCCTCCCGACTATGTAGAGGAATCCATCATACCAGCGATCAAACGACAAACCTCAAGCTTTTCTCTTGGTAAAGCCTTTGTCAATATATCTGATCCATTATGGTCAGTATGAATTTTCTCAATCTCTAGCAACTTAGAATTCAAAGCATCCCTAATCCAATGATATCTCACATCAATATGTTTTGATCTAGAGTGAAAAGTAGAATTCTTACCAAGGTAGACAGCACTCTGACTATCAAAGAACAACACATACTTTTCTTACTTGAAGCCAAGCTCCTGCACAAACTTCTTCATCCATAGCAACTCTTAGCAAGCTTCCATTGCTGCAATGTACTCTGCCTTGGTAGTAGAAAGAGCAACACATTTCTGTAATCTTGATTGCCAAGCCACAGCTCCTCCTGAGAAAATTATCAAATAACCCGAAGTAGACTTACGAGTATCAACATCTCCAGCATATCTGAATCTGTGTAGCCAACCATTAAAGGTTTCTCAATTCCAAAACATAATTTCAAATCAGACATTCCCTGAACATACCTCATAATCTACTTAACTACATTCCAATGCTCTCTTCCTGGATTTGAGAGGAAACGACTAACGGTGCTAACTGCATATGCTATGTCTGGCCTTGTGCAAACCATTGCGTACATCAGACTTCCCACTACTGAAGCATATGTAACTCTTTCCATGTTTTCTTTCTCTTTGTCAGTAGATGGACTCTGCTTAGTACTTAGTCTAAAGTGAGTAGCAAGAGGAGAGCTAACCACTTTAGCTTTGCCCATCTTAAATCTTTGAAGCACTTTTTCTATGTAATTCTCTTGAGACAACCATAATGTCTTGGCATTCCTGTCTCGAATGATTTTGATGCCAAGAATTTGTTTTGCTTTTCCCAAGTCTTTTTCATGGCAAAAGACTTGCTCAACTGTTTCTTTAACTTCTCAATCCTTGAAGCATTCTTGCCAACAATTAATATGTCATCTACATAAAGCAAAAGGATAACAAAATCATCATCAGAGAATTTTTGAACAAAATCACAATGGCCAAAAGTAGTTTTTCTATAGCCTTGCTCCCCCATAATTGAGTTAAACTTCTTATACCATTGTCTTGGTGCTTGTTTCAAGTCATAAAGACTTTTCTTCAGTCTACACACGTGTTCCTCTTTTCCTTTTACCTCAAAACCCTCTGGTTGTTCCATATAGATCTCTTCCTCCAATTCACCATGAAGGAAAGCCGTTTTCACATCTATTTGCTTGACCTCTAAGTCAAGACTAGTTGCTAAACCAATAACCACCCGAATGGATGACATCTTTACAACTAGAGTGAAGATCTCATCAAAGTCAATGCCTTTCCTTTGATGGAATCCCTTGACCATCAATCTAGCTTTGTACCTTGGATGTGGAGTGTGTTCTTCATGCTTCACTCTATACACCCACTTATTTTTCAAAGCTCTCTTGCCCTTAGGTAATTTCACTAACTCAAAAGTGTGATTCTAATGCAAAGACTTCATCTCGTCTTGCATTGCTTAAACCCACTTTTCTTTGTGTTCATCTTCCATGGTTTCTTCAAAGCACTCGGGTTCTCCCCCATCAGTCAGTAATACATATTCATCTGTAGAATATCGTGTGAAAGGTTGTCTATCTCTGGTAGACCTTCTAATTGGAACATACAGTGAAAATTCTAATACTGGCTGGTGCTCATAAGAATCATGATCTGTCTCAGCCTATATGGGAATATCAGTATCACCTAT
The DNA here is from genome assembly GCA_028583415.1 of Protea cynaroides. Classification (NCBI taxonomy): domain Eukaryota; kingdom Viridiplantae; phylum Streptophyta; class Magnoliopsida; order Proteales; family Proteaceae; genus Protea; species Protea cynaroides. The sequence goes on along the minus strand of CM053276.1, from coordinate 26,228,969 downwards.
ATCATGCTGATCATTTTGATCCACATCTCCAACTTGTTCAGGAATCAATTTTGAAGGGACTAGATCCAAGTCAATCAAATCATCACTATGTTGAGACACTGTCTTCTCTGCCTTATCAATATCTTGTATGGTCTGGTCTTCTATAAACACAACATCTCGACTTCTGATAATTTTCTTCACAATCGGATCATAAAATCTGTAGCCAAACTCATTTTGACCATAACCCACAAATACACATTGTCTTGTCTTGACATCAAGTTTAGACCTCTCATCTTTGGGAATATGCACAAATGTCTTGCATCCAAAGATACGCAAATGATCATAAGAAATATCCTTACCTATCCAAACTTTATTTGGCACATCATATTATAGCGGAACACATAGTGACATATTCAACAAGTGTACAATTGTACTCAAAGCCTCACCCCAAAAGTATCTTGACAGCCCTGCATGTGAAAGTAAACATCTGACTCTCTTTACGAGTGTCCTGTTCATTCTCTCAGCTAAACCATTCAACTGAGGAGTCTTTGGAGGTGTCTTTTGATGTTGAATACCCTGTTCTTTATAGTAGTCATCAAATGGTCCTATATATTCACCCCCATTATCTGTGCGACTGCATTTTAATTTCTTACCAGTCTATTTCTCAACTGAAGCCTAAAATTGCTTAAATACATTTAGCACTTGATCCTTTGTCTTCAAGGTATAAACCCATAACTTCCTTAAGTGATCATCAATGAATGTTAAAAAATAGAAAGAACCACCAAGTGTTCTCGTCTTCATAGGACTGCACACATCAGAATGCATCAAATTAAGTACATTTGATTTTCTTAAAGAAGGGGGATACTGGAAAGAGACTATGTTCTGCTTCCCTGCCAAGCAATGAGCACACTTTTTCAAATGTGTATTCTTCATTCCAGATAGGAGTTTATTCTTGGACAGCAACATCATTTCCTTCTCACTCATGTGACCAAATCTCTTGTGCCATAACTCAGTTGTACTTTCATTGTCAACTGTATTTACAATGTCCTTAGAGAGCTTTTCTTGTAACAAGTATAATGTTGAACACTTTTTACCTCTTGCTACAGTCATAACACCCTTGGTGAGCTTCCATTGACCTTCACAGAAGGTATTACAAAAACCTTCATCATCAAGTTTGCCTGCAGAAATTAAATTCAAACGAATGTCAGGAATATGTTTTACATCCTTAAGAATTAATCTTGTACCTATATAGGTTTCCAAACAAACATCTCTAATGCTAACAACTTTGGCCAAACCATCATTGCCCATCCTTACAACACCAAAGTCACCTGGCGTGTAAAATGTAAAGTAGTCTCTTCGAGATGTAGCATGAATGGAAGCACCGCTGTCAATCACCCAACTTGTCTCATGGCTTGTAAGATTGACTACATCACCATCATAAATAGTAAGAAATTCCTCAGAAGTAGTGGCAACTTGTTCATCATCACTTTCATCATCTTTCTTCTTTTCTTTATCTTTTTCTTTTTTTATTGTCTCTCTTTAACTTTCGACAATAATTATTGGGTGTGGCCCTTTAGACCACAGTAATGATACTCAACATTTACAAATTTGTTGGATTTGCCTCTGCTCTTGTCTCTATTCTTCGGACCACGGCTCTTACTCCTCCCCTTGTTTTCGGTGACCAAAGCATCTGATTGTGAAGAGGAACCTTGTGACTTTCTTCTCATCTCTTCCTTTGAAACACTATTCTTAGCCAAATCCATTGAGATTACACCATTTGAAGCTGAGTTTGATAATGACGTTCTAAACGTCTCCCATGAGTCTGACAAAGTACCAAGAAGCCATAATCTTTGTATCTCTTCATCAAACTTGATACCCATCGAGGACAACTAATTGATGATTCCCTGAAATGAGTTCAAGTGATTTGTCATCGGAGTTCCATCTTGATACCTTAAGCCATCATTTGTTTAATAAAAAATAATTTATTATTTCCTGTCTTCCTAGCATACAATTGCTCAAGCTTGGTCCAAAGAGTGCATGCATGTGTCTCTCCACTTATATGGTTTAACACATTATCATCCACCTACTGTCTAATATACCCACACACTTGTCGATGAAAAATATTCCATTCATCATCAGTCATATTTTCAAGTTTCTCACTAACAAATACGGGTAGATAATAATATTTTACATAAATGAGATCTTCCATTTTTTCTTTTCAAACATGATAATTTGAACCGTTCAGAGTAACTATTTTACTTGTATTAGTTTCTATTGTTCAATTCAAGAAAAATTTCAAATAACAACCAAGCTTTGATACCACTTGATAGGAAAGAGAATGATAAATTATTTCCTCTCTTGAGTGAACCTAATAGGAAACAATCAAATAGAAAGAAATATTCCAAGCACAATAAAATTTACACGCATAACACACGAAATTTTTATGTGAAAAACCTCCCCAATGTGAGGAGTAAAAACCACGGGACCGTAGTCCACTCAAATCTCTTCACTATTACCAAAATATGGGAATATAAGAGTCTTCTCTAGTTAGAACTAGAGGCATACAATAACATCACTCATCAAGAACATAATATTCTTGACATATATCATCCAAAACATCTAGAACAACATGTTCTAGGAATACACCATCAACAACCCAAATACCAATATAAAGATTGAAAGAGATCTCACCCAAATAGGTGAAAACGTTGATTACTGGAGTGATCTAAAAGACTCCAATTGTCAATCGCACCGTTTCGAATGAAGAACTCTCAGTTACGAATCTGCTGTCCAAATTTTAGCTCAATCGGACCACGGATGACCTTTCGATCCTCACCTTGATTGAAACCACACAGCTTTATTCTCTTCTCTGTTTTGGGCTGACAGCAACTCACTTAATCTCTCTTTCTCTCCTTGTTTCATTCTAATAGGGTTAAAGAGGTAAAACCCTAATTCAACTATATTTGGAAAAGTTACTTAAGGGTCCTTACTCCTTATGAGCTTATAAGTAATGGGTCATCCTCTACATAAGAGGGAAACCCAACCCAACAAATTATACTCCCCACACATACTTCTAATGTGTTCTTCCCCATTAATTTTGGTAACAGACATGTTGCAGAAGTATAACCTAACCAGCCTAAGGTAATAAAGATGAGGGATGTCCAAAATTAGATGCCAAACCCTGGCATGGAACAAACCTTTTATACTCAACAAAATGTCCATTAATAACTTACGTTCATTGAGAGATTTTTCTACTCTCATAGGACTTCCAAAGACGTTCTTGACCTTTTGGACAAGTGAAGAGAGCTTCATCGTAGTCCTTCCAAAGACGTATTAGAGGTAGCAACCTGCTTCCCTTTTGCAACATTTGGTTGCTACCGTTTCTACTGCTGGTGCTGGTAATGAAGGTAGTGGTAGATAAGCTGAGACTGGAAGGCACGTTACTGATTAGGATATCTATCATTGCTATGAGCTTATCTTCCTGTTTGGGTCTTCTTGGTGATTTTTGAACAGTTGCATGATGGAAACCTCAATATACAAGAGGCAAGTTTTGGTATTTTATTTGAGTATTGGTACAAATTTGACGGATAAAAAACCTTGTTACAACATGTAATTGTAACAAAATTTGTTACCACTAGAGAAATCTTTGTATATAAGCATGTGTACTTTGTGTGTTCTGAGTTCTGACCAAATGAGTTGATCCAATAACGTTGAGTTTTCTTAAGTGGTTTAGCTGCATATGAATTGTTAGTTGTAGCTAAAGGGTATCTCTTTTATATCTTCTCTTCTTCCCTTCAATTTCTCATATTCCTCTTAATTTTTCTCCTTCAATCTCCCATAAGCCATACTCTATTTTCTCTATTTACAGTCCCCTAACAGTGCCTATATCTTATTCTTTTTTTTATTGGGTCTGTCTACTTGACATCGGCTCTATGTCAGTGGCTCATTGACTCTGATTCCCTTCCATGGGATGTAATTGACTCGTCATGTAAACCTTAAAATACAGGGGCTATTTGGGTATTTGAAACAGGAGGTGAAGGTATTTTTGCAATGGACACAGATTGTTGTCAATAAGAATATCCCCATGTAGATCATGTTGGTCATTTGTTGTCATTGTTGGCAACCCTTACTGACATGGCAGTAAAACTTAGTCTGGAGAAGAGAGAGACGTTAGATGTTTATGTTAAACATTGTTGTATTTTATTTGTTATTTTAAAATTAAATTTTCTAAATATTAGCTGTCTTTTTGTTTTGATTTTTCCTTGGTGTGTTGCTTGTGAGGTGAGTTTGGTGAGGTTAGAACCCAGGACCCCTTGGTGCTTGCTTCAAGCAAGGTAAGTCTAATTCCTTAGTCCCACATGGTAAGTGGAAGAGACTTTGGGGTAGCATATATATTGTTTTGGGAAGTATAACGGGTAGAGTTATTTAAAAGGAAGAATCCCTCTACCCTTGTATTTGGATTGTTGTTGGCTCAGGCTGGGTCAAGGCATGGTGTCAATTTTTGGAACTCAGATGGTTTGGATTTATTTTTTACATAAGTTGGTTTGGAAATAGTTTAACCCGTTTGACCCAAACTGGATCCACTAATTAATGGACACGTTTATTTAAAGGGACACATCCTTATCAAAGAGATGTGATCCCATCTCTTGGATTCATATCAAACGATCTAAGCCATTAGATCGGAAAGGCATATATTCATCAGGGATGCATCCTTATGAAAGGATGCGATCTGGGCTCTTAGATTTGGATCTTAAGATCTGAGACGTTGATAAGAAGAGGTACACCCTTACTATGGGGTATGTTGAATAGACATATCCTCCTCTGTTTAACAAGATCTGTCCTTCTGTGTGTGTGTGTGTGTGTGTGTGTGTGTGTGTGTGTGTGTGTGTGTGTGTGTGTGTGTGTGTGTGAACATACGCCATTGGTATTCCCATCAATATTTAAACATTGTTCTTACCGGAACTTGCATCTAACTTGAGCACAACTCCGAAATACTCTAAAGGGCGCATCAAACAAGTGCATGTTTACTGCTGGAAGTCAATGCTGCTTTATCTTAGATCCAGATTTGTATCATCACCCAATTGCACCTGTGGAGCAAATACTGACTTTAAGATAGTTTCGATTGTGATATGACCCAGCCTGTATTATCATTTTAAGTACTATTGTAGTGTCTACATCAACTGATATCATTTGCAGTACCAAATAAGTCATATAAAGTCAAGTATTTATTATAACAAACATCAAGGGAGATGTTGACGGTAAATGTCTAGAGAGACGTTTGACGTCTTCTATCAAGACGCAAATGTGTTTTCATTAGATGCTTTGTGATGGTGTCAAAGTATTGGTGTGGGTCAATGAATGTAAATCAGTGTTTGGTGGTGAGTGGAAGAGTTGGGCGCAGTGTACGTATGATTTGCATAGTGATTTCATAGTTCATACAGTGTTCTATCTTTGACACAAAATATGGTGGGTCCCATAGAAGATTTGGGGGGATCAATGAACAGGAGAGTTGTACTACATCAAGTTAGCTTCATAATGCACTTAGAATCATGGTCACTCTCAGTCCATAGAGTCTGTATGAGGGAGATATGGTGTTGTTGAAGATGTTGCTTTATATGAGAATCGACTGTCTAGTGGTAGCAGCAATGAGGCGAACAGAGTAGTTATACCAAGAAAATAAGATAACAGGTTGAGTCGCACCACGATCGGCACTATCCTAAAGTTAGTATTTGCCCCCATAAGTGCAACTGGGTTGATGATGCAAATCTGACTCCAAGATAAAACAACATTGGCTTACAGTAAATTTGCACTAGTACGATGCGCCCCTTAGAGAACATCAGAGTTGGGCTCAAACTCTTAAAACATGCAACAAAGTATGTTCAAAAGAGGGAGAGAGGGAGAGAGAGAGAATAGTACTTTGTTGTACTGAAAAATTGTATGCCAATGAGGGATCCTCCTCCTTTACTTATAGAGTTAGAGATTAGGTCTGGTATAAGGGCCACCATATCCCTAAACCCAACAAGAGGCAAGTAAATAGAATGAATGAATGGTTTTGGCAGTATAATAGCATGATAGCTTCCTTCAATCCAAATCCTCTCGTTTGTGCATTTGGCCTTAGAGCGTCTTTTAGGCCAACTACCCTTTCCTCTTCAAGGTACCCCATAGTAGGGTTATGTCCCTTCAGATCAAAGGCTTAGATTTGAATATCCAGGTCTAAAGGTCCAGATTCGCATCATTTCATAAGGATGCATACCAAGGAATGGATGTGTCCCTCCGATCTACGCCAATCTAACAGTTACGATTGATAGATTCCAATCTAAGCAAAGGGATTACACCTCTATGATAAGGATGTGTCTATATAAGGATATGTCCCTTTGAATAGACACATCCAATCATAAATGGATCTAGTCCGGGTCTCTCGGAATAAACTGATTCCGACCCGAAATGGTTGCAAAAAACAAATACGAATTCAGTCCACCCAAGATCCAAAAATTAGATCTCGATCTTGACATCCCCCCCCTCCCCCCGCGTTACACTGCACCCCACAGGCTCGGGTCTACATGTGAGGAGGGATTATTTCTTCTTAATAACTTTGTCTCTTATAATTTCCAAAATTATATATATACCTCTCCAAGGTCTCTTCCACTTCCCCTATATGACTAAAGTTTTAGACCCACCCTTTAAGAAGTAATAACCTAGAGGTCTTAGGTTCCAATCTCACCAACCCCACCTCATAAGCATAACTCTAAGGGAAAAAAAAACAATATAGCTATAAATAGTATAAAAAATAAGGTAAAAATAGCATTAGTATTAATAAAAATTATCTATATAAGGTATTTAGAAACTAGTTTTTAATAAAGTACAAAAATTCCACTACGAATTTCCAAATACCAACAAAACAAAAGATAATCTAAGCACACTAGAACAATAAGGCACATCGTTACAGATGTCTTTCAGACTTGAATCTGCACTAGATCTGGCAAGCCACGTTACAGAGTATGGGTTGAGTTAGACTCATTGAACCTTTCCTCACTGGGGTAGCCGACTGTCCTACTAACCATGTCTTACTATTCGATAGTATACCCTTTCCTTAAGTGGATATTTTGGCCCTGTCACCATCTTGGATCATAAATGTATAGAGAATTCATGTACAAAAATTCTCATTGGAGGCAGTCCCCTCTTACATTCATTTAGGTTAGCACATACTATACACCACAGTTAACATACCCCTATAATTCATGGGTTTTATTGATTGAGAGTTTCACAAACTCACCCTGGATCTTAGTGGTGAGTACTATCTTTCCCATCTAACTGGAATGAGTAATAAATGATAGTACTACTCAAGTCTTCAAGTGACTTCGTTCTACCCTTTAAACTTAATTCCAAGGACCTCCTCTCACATAGGTTGGGTGTCCATTACCTTGACTCATGAATTATAGAATTTAAGCCTATTCCTTTAGATGTATCATAGAAATCTTGGTGGACCATGGCTTTGTTAGCATATCTGCTATATGTCTTCGATTTAACGAAGTCTACTGTAATAGTATCATCTTCTAAATATTGTTGCACCAGATTATGTTTAAGGCGTATATGCCTCTTACCATTATATACCTTGCACTTAGCTTTAGTGATCACTGTCTGACTATCATAGTGAATATAAATAGGTGGAATAGGTATTTTCCATAATAGTATATCTGTTACTAGATTCCTAAGCTATTCGGCTTCTAAATCGGTTTTCTCTAAAGCTACAAACTCAGCTTCCATGGTGGAACTCATCCCACAAGATTGTTTAACAGATTTTCATGAAATTGCACCTCCATCCCAAATAAACATATAACCACTAGTAGCAATAGTTTCTTCGAATCAGAGATGTAATTAGCATCACAAAATCCCTTAAGAACTGCTGGGTGACCACTATTATAATGTAAACAATAATTCATGGTACCCTTTAAACACCTTAATAAGTGTATCAAGGCATCCCAATGTTCTGTTTCAGCGTTTCTTGTAAATTGACTTAACTTCCCTACTGGAAGGGCAATATCGATTGATTACAATTCATTAAATAAGAAATCGAATCAATAATTTGAGAATACAATTTTTGAGACATTGATTCTCTCTCATACCTTTGTAAATGGGAATCAACTGATAACGGAACACTTAGAAATTTTTCATTAAAATAACCATACTTTTTAAGTATGCTTTCCACATAGTGTGCTTAAGACAAAATATTTTGTTTTGTCTCCTTATATTCTTGATTCCCAAGATAACATCAGCTTCTCTCATATCCTTAGTGTCACATTTGAACATGAGGAAAGCTTTTGTTGATTTAACTATATCAAGGTTAGTTTTCTTAATCAGCATATCATCCACATACTAAATTATAAATACACCTTTATTGTCATGAAATTTACTATATAAGCACCTTTCAGAATCATTTACATGAAAATTATTAAAATTAGAACACTATTAAATTTTTCATGCCACTGTTTTGGTGCTTGCTTTAAGCCATATAAAGAGTGCACAAGTTTACAAACTTTGTGCTCTTATCCTAGAAACACACATCTTTTAGGTTGTTTTATATAAATCTCCTCTTTTAAATCACTATTTAAGAATATTGTCTTAATATCCATTTGATATATGACAAGCTTATATATAGAAGCAATTGCAATCATTAATCTTATTGTTGCAATCCTAGCTATAGGAGAAAAAGTATAAAAAAATGTCAATATCATTTTTCTGATGGAATCCTTTTACTACTAACCTAGCCTTGAATTTATCAAGAGATCCATCAGGTTTTAGTTTCTCCTTAAAAATATATTTAATGTCAAGAACCTTAGTACCAAGTGGGAAAGGACTTCCAAGTATTATTAGCAATAATAAAATTTAACTCACTTTTTATTGTCTCTTTCTAGAAAATTAAATCAAGTGAAGTAATAGCCTATTGGTATGTTGCAGGGTCGTTTAGAACCATATATATAAACATACCATCACCTAAATTAGATTCCATTCTTTTTCTTGTACTTCATTTTAATTCATTTTCACCACTAGGTTCTCCATTATATAACATAAAATCATCATTATCCTTATATTCCTGCTTTATAGGTTCATTAGGAATAGATACATTACTAAATAGATTTTTCTTCAGAGGAAAAATATGTTTAAAGGAAACAATATCTCTTGATTCAATTATATTATTAGCATCAAATATATAATCAACAGATTTAACTACCATGAACCTATATGTAGCAATATGATAGCATAACCAATAAAAACACAATTACAGGTTTTAGGTCCTAATTTTCCTTTCTTCGGTTCAGGTGTCCCACTTTAGCTAAACAACCCCAAACCTTTAAATATTTAAGGTTAGATTTCTACCATGCTATTGTTCCAAAGGAATAGATCTTGTCTCCCTATGAGGTATTCTATTCAAAATAAAGCAAGAAGATAAAGTTATTTTCCCCTACATATTGAGGGGTAAACCTAAACTAATTAAAACAGAGTTCATAGTCTCTTTTAGAGACCTATTCTTTCTTTCAATAACTCCATTAAATTGGGAATAGTAAAGGGTAGTACTCTCATGAATAATTTTAGTCTCCTCACAAAATTAAGATATATTATATTATGTCCCTCTATCAGTTCTAAGTCTCTTAATTTTCTTTCCTAATTGATTTTCAACCTCAGTTTTATATGATATAAAAACATCACCTACTTCATCCTTAGTTCAAAGAAGATATAGTTTAGTATATCTGTTAGGGAAATCTCCCACGTCACCAATGACATGACGACAGCTAGGATCCAAGCATCCACGTCAATACCCGGACGTTCTCATAAATCCATCTAATGGATAAGGACAAAAGTGCCATTTCTACAGCTTTGCAAGGATACTTCGGTCATCACACATCAAACAAGGGTAAAAACGACATTTACAAAGATACACTATTCACTATAAATGTCACGAATCTTGAGATTTTAGGTACTTTTACATTTATTACTCTTTCTTGGGATTATCACTCTGATACCTCGGACTGAGAATCTCTTACCTACCCCATTTAAATATTGTTGTGGGCTCGGATACCGAGCCCATCGATTGTTCACAGAGCCCTAACTTAGGCATCGGAGTGGACTCGGGGCCATAGGCCCACCTCCCCCTTGTCTTTGCTTGTCTTGCAGGTCTAGTCAGCGTGGTGGACCTCGGATACGGATTTGGGCCGAAACAGTTTGGCACCCACTGTGGGGCCCTTAGCGATTTGACGTCGGAAGATAAAAATTAAAGAAAAATCTTGAGATATGAGCCCAAGGAGAACAAGAAGTCATATGGTTAATCCGAACCCCCCTTTAATTGAACAACGGCCGGCCAACCCCGAATATGGAGATAGGTAGGCACGTAGACCGCAGAGGGATAGAGGGAAGAGGCAAATCAAGTGCCCCCATCGAAGGCATTCGTCACCTATGAACAATTCGAGACCATGGCTCAATAGCTCGGAGTATTAACTAGATTCATCCAAGGACTTCAACCTCCAGTCGCTGAGGCTACTTCCCGCCCACCAGTGGGAGTCATCCCTCCGATCAACCCTCATAGAGAGCCTGACCTTCCCCCGAAACCTCCTCGGGATGATCGTCCTAGGCAATACAGAGGTAGACCCATCAGAGATGGGATTAGAGCACCCCCGGGTCCAAAAGTAAGTGGAACCGGATCAACCTTACAACATGGGAGGATACCTGTTCGAGAGAGGTTAGGCCCACTTCAGAGAGCAGTACTTGGGTGAGGTGAAGATGCCTTGGAAGAACTTTCGGTTCCACGACAAGCACCGCTACCAGAGGTCGTCATGGGTACAGAGGACAAGCAGAAAGCGTCCATGGATCCAGAGGTAGCCGCGAAAATAACGGACCAGTTAGCACTCTTGTATCTGGAAGGTTGAGACAATGGAAAAGGCTGGTATGACCCCGGATGAAGACAGGGATTACTCTACAAACAACCCTCTCACTGATATTCTTATGAGGGTCCCCTTGCCAAAGCGGTTCAGCATGCTGCCCGTAGATTCCTATGATGGATCCACCAATCCGGTTGAGCATTTGAACAATTTCGTGGGGGCGATGGTCCTCCACGCGAACCCAGATGCGATCATGTGTAGGGCATTCCCCCTTACTCTAAAAGGTGCGACCAGGATGTGGTTTAACAACCTGCCTCCGAGATCAATTGACTCTTTCAAGACCATGGGAAAACTGTTCAGAATGCATTTTCAAGGAAGTAGAGTGCAACGGAAGACAAGCGCACATCTCATGAACATGAGACAAAGGCCTGATGAGACTCTGCGGGCTTTCTTGGCCAGATTCAACTTGGAGGTACTCCAGGTAAATGACATAGAAGAGTCAGTTCACTTCGCTACTTTGAGAGCGGCTGTCACTGATCCAAAGCTTAGATTCTCTATCGCAAAAAAAGAACCGGCCGACTTGTAAGAGCTCTTGGCTCGGTGTGAGAAGTTTGCCACCGCTAATGAATTTACGAAGCCAACAAAGGCTTAGTCGACGTTCCAAGCAAGTGAACAAATGAAAGAGGAGACCTCACATGACCAGGGAAGCATAAGAAGTCGAGAAGAGAGGAAGCTAAAGCTATAATCCATAAGAAATTCAATGATTACACTCCGCTCAATAGGCCCCTCGGAGACGTCTACACGCTCAATGCTAAAGACGGATATCTCCAAAGGCCCCAGAAGATTTTAACTGAAGCACAGAGAAGAAATCCAAACAAGTACTATCAATACCACAGCGACATCGATCATACCACCGACGAATATTGGAACTTGCAGGTGAAAATCGAAGACTTCATTAGAAGAGGATATTATAAGCAGTATGTGGATCACAATGCTCCAAAGGTAGCAGCAACACCAGGAGAGGACCGGAGGAGACCACCCCTCCCACCACGGGAGAGAACTCCTGAAAGGGAGCAGAGAAGGATAAAAAGGAGAGAACCCAGGAGGGTAGAGAGAAGAAAAGATCGAAGAGATCCTCCAAGAGAGGAAAGAAGAAGAGATAGGGTGGACGAGCCCCAATATCTGGATAGACGTCCTGAGCAGCAACCACGTCAACAGGAAGAAAGGCGAGAAAGAGGACAGACCCCGACAAATAGGGACGTCGGTGTCCTCCACGGTCAGTTTGCCTTTACACTTGACCCAACCCCTCAACAAGTGCATGAAAAGGGAAGGGTACTGAACTCCTTAGAAACAAGGGGGAGAACCCGACTCAGGATCGACCCCAGGATCCCATGGCAACGCCAGGACCAGACTCGTCCGTCGCCACCAACGCTAGTCCTTGATCCACCACCAACAGTAGACTCGCCCTATGATCATGTGGGTGCCATTAGAATTGCGGAGCTGGGGTATGTCCCACCAAAGAGGAAGCAAGTATCGAGGGTACTAGAGATCAGGTCAGTATAGGAAGAGGGCACAAAAATTGATCGACCCCTCTCGACCGAGGCGGCCACCTCAGCCGTGGTCGAAAATTTAAAGTATAACCCCTCTAAGGAAGGGAGAAAAAAGATGACTATTATTGGGGGACCCACAGCTGGCAATACATCTGCCAAGGCACGAAAGGTCTATGCGAGGAGTGTAAAATCTACAGAATGGGCCGGTAAGAGGGCATGCACAGGAGACTTCCTGACCTTCAGCGACGAAGATTTGTGCGGCCTAGAACTACCTCATGAAGACGCCATTGTTATCACCCTGCGGATAGAAGACAATAATGTCCATAAGATAATGGTCGACACTGGCAGTTCCGCCAACATCATATATTGGCAGGCCTTCCAATGCATGGAAATCTCCCCCGAGCGTCTACTACCTGTGAATTACCCCTTGGTCAGTTTCTCAGGTGATCTCGTTACAGTAAAGGGATCCATCCGGTTGCCCGTCAGGGCTGGTGGTTACCCTAGAGAATCTAGGGTCATGAAGAACTTCCTGATAGTCGATGTCCCATCTTCTTACAATGCATTGCTGGGGAGACCAGGTATGATTGCAGTTCGATCGGTCCCCTCTCCATACCACTTGGTAATCAAATTCCCCACGCCTAGAGGAGCCAAGGAATGTTGAACAGACCAACTCATCTCAAGAAAGTGTTACTCTGCCAAACTCACCAATTATAAAAAACCAGCCCAGGCCTTCCATGTTCACATTAAAGATTTGTGGGACGATCCCAAGCAATAAAGAGCGACCCCCGCCAAAGATCTAATACAAGTCCCTCTAGTGGAAGGAAATCTAGAAAAGATGATCCAGATAGGGTCGTCGCTCACAGAACTGCTGAGAATAGAACTAATAAATTTCTTAAGGACAAATGCAGACATTTTTGCCTAGTCTGCAACGATATGCCTGGAATACCATGAGAAATTACACAACATTGCTCGAATATTGATCCTCGGCACCAGCCAGTACGACAAAAGAAGAGATTGTTTGCTGCATCTCGGCAGCATGTAATCGACGATGAACTCGAGAAATTATTACAGGCCAGATTCATCAGAGAAATCCATTACCCATAATGGCTTGCAAACATCGTCATTGTTCCCAAGACGGGAGACAAATGGCGAATATGCATTGATTTCACAGAGTTGAACAAAGCGTGCCCGAAGGACAGCTTCTCTTTCCCTCGGATCAATCAACTGATTGATGCTACCGTTGGACATGCGCAGTTGAGTTTCATGGACGCCAACTCTGGCTACAATCAGATCCGAATACACCCGATCGATGTAGAGAAAACTACCTTCGTCACCAATCGAAGCCTCTTCTGCTACGATGTCATGCCTTTTGGTCTCAAGAATGCTGGGGCCACATATCAAAGACTGGTAAACAAGATATTCAAAAGGCAGATCGAAAGGAATGTAGAAGTGTATGTTGACAACATGCTTGTGAAGAGCCTAGTCAACAGGGATCATATTAAGGACCTGGAGGAAGCATTTGGAGTGCTAAGGCAGCACAGAATGCGCCTCAACCCTGCCAAATGTGCATTCGGAGTCGTTTCTAGAAAGGTCCTCGGATTTATGGTGTCCAGCCGCGGTATTGAGGCCAACCCCACAAAGATTACAGTCATTCTTAGCATGCCAGTGCCGACCAGAGTAAAGCAAGTACAAGAACTTACTGGACGAGTGGCCGCACTAAGCAGATTCATGTCTCGCTCGGCAGACAAATGTTTCCCCTTTTTCTAGACTCTTAAGGGCAACAAGATCTTTGAGTGGACCGTCAAATGCCAACAGGCGTTCAAGGAACTAAAGGCTTACTTAGCATTTCCTCCGCCATTGGTTAAGCCCGAGGTTGGAGACATATTGGAGCTATACTTGGCAGTATCTTCAAACGTGGTCAGTGTCGTACTTATCAAGGAGGTAGATGGTGCACAACGATCGATATACTATGTTAGTAAGATTCTACTGGAGGCTGAAACTCGATTCAAGTTCATCGAGAAGGTTGCTCTGGCACTGGTCATGTCAGCAAGAAAGCTCCGGCCCTACTTCCAAGCACACTCCATCAACGTTCTAACTGACCAGCCTCTGAAGAAAATTTTAACGAGGCCAGATCTCTCTGGCCAGGTGATCAATTGGGCTGTCGAATTAGGAGAATTCGATATTAGTTACAAGCCTCGCACAACCATTAAGGCTCAAACCTTGGACGATTTTCTAATCGAATCATCTCTTCCTGGAGAGGCAGAGGAAGGAGCAGAAAGCAAAGGCAAAGAAAGTACATTGCAACCGTGAACCTTATTTGTGGATGGAGCCTCGAACAAGGCCCAGTGCGGTGCTGGTTTCATACTCACAAGCCCCGAAGGCTTTCATATTCGATATGCCCTTCTGTTCAAATTCCAGCCGTCAAACAATGCGGCCGAGTACGAAGCCTTGATCGCCGGACTACGCTTAGCCAAGGCAGTAATGGCAAGAAGGATAGAGGCGTCCAGTGACTCTCAATTGGTAGTACGACAGGTAAATGGGGTATACGAGGCAAAGAAACTCAATATGGCAGCGTACTTACGAAAGGTACAAGAGGCAACCTCAGTTTTTGATAGTTTCACCTTGAACCACATACTTATGAATCTAAACATACAGGCAGATGCCCTTTCCAAATTGGTCACCTCGAACTTATCAGACCTTGATCACTCGGTGTATACCGAAACCTTACTACAATCAACAGTGGATCCAAATTCCAAAATGGTAATGCCAGCCACAACAAAACCATCATAGATAGATCCAATTTATTCATTTCTCAGAGAAGGCATCCTCCCAGAAGAAAGAAAGGAGGCTAGGCGGATACAATCCAAAGCTACCCATTACGTAGTAGAGGAAGATACTTTGTACAAAAAAGCCTTTACATTCCCCTACTACGATGTTTGCGCCCATTTGAAGCAGCTTTGGCAATCAAGGAGGTACACGAAGGAATTTGTAGAGCCCATCAAGGGGGGAGAGTCCTCGCTCATAAAATCTTACGACAGGGCTACTACTGGCCAAAAATGAGGAAGGAATGCATAGACTACGTCAAAAAATGGGGGAAGTGCCAGTTGTATGACCCAGTTCTCCATCTCCCAACAGCCCCCCTAAGGTCAATTGAAGCAGCCCCAATTCCCTTTGCTACCTGGGGAATGGACATCATGGGTCCTTTTCCCCCTGCTCACTACCAAAGAAAATTCGTCATCGTCGCGTTAGACTATTTTAGCAAATGGGTTGAGACTGAGGTAGTATCCAACATCATAGAAAGCACAATCCGTGTGTTTTTCAAAAAATCCATTGTCTATCGCTACGGTATTCCGCAGGTGCTAATCACTGACAATGGCAAGCAGTTTGACAACAAGGCCTTCTTCGAGTTTTGCAAAGAAAACCATATTGATCATCGCCATGGGGCGGTGAAGCACCCCCAGACCAGCGGACAAACAGAGTCCACCAACAAGATTCTGCTCAAAGGGATCAAGACTCGGTTAGAGGGCGCAAAAGGTCGATGGTTAGATGAACTGCTTTACATCTTATGGGCAGATCGAACAACCCCCAAGACAGTCACTGGAGAATCACCGTTCATATTGGCCTTTGGCGCTGAAGCAGTTGTCCCCTTGGAAGTACACATCCCCTCACACAGGATCACCCATTATGACCCTGCCACCAACGAAGAAGGGTTGCGAACAAATTTGGACCTCCTAGAGGAGACCAGAGATCAAGCCCAGATCCGGATAGCCGCTCAACAACAACAAGTGGCCAAGCATTATATCAAGAGGGTCCATGAAAGATCATTCAGGGTCGAGGACCTCGTTCTCCGACGCACAATCGCCTCCGATCCAACCAATCAAGAGAAGTTAGCCCCAAACTGGGAGGGACCATATCAAGTCACTCAAGCACTTTGGAACGACGCCTATCATCTTACAGACATGGAAGGCAAGGCCTTACCTCGAGCACGGAATGCAGAACACCTCCATCCATTTTACCAGTAGTTTTCAATATGATGTAACCCAGCCCTGACGGCCATATTTTCAAATCAATGAAAGTGCCCCTTGGGTTTTCTATATTTTTTTCACTATTATCATCACAGTGAGAGAAAGGAAGCAGGATAGGTTGAGCTCAAACTTAAATCACGACCCATATGGCCAAAAGAGTTCACTAACTAGTGGACACATTTGGCCGAGGATAGTAGTCTGAGCTCAACCTTAAATTGTGACCCATACGACCAAAAGAGTTCAATAATCAGTGAACACATTTGGCCGAAGAGGGTAGATGGAGCTCAAACATAAAATGTAATCCATGCGGCCAAAAGAGTTCATTAATCTATGAACACATTTTCATTAATCTGTTAACACATTTGGCCGAAGAGGGTAACGGAGCTCAAACATAAAATGTGACCCATTCGGCCGAAAGAGTTCTCTAACCTGTGAACACATTTGGTCAAGGAGGGTAGACCGAGCTCACACTTAAATTGTGACCCATCTGGCTAAAAGAGTTCACCAATATTTGGCCGAAGCGGGTAAAGAATATACAAACACAAGACCATATTTTCAATATATATATATAGTCAAATATAATCGTAGGCAAAACCACGACAACTCCAAAAGTAGTTCACTTGCTATAGTTGCGCAAACTTCATATTTCTAAAAAAGTCAGATACATATTCTCTAGATCTTCCATCCAAAAAGATTTGAAGGAGCACATCTCCAAAATATAGATAACACTAAGGTTAATACATAATTAAGCCACGACCTTGGCTTCTTACAAAAAGGAAAAATTTAAAGCATCAACCATGAGTCAATGCCCACCAGCCAAGCTACTCCCACTACCAGAAGCTCAACGATCGGGAGAGAGGTTAATACAACCACCGGGAGTGATGGGAAGCCCAGTAATAGGCGAAATCCCAACCGGTGGAGTAGAAGGAGACCCCCCATGAGAATCCACTTCACTCATAGATGGAGAGCTGATTGGAACTTTGCCATCAAAGACTTGCTCCAATTGATAGTAGATCTCTTGATCATCCTCATCATATGGCTCTTCACTAATCTTCACAGGCTTCAGGAAATCGGCTTCATCATAATCGATACCAAGCACCCTTTCGTCCACATATTCTTTGAGGGTTTCAACTCCATATTGAAAACTAGGCAGTGACTGTTTCCCAACAAGCACCTTAAAGGCGAGAGACTTCTTGTAAACACGTACAACACCAACAACAAGGGACTTGGCTTTCTCGAAAGCCTCTTTGTGCTTCGTGGCACGGGTACGGAAGACTTCAGCAACAGACCTCAATTTACCACGGATGACCTTCTCGTCATCCAGTGATTTCTTCAACCTCTCTACTTCAGGTCAGAGGCTAGAGTTTTCCACCATCATCAAGTCCAATTCTTGCTCCTTTGACGAAAGTTGAGACTGCGCACCATCCCTCTCCTCTTCCGCTCGGTGAAGGTTTTGATCAGTACTGGCAAGTTCACTAGCAGTCTTGTGCAAATGTAGCTTGAGCTCCCTTATATGTGCTATAAGCTGTGGAACAATCAACAGTGGGAGTTAGCATAACGGATCAACCCATGGCAAAACAAGCATGAAAGATATACAACTCACCCCTGATGCTAACATATCCACACCCGCTATCAAATTCGGTAAAGAAAGGCCATGGACCATCGCTTGGTCCAGTGGTAGCACGCACCCCCTCATGAGTTCCTCTACCACGCGAGTGTCTCCCATCGTGGTGTCATCTTCTGTTATCGCCCAATCAGGTTGATAAGCCTTCACGTGTCTGGTTTTTTTCTTTTAAAAGGACCCATCAGGGGAATCCGTCTAATCTCTCTTAGATTACCATCCATAGAAATATTCTCCCTCTTCGGGCCGGGGTGGTACAGCAGGAACAGGTCGGGTAAACTCGGAAAGGGCTAATACTGCCTCGATACCACTACTTGCTGACCCCTTTCCTGAAAAGTCAAGAACACGATGCACGGGAGTCAGAGCCTTAGCATATACTCGAGCTGCTTTAGCGAGGGCAGTATCGGGAGAAAACTTACAAGGTCGCTTCTTAAGTTTCTTCGAAGGTTCGGCCTGAGTCATTCTCGGGACCTCCTCTTCCAATCTCTGGCGACAGTCTTGGTTGAGCCTTGCATTCCTCTCCTCAGCCTCTTGTTCTTTCCTAAGCTCCTTCTTGCGGAGCTCGGCTAGAAATTCCCTCGACAACATCACTGTAGTAAAACAAACAGAAAATCAGCCCACAGTTAGAGGTCGGATACATAAACAAAGCAAAAAACACTCACAAAGTTTATATTCATGAAGAAACAAGGGATTTGAGAGATCAGCCGTTCAGACTGCCGCGCCCTCTTCGTTCAAGGCACGTTTCAGGGCACCAGCTTCTTTTCGCATCAGCATCACATCGGTGTTAACCACCTCGGAGCTTATCACTTTCCACATATTCTCAAAAATAACATATCTCCCTTAACATTAAAAAACTTGTTCTTCCAATTCTTGATGGAAGATGGTTTATCGCTGATGATCTTCGGGTACTCTGGCCGTTTGCAAAATAATACCAACCCGACCTTTGAAAATGATTAAGCACGAACATGGCTCGGAACATATTTAAGGTCGGCTTCTCCCCCATTCTCTTGAAATATGTAATAAAGGTGATAATTGTCTTCCACGAATTCGGCATTATTTGGATTGGCGCTACTTTATAATGGTCCACTATCTCACTGACCAGTCGGGGAGTGGGTATACGAAACCCAGCCCTAAACATCTCTATATTTACACACAACTCGGACACCCGATCCCAACAAGATCTTTTCGTAGGTCCAGGCATTCGGAGCTCTACTACGGGGGGGAATTTGAAAGCGATCTTGTAACCTCACAAATTCTCTTTTGGTCAGTAAGCAGACTTGCTCCATTGCATCGAATTTGATATGAGGATTCGCATCCTCTTTAGCTTCCCGGATTGTGTCTGCGCCCAACAGTGAGAGGCCAATCCAGCCGTTGATTGGCTTGTGGCACTACTATGGGTGGGAACAACGTCTGGCATGACGTCAGCCGGAGATTCTTGGGTTCCGCCTTCCATCCCAAATTCTTCCAGCCCCTTCATGTATACGGACGCATTGCTACTACTTGTCAAGCTACTATCTAATGAATCGCTACTAGTCGACGATGATGAGTCAGCTAAGGCTGGGGACATCGGTCCCGTAACATCAATCGTTTCGATGTCTACTTCTACCTCTACCACTTCACATGCAGACATTTTTCGACAAATAAAAGAAACTAAAGTTGAGAAAACTCACCGATGAATCGCTGCCCGGAACTTCTTGCAAAACCAACATGAATCACCAACACCAAG
The DNA here is from genome assembly GCA_028583415.1 of Protea cynaroides. Lineage (NCBI taxonomy): Eukaryota > Viridiplantae > Streptophyta > Magnoliopsida > Proteales > Proteaceae > Protea > Protea cynaroides. The sequence continues at coordinate 26,209,197 of CM053276.1, read as the reverse complement.
GAGGTAAAAAACTTCTTACAGCGAGCACTACTTGCAACAAGGAAACACTCTTGGGACAACTCTTACCATCAAAGAAGTTGCTAAGTTACTATGAAGTAAAACAAAGGGGAGGCCCTAGGGGCCATATATATAGAAAGGAGGGAAGATTCTAGAGAAATCTGATAGAGTCCACATGGCTGTGTATCATAGGACGACCCAGATCCAACATCCAAACTCACTTTCATCTTTCAACCATATCCAGTTTCAGATCAGTATCCATATTTGCTCCAGCTCCATAAACCGACCCCCTATCCGAATCCATGAATGACCCAGATCCATATTAGCTCTAGCTCCATAAACCGACCCAGATCCAACACCCAAACCCACTTTCATCCTTCACCCATATCCAATATCACATCAGTATCCATCTATGCTCCAGCTCCAATGCCCGACCCCGCCTCAGTGTATGATCTCTAATTCGGCACATGCTATGTCAGGTCGGTCCGAGCATATCAATATGGGTTGATCCGTCACATCATGGTCCTCCTTTAAGAAATTACCGACCCATGTTGGCCGAGGCAGCCAGGTCAGTCCAAGCATATCAATATGGGTTTATCCATCACACCTTGGTCCCCCTTTAAGAAATTACTAACCCATGTTGGCCGAGGCGGCCAGGTCGGTCCGAGCTATCAATATGGGTTGATCCGTCACGCCTTGTTCCTTTAAGAAATTATCGACCCATGTTGATCGAGGCGGCCAGGTCGGTCCGAGCATATCCAAATGGGTTGATCCGTCATGACACGGTCCTCTTTTAAAATATTACCAGTCCATGTTGGTCAAGGTAGTCAAATCAGTCCGGATACTTCAGCATCGGTCGCTAAAAAACAAAAAAAATATCCCGACCTGAGCCAGCCGAGGTGACCAGCTCTGTCGGGTGACCTCGGTCTGGCGATCGAGGTCAAAAAATAAAATAAAACAAATAAAAAAATCCCAACCTGAGCCGACCGAGGTGGCCAACTATGTCGGGTGACCTCGGTCTGGCGACCAAGGTCAAAAAAAATCCCGACCTGAGCCGGCCGAGGTGGCCAGCTCTATCGGGTGACCTTGATCTGGCGACAGAGGTCAAAAAAAAATTCCCGACCTGAGTCTACCGAGGTGACCAGCTATGTCGGGTGACCTCAGTAAAATCCCAACCTGAGCCGGCAGAGGTGGCCAGCTCTGTCGGGTGACCTCGGTCGTGCGATCGAGATAAAAAAAAAGAAAAGAAAAAAAAGGGAATCCTAAAAATCCCGACCTGAGCCGGCAGAGGTGGCCAACTCAGTCAGGTGACCTCGGTCTGGAGACTGAGGCCCAAAAAAAAAAAGATCACATGAGCTCGGCCATGTGACATCAGGTCATTTCTTGCTCAGTCAAATCTTACAAATTCACCAGGGCAACGAGGCAAGTGTTGGGAGAACATTCCTTTTTTTTACTTGCTCAGTCGAACCTTACAGATTCACCAGAGCAACGAGGCAAGTGTTAGGGAAATCTCCCACGTCACCAATGACATGATGACAGTTAGGATCTAAGCATCCACGTCAATACCCGAACATTCCCATAAATCCAACCAATGGATAAGGATAAAAGCGTCATTTCTATAGCTTTGTAAGGATACTTCGGTCATCACACATCAAACAAGGGTAAAAGTGATATTTACAAAGATACACTATTCACTATAAATGCCACGAATCCTGAGATTTCAGGTACTTTTACATTTATTACTCTTTCTTGGGATTATCACTCTGACACCTCAAACTGAGAATCTCTCACCTACCCCATTTAAATATTATTGTGGGCTCAGATACCGAGCCCGTCGACTGTTCACAGAGCCCTAACTTAGGCATCGGAGTGGACCCGAGGCCATAGGCCTGCCTCCTCCTTGTCTTTGCTTGTCTTGCAGGTTTAGTCAGCGTGGTGGACCTCGGATACGGATTTTGGCCGAAACAATATCTAAAAAGAATATCAATAAATGTGACATAATAGCTTTTCCCTCCTCTTGACTCATGTGACTTAAAATCACTGAAGTCACTATAAATTAAATCTAATAATTCACTAACCCTTTGAGTTTTAGAAAAATGTGGTTTTCTTAGTAAATTTAACTTTCCCACATATTGGGCATTTTCATGATTAAATTCTAAATTACTTTTAATCAAATCATTATCGTGAAGTCTTTTAATATAAAGAGCATTATAATGTTCTAATCTACCATGTCAAATATCATATGAATCAACCATATAAATAGAAAATTTTCATTATCATTGATCATAACAGGATCAATATTGAGTACAAATAGACAGTTGAAATTATAACTCTTTCCAATAAAAATATTATTCTCAGTTACAATAGCGTTATCGGCCTCAAATGACAAACAAAAACTAGCTTTGTTGGGAAGAGCCCTGGAAATGAAATTACGCCTAATTTCAGGCACATGTTAAACATCCTTAAGGAAGAGAAATTTTCCTGAAGTTAACTTCAGTTTGACTAACTCTTTTTCAAAGAGTTAAGAAGTCTAGGAATTTGCCATGAAGACATGTTCATCAGAAACAACCATTGTATAGTTAGAAAAATAACTTCAATCCCCACAAACATGCTTGGTAGCCCTCATATCTAAGATCCAATCTTTGGTTTGTCAATCAAATTCACTTCAGTCACCATCGCAGCAAAGAAATCCGCTTCTATCAAATTGACATTAGCCTTGCTGAAATCTTTTTTTTTTTCTAGTTCTAGCAATCCTTCTTGAAATGCCTTGGTTTACCACATACAAACATACCTCCTTCTATTTTTTGAAGTCTGTTCCCTTCTTAACTTTTAAACTTTTCTTGTAGGGCTTCTCTTTGTTAGACTTAACTAAATTGGCCTTAGATTTAAATTCATTAGCCTTTTCATTTTTGTCTTTCTTCTAGTTCTTCTTATTGACCTTAATCCGAACTATAACTTGATCCAATGATAGTTCCTTCTTTGTATTTCAGACTTAACTTGAAGTCATTCCAAGAGGTTGGTAATTTCTCAATAAGAGAACCAAGTATAAAGTCATCTAGCAACACCATTCCCTCTTTAGCCAAGTCGCCCACAAAAATCTGAAATTGATCAATTTGAGTAAAAATGCTCTTGTCCACTGTAATTGCAAAACTAAGAAAGTTTGCAATAATATACTTTTTGTTTTTAGCATCCTCCAATAAATATTTGTTATCTAATGCTTTCCATATTGATCATGCATAATTGTGGGATGCATAGACCTCATAAAGTTCATTAGAGAGGGAGTTCAGAATGCGGTTCTTACATGGTAGTCTGCATTTACACATTCTTCTCTTTCTTTTGTCTTAACATGATCATCACTCTCATCAGGTATGGGAGTGGTCAACGCCAAGGAAACAGCCAATTGATTAAGCACAAACAGAATTTTATGTTTCTACCTTTTATAGTTTTTACTATCAAAGGATTCCACTTTGTCACAATCTATCATTAGTTTGAGATTTTTCATACCAGGATTGATTGAACCCATCCTCGAGTCTCAAATAAAGTATGAATACTGACTTTAGAATTGTTGTTGAAGATGTTGCTTTATATGAGAATCAACTGTTTGGTAGCAGCAGCAGTGAGGCAAACAGAGTAGTTGTACCAAGATGATAGGATAACAGGTTGAGTTGTACCACGATCGGCACTATCCTAAAGTCAATATTTGCCCCCATAGGTGCAACCAAGTTGATGATGCAAACTTAACTCCAAGATAAAACAACATGGGCTTTCTATAGCAAACTTGCACTAGTTCGATGTGCTCATTAGAGAATTTTGGAGTTGTGTTCAGACTCTCATAACATGCAAAGCCAAAATTTCAATATAGACATGACAGAGTATGCTCAAAAGAGGGAGAGTGAAAAAAGAGAATAGTACTCTGTTGTACTGAAAATCGTATGCCAATAAGGGATCTTCCTCCTCTATTTATAGAGTTGGAGATGACTCTTGAAGGTACCCTATAGTAGGGTTATGTCCCTTCAGATCAACGGCCCAGATTTGACTATCCAAATCTAAAGGTCCAAATTCACATCCTTTCATAAGGATGCGTCCCAAGGAACAGATGTGTCCCTTCGTCTACGCCGATTTAACAGTTACGATCGATAGATTCCAATCCAAGCAAAGGGATTGCACCTCTATGATAAGGATGTCTCCCTTTGAATAGACACATTCAATCGTAAACGGATCTGGTATAGGTCAATCGGATTAAACCAATTCCGACCCCAAAATGGTTGCAAAAACAAATACAAATCCAGTCTACCCGGAGATCCAAAAAATAAAGTACCACATATGGCAATTTTCACGTGAGTGTGAAAAATATTCAAATCTAAGAAGTTTGGGTGAAAAGCCTCTACTACACTGGAGTGCAGCAGAGGATCGTTTTCCAAAAACATGCTTTCGCTAACTAATTTCATAATCCATGGTTTTTCAATAGAATGGTGCCTCTCTCTTTAAGTCTATGGTGCCCAATACATGTGCATGTAGAATAGATTCTCTAATATATGCTGTTTTAGGTACTTTTTAATGGTTGGATGCATGGAAAGCAAGACAACACACCACATTGAATCACATCTTGTTGTCTAAAATTAATGCTATAATAGAGCTTCAGTTATATATTATATGAACTAGAATAATGTGTAACAGGAAAAACATGTGGTAAATAAAAGTCACAATATATATACATACGTATAATCACATGTATCTATATATATATCAACTATATCATATAGTTAAAACTGAAACATACATATATTAACTATGCGTACCTTCTTGGTAGTAATCCGAAGTTATGAAAGTGGGTTGAGTCGTGTTGGTACACTCTCCTTAAGAAAGTATTTGCCCTCTATTGGTGCAGTAGGTCTCCTGCAAATCTGCCTCCAAGATGAAACAACCCCTTAGGTAGGATACCCACCCAGCGTGCACACACTGACAGGTATATGTAGACCCGACGGCTAGGATCAACTCTTATGAAAGAAACACTGAATTTTGACTCTTCGATTAAATAGAGAATGAAGAGAGAGAGTTGGAGGGGAAGAGAGAGAGAAATCGTATTAATTTCGAATGGAATTGAAGCATGGGGTCGGGCTCTATTTATAGGGCCCAGATACCTCTTGGATGTGTCCATTGGATGGGGTGTGACCCTCCAGATGGACCGTCTAGATTAATCTAGATCTCAAGTCCTGAGATCTATGGTCCAGATGGCACCCTTTTATGTGTAAAGATACATCTCTACATATGAACCTTTCCAAAAGGGTATCCGGGTAGGGGTGTGTCTGAATCCGACACATAGCCCATAGCCCGTAGCCAGTGGCCCATGGCCCACGGCCCACGCCCGTGCCCTGCCTCATGGTCACGGTCGCTAGGGATGTGTCCGAATCCGACCCATAGCCCATAGCCCATAGCCCGTAGTCCGTAGCCCGTAGCCCGTAGCCCGTGGCCCGTGGCCCGTGGCCTGCGCCCGTGCCCACTTCCACGCCCGCGCCCTGCCTCATGGTCACGGTCGCAGGTCGCGGGTCACGGTCGGGTCCGGTCCGGTCCAGCGCGCGCGTGTGTGTGTGTGTCAACCGAAAGTTGCTTCCATTTTTGGGCTCAAAAGATATGCGACACTCCCTACTAATAAAGGTCTCTTCCCCATAAACCTTAAGCAATGTGGGACTAAAAAGTCCTACATTGGTAATGCCAACTCAAAACCGAAAAATCAAAATTTCCGCCCAAAACAAAAACCAAATTTTGGAGATAAAACAAAGAAATGAAAATTTTGAATTTTAAATCTTTTTAAACATTATTTGGAAAAAACCTTTTTCCTTTGACTTTTCCAACAATTCCCCCACAAGTTTGAAAAGATAGAGTAAAACCAGAACTAAGAAGTTGATCTTATGAGAACTGTAAGCGATGTCGTTACAGATGTCTGTCGACTTGAATCTACACTAGGTCTGATAGGCCACGCTACAGAGTACAGGTGAAGCTTGCTTCTTGAACCTTTCTTCATTTGTGTAGCCGACTGACTTACCAGCCACCTCTTACAGTCCGACCCTTGAAAAATCCTTTAAAGGTGGACATATTTGAAACCGGCCTTATCCCTATCCTGGTGCTTGAATCTTTATGAGAGTTCGCCCTTAAAATTCTCATTAGAAGCGGCCACACTTACTACATTCAATAAGGTCAGCCCATGGTGTGCACCACAGTTAGCACACCCCTACATTCCTCTGGGATAGCTTGGCTTAACTAAGAATCCTTAAGATTCATCCTTTGTTCATTGTGGTGAGTACTATCTTACCATCTAACCAGAATGAGCAAGTTTTGATAGTACTAAACAAGTCATCTGCGTGACTTCGTTCTTACCCATTAAACCTAATTCCAGGGATCTCCTATCACATAGGTTGGGTTTCCATCACATGACTTATGACATGAGTTTTAAGCTCATTCCTTTAGATGTGTCGATTATGACCTTAGTGGTTTGAGGCTTTGTAAATATATCGGCCAGATTTTTTTTTGATCTTACAAAGTCGATAGCTATCGTTCCTTCACTTATGTATTGCCTCACAAGGTTGTGTCTCAGGTGTATATGTCTTCTTTTTCCGTTATATATCTTGTTTTTTGCTTTAGCAATAGCTTTCTGACTATTACAATGTAGTGATATTGGGGGCATAGGTTTAGTCCATAACGGAATTTCTACCACCAAATTTTTGAGCCATTCGGCTTCTGCCCCAGCCTTCTCTAAGGCTATAAATTTTGCCTCCATAGTGGAGCCTGTACCACAGTTTTGTTTGACAGATTTCTATGAAATCGCTCCTCTACCAAGAGTATATATGTAACCACTTGTGGCTAAGGATTCTTCTGTATCAGATATCCAGTTAGCATCACAATATCCTTCCATAACTGAGGGATTTCCATTATAGTGTAAGCCATAGTTTATTGTTCTTTTTAAGTACCTTAATAACCTTGTTAGGGCTTCCCAGTGCTCCTTTTCAGGGTTATGAGTATGTTGACTCAATTTTCCCACTGCCAAAGCTATGTCTGGTCTTGTTGAGTTCATTAAGTATGAAACTGAACCTATAATCTAGGAATACTCCTTTTGGGAGACTGGTTCACCTTGGTGTTTTATGAGATGACTCCCTACCTCTAAAGGTATCTTTATAGGAGAGCACTCATAATATCCATATTTCTTTAGTAGGCTTTCCACATAATGTGCTTGAGATAGTATTATCTCATTGGATTTTCTTATAACTTTGATGCCTAAAATGACATCAACTTCTCCCATGTCTTTTGTATCAAATTTAGACATAAGAATTTTCTTTGTTAAATTTATAATATTTAAATCAGTACCCTTTATCAGCATATCATCAACATAAAGAACAATAATCACACCCTTGCCATTATTAAATTTACTATATACACACCTATCAGAATTATTAATAATAAAACCATTATTTAATAATACTTGATCAAGTTTCTCATGCCATTGTTTAGGTGCTTGTTTTAAACCATACAAAGATTTAATTAATTTACAAACTTTATGTTCTTGTCCTGATATTATGCATCCTTCAGGTTGTTTGATATAGATTTCTTCCTCTTAAACTCTATTTAGAAAAGCTGTCTTAACATCCATTTGATGAATTACTAAGTTATAAATAGAGGCAATAGCAAATAAAGTTCGTATGGTTACAATACGAGCTACAGGGGAGAAAGTATCAAAATAATCTATATCCTTCTTTTGTCTAAACCCTTTTACTACCAACCTTGCCTTAAACTTGTCAAGAGATCCATCAGGTTTTAATTTTCTTTTAAAAATCCATTTGGTATCCAGAAGCTTTGTACCTGGTGGTAGAGCCACCAACTCCCAAGTATGATTTTGGATAATAGAATCTAATTCACTTTTAATAGCTTCTTTCCAGAATACAGCATCTGGAGATGTTACAGCCTCTTGATAAGTAAAGGGGTCTTTATCCACATGATATAAAAACATATCATCACCTAGGTTAGCGGGTCTCCTTTGTCTTTTACTTCTCCTAAGTAAATCAGTAGTAAGTTCACCATATTTTTGTTCTATACTAATTTCATTTCTTATAACAGGGTTTTCATTATGATCCTCATTAGAAGTAGTTCTAACCAGTTTAGGAAACACATGTTCAAAAAATTCAGCATCATGAGATTCAATGATGGTATTAACATAAAAAATATTTTCAATTGATTTCAAAACCAAAAACCTATAAGCAGCACTATGACGAGCATATCCTATAAAAATATAATCACAAGTTCTTGGTCCAAACTTCCTTTTCTTCGGTTCGGGTATTCTAACTTTTGCTAAACACCCCCATACCCTTAAGTGATTAAAGGATGGTTTCCTTCCATGCCAAAGTTCAAAAGGAACAAGATTTGAATTTTTAGGAGGTATTCTATTAAGAATATAACAAACAGATAAGATAGCTTCCCCCCACATATTATAAGGTAACCCAGAGCTAATTAGAAAGCAATTCGTCATTTCTTTTAAGGTTCTATTTTTCCTTTCTGCTACACCATTAGACTCAAGTTGGTATGGTGCAGTAGTTTCATGAATTATTCCATTTTCTTCACAAAACAGAGATAGGCTATGAGTGCCATACTCAGTACCTCTGTCGGTTCTCAACCTTTTAATTTTCTTATTAAACTGATTTTCAACTTCTAACTTATATGTTTTAAAAGCATACTCAGCTTCATATTTAGATTTTAAAAGATATACCTTAGTATACCTTGAATAATCATCAATGAAGGTTATATAATATTTATTACCTCCTCTTGATTCAAGAGATTTAAAATCAGCCAAGTCACTATGTATTAATTCTAAAAGATTGGTTTGTCTTTCTATAGACTTATGAGGTTTTTTAGTTATTTTTGCTTCTATGCATACAGGACATTTATGTTGCGAGGGTTCAGATGGACTTGGAAAATATCCTAAGTAAGATAGTCTTTTAATGTAAAGTATACTACGACGTCCTAGTCTACCATGCCAAACATCAAATGACTCAATCGAGTAAGAAGAAGCAGGAATTTCATTCATAACATTTTTAACACTTATTACAAAAAGGCCATTACTTACATATCCCTTCCCTATATATTTGTCCCCCTGTAGTACAATGACTTTATCAGCTTCAAAGCTGAGCTTCATTCCAGCTTTATTCAGACGGAAGCCAAAAACCAGATTTCTACGAATGTCTAGGACATGCAGCATTTCATTCAAAATAAGAGTCTTTTCAGAAGTTAGCTTCAGAGATACTTGACCCTTGCCCATCACTGGTGAAGTTTGAGAATTCCCCATATACACAAAATCACTTCCTTTGACCGGAGAATATTTAATGAAAGCAGATCGGTTAGAGCATATATGTTTGGAAGCTCCAGTGTCTATAATCCACTCCTTTGGTTTTTTAACCAAATTCACCTCAGTGACTACAGCTGTAAACAGATCCTTTTCAGTGAGATGGACCTTAGCTTTGTCATTTCCCTATTTCTTCTTAAGGGCCCAACAATCCTTTTTGAAATGACCCAGTTTCCCACAAAAGAAGTAGCCTCCCTTGGTCTTCTTAAACTTTCCTTCTTTCTTCACCTGAAAAAACTTCTTTGACTTGTCTCGTTTTTCAGTTTTTTCACCTTCCACAAGATTAGCCTTGGTCTTGAATTCCTTGGCTTTTTCCACCTTGTCAGTCTCACGGTTCTTCTCTTCTATCTTGATACGCATTATGTAATGCTCAACAGTCCAGTCTTTAGATTTGTGCTTCATGTGTGATTTGAAGTCACTCCAGGAGTTAAGTAATTTCTCAATCAATGCTGCAGATATAAACTGTTCTGGTAGTGACATTCCTTCTTTAACAAGGCTTGCTACCAAAACTTGGAACATATCCATTTGCATGGATACACTCAAATCTTCTTTCATTTTGAAATTTAAGAAGTTTGCAGTAACATACTTATTACACCCAGCATCTTCCAAAGAATATTTTTTGTCAAGAGCCTCCCATATGGTATAGGCATAGTCATAGGATGAGTACACATTGTATAGATCATTGGTCATAGCATTCAGGATTCTGTTCTTGCACTGGAAGTCAGAATTGATCCATGCAACCCTCTTGGACCTGATTTCAGGGTCATCAGACTCCTTAGGCATCTTTTCAGTAAGGGCGCAGATAGCTCCCAATTGGGTCAGGGCGAAGTGCATCATCTGTCTCCAGCGCTTAAAATTCAAACCATTAAATGGCACGATGCTGTCAAACTATGACATGATGCGCATCTTCCCTATGACTGGCCCAACTTCAGTGGTTACACCAGATTCAACCATGATAACAGTCACTACAATATATAACACAAATACTGTCTTAAGATTGTTATCTAAAATTAATTCTATAATAGAGCTTCAGTTATATATTATATGAACTAGAATAACATGTAACAGGAAAAACATGTGGTAAATAAAAGTCACAATATATATACATATGTATAGTCACATGTATCTATATATATATATATATCAACTATATCATATAGTTAAAACTGAAACATACATATATTAACTATGCGTACCTTCTTGGCAGTAATCCGAAGTTATGAAAATGGGTTGAGTCATGTTGGTACACTCTCCTTAAGACAATATTTGTCCTCTATTGGTGTAGTAGGTCTCCTACAAATCTGCCTCCAAGATGAAACAACCCCTTAGGTAGGATACCCACCCAGTCTGCACATACTGACAGGTATATGCAGACCCGATGGCTAGGATCAACTCTTATGAAAGAAATACTGAATTCTGACTCTTCAATTAAATAGAGAATGAAGAGAGAGAGTTGGCGGGGAAGAGAGAGAGAAATCGTATTAATTTCGAATGAAATTGAAGCATGGGATCGGGCTCTATTTATAGGGCCCAGATACCTCTTGGATGTGTCCATTGGATGGGGTGTGACCCTCCAGATGGACCGTCCAGATTAATCTAGATCTCAGGTCCTGAGATCTATGGTCCAAATGGCACCCTTTTATGTGTAGAGATACATCTCTACATATGAACCCTTTCCAAAAGGGTATCCGGGTAGGGGTGTGTCCGGATCCGACAAAACCCCATAGCCCATAGCCCATAGCCCATAGCCCGCGCCCACGGTCGAGGGTCGTGGGTCGCGGTCCGACGTGTGCGCGTATGTGTGTGTCAACCGAAAGTTGCTTCCATTTTTGGGCTCAAAGATATGTGATACTCCCTACAAATAAAGGTATCTTCCCCACAAACCTTAAGAAATGTGGGACTAAAAAGTCCTACATTGGTAATGCCAACTCAAAATCGAAAAATTGAAATTTCCGCCAAAAACGAAAACCAAATTTTGGAGCTAAAACAAAGAAATTAAAATTTTGAATTTTAAATCTTTTTAAACTTTATTTGGAAAAAACCTTTTTCCTTTGACTTTTCCAACACTTCTATCTCCTAATTTGCACATTAATTCACTTAAGTGAACCTTCAAAAGGTTCATATTTGATTAGGATGATCTATGATTCCATATCAAGTTTCATTTATGGAAAGTACACCAAGATATAATGCATCGTCGATCACTAAAGTAAAATGATCATCCGACAGCTGTGATCTCGTTTGAAATAAGATTCAAATCATATAGTCCAGATCTATCGTACTTGATCGGCCGAATGAGAAGTCTTAACATTGAATCACACCTTTTCAGGGGTTCTTCTCCCGTGTTCTGTCTGTGCACCGACATAAGGAGTTCTCATTGGTGGTACATCGTATTACCCTGAACCACATTACACTGTAGTAACGCATGATTATGTGTTGCGTACGCACATGAACACCCGCAGAATATTCTAGGAATTATAGAATATTCTCTTTCAAACAATCTTGATGGTCGAACTCTAAGGTGATTTTTTTTTTTTTTGCTAAAGATCAGAAAAAAAAAATTATCATTAATCAAAGAAACAAGAAAGACATTTACAAAACTTCACACTCAATAAGATAGCCCCACCTTTAGCATTGCCATCAGTAGGGTTCTTCTTAAGTTCATAATCTTTTACTAAATCTGAACCTAGGTCTGCCGGATGCATCCCATACTGCATCTTGAGCCACCAACTCTGGACACATTCCCCACGTTTCAGTTTGCTTAGTCCTAGCAGCATTTTTTGCCAATGCATCTGCATCTATGTTAGCTTCACGGAAGCAATGAGTGATTCTTAGATTCAAGAGAGGAAGACTATGTGCCGTAGAGCCCCAACTTTGCAAACAAAACCATGGAACCTTCTTCTCCGATTTAGGTGATTCAAATTGCATTGTCTTGCATTTTTTGAAACCTGTCTTTCAGAGAAGAGAATCAAATAGGAGACCTGCAAAGAAATGCGCAAAATCGATTTGAAGCTCCATCAAAGGTCTAAGGTTTCAAATATCATCATCTACCTCTTGCATTCGATTCTTGAGCACCATTGAAGCATTATGAAGGTACTAGAAGGAAGTTGCAGCTGTTTTTCTTCCTTGGTGTTTTCACAAACACCTTGAGTGCATGCTTCTTCTTTTCTTCTTTGGTTTTTTCACAAATACCTTAAATGCAAGTCTCTTCTTTTCTTCCTTTTTCTTCTTCCTTCTCTTCTTTCTTCTTGTTGTTTTCTTCCTTTTCTTTTCTTCCTTCTTCTTTCTCTTCTTTTCTCTTTTCTTTTCTCTTTCTTTTTTCAGTTTCTTTCCTTGACTACCACCACATGAAGCCGCTATAGAAGGGAAGAAGGAGAGTGCTTTTCATTGAAGCACACTTAAAGATTCAAGTTCTCCAAGCTTGTGGAGTTGTTGAAGATTCCAGTGAGCCGTGTAGAGACATTTTTGGGTATTTGGAAGCATTGGTTGTAAGCCATTCATTGCTTTGTATGCTTATATGTTTTCAGTTCATTGTATGCTAGCTAGGTGATGTATGTTGAATACCGAAACTAGATAGTACTAACATTGTAGAGCATGATATAAGCCCAGTTCACTACTATGATTTTGGGGTGCTCAGTGGGTGCTGGACACTAGTAGTTTGCAACCTTTTTTTTTAAGCACATTGGTGTCTTCCTGCTTATATGTTAGATGTGAGTTTTTGCTACTGCAAGTACAACTAAAAGATAAGTATTGAATATATAGAACCCAGTTGGGCACTACTCTGTAAACTAACCATCACACATTGTATTGATGAACCACATAGCTCTGTGTGTTGTGGGTGTACATTTGTGATATACTTCTATGGTATGGACTTATGGTTTGCTATAGGATGGTCTGTGTTTCAATGTGATAATGTGATAATGTGTCAATTATATTTCCACCAGGTCTAAGCAGTAATGAGATTCAAAAAAGGATTTTTATATACAATGATTTACCCCCTCCCCCTCATTGTCAACCAAGATTTATCAAATTGGCTCGTTAAGTCCAATTTTAGAATATCCTTGCTGTTGTCCCCCAAACCCAACCCCTAATTGTCAAATAATAATAATAATAATAATAATAACAATAATAAGGTGGCGTGCTTAGCTTTTTTCTTATATAATTGAAAAAAAAATCTTGACCATAAAAAAAGAGAAAGAAAACACCTTGAGAATGCAAGTTAATTTGCATTACACTCCTCAAGATTTTTTTATTATTATTTTTAAGATCTTTAGACAAAAATTTTCCTATTTCTTTATTTTGAAGGTGGGAATATTGACTACAACAAATGGATATCTTCAAGGGACGGTAGTGAAATAGAGGAAATTATTTTTCTTTCATTTATTTTGGATATTTACCTGACTTTATAGTATTCTGACATGCATGGCCCTTTTTTCCCTTTTTTTCTATTTTTGTTGCAGATATTAGAGCAAAATGGGATATTTGAAACGCCATCAGCTCTAGCAGAACTTTCATATCCACTAACCATTCAAAATGGGATATTCCAGTCTTAGGTGCTTAGGTAAACCACTGAGGGCAGCAACAGATGAAGATTGTAGTGAAGGACTACTGGTTATCTCTTTAAGGATTATGTTGTATAAATAATTACTCTTATACATATTTAGTACTTAGATGAACTCAAGTGTGTTATGGCTGTATTATTGTGAATGTGATGTTTTAATCAGTGTTGCTATTTTATGTTGGCATAAATAAGGTCAAAATTTAGGGTAATTTCCATTGCCTCTCTCTCTCTCCCTCTCTCTCTCTCTCTCTCCCCATATTAGGGATTGGATTAGTCAACATCACTTGCGACCTAATGGGAAACTGTTTGTATCATTCTTAAACTCTTTGAAAAGAGTGCGATCATATCAACACTAAAGATTCCATCAAAACTCCACAATTAAGCGTGCTTAAGTGAGAATAGTACTAGGATGGATGACCACCCGGTAAATCCTTATGTTGCACACTTTTTTATTCTCGTTGGGGACCTAATATCAGGGTTTGTTGATCCCTCTTTCTTGTTCTTGTTTGGTCTGGCTTCGGCTAATTAGCCCTTCTGGCTGTCTAGGTGTCTTGTACAGTTTCTCTCTATCTTAAAGCAATTATTTATTCATTCAAAAAAAAAAATCTGTGCATACCACAACAATTCTAGGCTCTAGGTGGTGAATTTCAAGTTGTTTCAAGGTCATACTTATCCAAATCCAATCCATTCAAAAACGTGCCATGATGTCTTGTGTTTACTTTGAAAAATTCCCCCGAAAAAAAAAAGTGATGTTCTGTAGAGGACATTTTTTTTGTTATACTTGTGGAGATGATATAGACCATTAAAACCACTATCAATCTTTCCAGTCAAGAAAAAAAATCGATTTGACCATACAATACAAGATCAGTAGGACAAGAAGAACATAGTGTAATGACTAAATCCTTTCTAACAAAGGTATCAATCTTGCTCTAATTCTATGGAAATGGAGCTCTTTGTTGCTCAAGGCTGATGATCATTTCATTATCAATATATAAATATATAAAAAATAATGGATAAGATTTGTCCTCAATCTAAGTGTTAAACTACAACAGTCACTGAGAGGGGGGGGGGGGTGAATCAATGATGTAAATTCTTTCTCAAATCATTTCTTGACAAACCTCTTATGCCTAAGCCGATCATGCACACTGAAGTCAAACACATAGCCATGTACACAACTATCTTGCTACCATAGAGTGGTCAGGTCTACTAGTTGTGTACAGCTATCCTGCAAGCCACGCCATAGCACTCAACAAGATACAAAACAAATCACAACACACAAATATACGTGGTTTAACAGCCACAGTGTGTAACTGCCTTATCAACGGAGGCAAGATGAGTGGAACTTGTGAATATGGTTTTATCTAGTGCTTTCGTGCACAACTTTTTTGTGTATCGATGGCCTTCTCCTTTGATTACATTATTGAACGATGGTTGAGGAACTTTATCTGGTGTGGGAATCCAAATGAAAGGAAATCTATGGTGGTGGATTGGAATCATATGCGCTTACCAAAATCAGAAGGGGGTCTTGGCATAAGACGTCTAGTTGACATTAATAAATCTATCTTGGTTAAACAAGTTTGGCATATTAAAACCACAAATTCAATAATGGTGAAGTATTTTTGTAGACAGTACTTAAAGGATGATGGGTCATTGAGGAATGGAATACCAGAGTCTATAGCATGGTTGAGTATAAAGAGTTTATGGAATTGGATTCCTTCCCACTATAGATGGATTATAGGAAATGGTAAGAAAATCAACTTTTGGCATGATCGATAGCTCGGAGATTTTTCTCTAATAGAGAAATTTGGTCTTGATGCTAGTTTTTTTAAAGGCTATCATGCAAAAATTCAAGACTTCATTACTAATGGTATTTGGCAATTTCCTGTTGTCTTTAATCCTATTTTCCAGCAATGGATCATTGTGTGAGGACAAAGATGGAAATCTTTAGGAAGTCGCCACCTAGATTTAGGTCTAGGGCCTTAGAAATGTGAAATCTCACCCCAAGGTAAGACTTCGATTGACTCATGACCCTTAGATTGGATTTCTGGTCCATCAGAGATTGGGTAAGTGTCAGGTTACGGTTATGGGAAGGGGTTAGGCACCCAAACCGCCCGATCAAAATCGGTCTCCTATACCTTTCCTATGCTAGACTCTATTTGTTAAGCCAAACCAAACCAAGTGGTTTGATATCATTGAACCGAATCTGTATCCATCAGATTGCCTATGTATTACGGAATTATTTCAAAAATTAGGTTCACCATCGTAGTTCAGGTGTGATTAAAGTTAATGGATGTGATTTATGCTTGTGCATGATTAAGTTCATTGTTTAAGTTAAAATTTATGCTTGAAAGGCTGAGAAATCCTATGGGTTAGGATTTGGATAGTCCATGTGGACTGATAAATAGTCCTAGTGGATCTAAGAATAACCCTATTTGGGTCAAATATGGATAACCCTATCTGGGTTGGAATGTGGATAACCCTATCTGGGTTGAAATGTGGATAAATATCCTAGTGGATCTATGGATAGTCCAAGTGGACTAAGATGTGGATCCGAATTTGGAATTCTCCCAAATGGCCTACGTATCCTAGGGTTTTCCCTAGGAATCAGAATCTGCGTAGTTCGGAGCTAGGTTGCAATGATTGGGTATCCTAGTGGATCTATGGATAGTCCGAGTGGACTAAGTATGGATAACCCTATTTGGGTTAAAATATGGGAGATATCCTAGTGGATCTATGGATAGTCCGAGTGGACTAAATTGTGGATCCGAATTTAGATTTCTCCCAAATGGCCTACGTATCCTAGGGTTTGACCTAGGAATCAGAATCCGTGTAGTTCGGGATAGATAACCCTATTTGGGTCAAAATGTGGGTAAGTATCCTAGTGGATCTATGGATAGTCCGAGTAGACTAAGGTGTGGATAACCCTTTTTGGGTTAGAATATAGATAGATATCCTAGTGGATCTATGGATAGTCCGAGTGGACTAAGGTGTGGATAACCCTTTTTGGGTTGGAATATGGATAGATATCCTAGTGGATCTATGGATAATCCGAGTGGACTAAGGTGTGGATCCGAATTTGGGATTCTCCCAAATGGCCTACGTATCCTAGGGTTTGCCCTAGGAATCAGAATCTGTGTAGTTCGAACTATAACCTGTTCTAAGTTAGAAAGTGAGAACCTGTTCTAGGTTTGGGATTGAGAACCTATTCTAGGTTTAGGGTTTAGAACCTATTATAGGTTTAGGTTTTAGAACCTATTCTATGTTTAAGGTTTACCGAGGGGAAAAATCGTCCTAAATTACCCTTTCATCCTGAACTCTAATTTTGGAAGGTTTGGCAAAGCATTTTTCTTTCTTTATTAAGGTTTTTATTATTTCCATTATGCCCTTCCTAAGAATGTGGGTGCCTAAATGCACGTCCCCACACCTAATATGTTTGCTAGGTGTACAGATATGGCAGTTCGACTAGGGTGTTGCATAAATTAAATTATTGCCCAAAATAAAATATTCTATCTAAATATGGCATATAAAATATTTATGGCAAGAAATTCACATGTAGTAAGATTGTTTAGAATCTCTCAAATATGACATGTATTGCAAATAAGGCAAGAGCCTATATGGTAGGATCTTGTATGCTATCTTCTAAGAATGACAATTTTTAATATGGCAATGAGCATTTAAACATGGCAATGGGCATTTAAACATGGCAATGAGCATTTAAACATGGCAATGAGCATCCAAATATGGCAATGAGCATCCAAATATGGCAATGAGCATCTAAATATGGCAAGATCTAATATGCATCTATATATCAATATGGTAAGTACCAATCATAGAATGCATATATGACATGAATTTTTCAAAAAAAAAAGAAAGATCTTATATGCTATTTTCTAAGCATAGTAAGACTTTAAAAAAAATTAAGATTTTGCTAAAATTTGGTAAAAATTTATCTATTCTACCAAAAATAGCAATACATGGAATGTGGCAAACATGGTATGCACAATCCAAACAAAGCATATGAATGCTCCAAATATAGCCATTTATCCAAATATGATCGAATTCATTTAAACAATCATTGATGTTATAATGAATGAGACATCAATGAATTTTTTTTTTTTTTGAAAAGTACAAATTTATCAAAACAAACATATGTTCAATGTTCTTTGAAAAAAATTATAATTTTTATGAAGAAATTGAGGAAGAGTAATGACTCAAAACTATGAAAATTGTGACACAAGGTTCCAGATAATGGACAAAACTATGAACTGTATCCAGATTTGTCACATTATACAAGAATGACCATAAGTAGGTCTTTCGAAACTCAAATCAAGCTCAATTTTTTTTCATAGAAAGATGACTTAATATATTATATTTCATATGAAGGATTTGAATCCCAATAGAAAGCAAAAGCAGGTCAAAGATATGTCCTAAGACCAAACATGTGCACTGGTCAAATCTGTTCCAGATTTTTGACCAGTTGCACTGGTCAAATCTGTTCCAGATTTATAACCAGTTGCACCATAAATTCCAAATAAAATTCTATTCTTAATGAAAATTAAATACAGACATATGTCTATGTAAATAACTGTCTGATCTAATATTTCATTAAGAAAAACAAGTTAAAACAGAATATTTTCTTTGTGAAAAATGACTCTTTTCAATCATGCAAATCAGTATATCATGACAGATTTAAAATCAGAGCACTATGCACTTAAAAATTGATATCAATTCAACAAAAAATAGAACAAATATGAAACTAGTGCCTTTTTTTTAGAAGACTTTCATGTCTAAAACGTTCATGTTAAGTGGATTTTCTGATTATGGCCATAAGGCCTTTGTCTAGAGACTTTCTGATGAAGTATTGCATTACATCCGAGAAAAATAGCAATGTCAAAGACAAATTGTTTTGATATATTTCTCCAATTCCAAATGGAACGAAAATTTTAGGGTAGTCTTCTAACATATCAGAGAGACTCCCATAAAATTTTGGGTTTCAAAATCTTCAAAAAAATACATATGATGTACGTCCTAAGTTTGAACCCTAAATTTAGAATTTTCAGATTAGAAAACCACTTTAAGAAATTTGCAAAAAACATCAAACATCATTGTATATCATTCAAAAATTCATCATTGAATAGCTTAGACAACTTATAATTCATGAAAAATATTAGACATAGGCACCCTAACATTAACAAGCATGTAATAGAGCATTCATGATTGAGATTTTATGAAAATTAGCCTTTTTCAAGCAAAATTGGCATTCGAGCATTATAACGACCTCTAAATTTGTTTAGAGTACTAACCTTGGGCTCAAATCGAGCGAAACCGTTGATGAAGGGTGATTGGAGGTTGTATCAACCCCCTTTGAATGTGAATCCTCCTTTTCCTCTCTTCTGCTTCTTTCTCTCTTCTCTTTCTCTCTTTTCTTCTTCTCTTTTCTTTCTTTTCTCTTTTCTCTCTCTTTCTTTCTCCCTCTCTCACGTTTTCTCTCTCTCACTCATGTTTTTCTCTCCCTCACCCACGTTCTCCTCTCTCTATGGTCTGGAAAAAGAGACCCTCCTCTTTTTTTTTTTGCCTATTTATAATTTTTCTCTCCTTTTCTAGAAGATCCTTCTTTCTTTTCTTCTTTTTTCTAGAAAATCTTTTTTTCTTCCTTTTTCTTCTTTCCTTTCTTCTTTTCCTTCCTTTTTCTCTTCCCCTTCTCCATTCCACACGTTCTCTATCTCTCCCTCTTCTAGAAAATCCTCTCCTCCTCTTTCCTTCTTCTCTCTTCCTTCCTTTTCTTCTTTTTTCTAGAAATTTTTTTTTCCATTTTTTCTTTTTTCCTTTCTTTTCTTCCTTCCCACGTTTTTTCCTTCTTCCTTTCTTTCCTTTTTTCTCCTTCTTCTTCTAGAAAACCCCTTCTCTCTTTCCTTTCTCCCCTTCCTTCTTCTAGAAAAATCATTCTCTCTTTCCTTTCTTTCTTCTTTCCTTTTCTTCTTCCTTCTTTTCCTTCCTTTTTCTTTCTTTTTTTCTTTTCTCACTCTCTTTTCACATTTTCTTTCTTAGAAAACATTTCCTTTTTTCTTTTTCTTTTTTTTCTTTTTCTTTTTCTCCTTTTTTTTTTTTTTCTTTCCTTTTCTTTTCTTCCTTTTTCTTTCTTTCTTTTCTCTCTCTCTCTCTCTTTCACGTTTTCTTTTTAGAAAACGTGAAGGGGAATCTTTTCCCCCTTTTTTTTCTTTTTTTTTTCTTTTTTTTCTCTCCCTTTCCTTTTTTTCTTTCTCCCATTCTCTTTCCTATGGCCTCTCGTTTCTCTCTCTTTCCACGGCCTCACTTTCCTCTCTCTTTCCTAATATATATATATATATATATATATATATATATATATATATATATATATATATATATATATATATATATATAGTACATATAATATATCCATAAGATATATATATATATATATGTATTATATACAATAATATATTATACAGTATACATATATAAAAGAAATGCATGCATATAGACTGACATAACTTGGTCTGGATTGGTCTGAGCTGGGCCGAGCTAAGTTAGACTAAGCTGGATTAAGATGGTTTGGACTAAGGTTGACATTTCATAGTCCATTTTTGTCACCCTTCCATATGAAATTTTCTGATAGCATTTGTTCTAAATTTTCTACGTTCACTTTGTAGAACATTAAAAATAAGGAATATTGGAGCTTGAATCATCTCATTTGAAAATGAAATGGCCAACTTATGAATTTTTAAAGATTAAATAACCATTTTCATGTATAATCTTGCATGGGACCCACTGGTCACTTCTAGTTGGGATTTTTTTACGTCCACTTTGAAGAGGACTGAAAATAAGGCATATTGGCTTTTGAATCATCTGATTCCGATATCAGATGACCAAGATATGATGTCTTGAAGTTTGAATGATAATGCATGCATGATAAGATAATTACGTAAATGCCCTTGCATTTTCAAACTACGATATCTTCCTTGTTTGACGTCAGAATTTGATGATTCCGGTCTCATTTCGAAGATAATTTCACGATCTATTCATCCAAGTAGGTAATAGCCTATGACCCTACTGTGGGGTTCATTAGAGAATCACCAACCTTTGGGTTAAAGGCCAGAAACCTGCCATATTGGTTCACTTATGCAGAGGGTGGTAAAAATGGGGTGCTTACACATTGATATGGCTAAAGGTTTGCCACTTCAAAGAGGTGGGGAGGATACAATGATATGGGAAGGAAAAACCAATGGAGATTTCACTATAAAATCAGCTTGGGAATCGCTTTGACACTGAACTCTTAACTTATCGGCGCACAACTTCTCATTAAGAACCATAGCTTGATGGTGACTCTCAGATGCAGCAATCTCCGCTGTGAATAGCACTTCAATGTGGCCAACGGTCTCAATAGTCTCTTGAATATCCTCGAGCTCAGTTCTTATCCTGGCCATCTCTAAATCAACTTTTGGAAATTTACCCTTGGACCAAACTTACAAAACACCCTTAAGATGTTTTAATTTTTGAGCAATCACAAAGTATGGACTACCCCTCACAAGCATAAACCAAGAAATCGTCGCCACATCCATGAAGTCAAGATGATTAGTCCAGAAACGCTGCATCCTGGAAGGCACATGATGAACTCGATATGATACTGAGAGGGGGGAGACAATCAATGTTTGAAAATTCTCCTTAATTATTTACTGCTGCCCAGAGCTGATGGAGACTTAATTTTTCACACACACATAAGCGCATGCAAATCTACCTCGCTACCACTCAGTGGCCAGGTCTACCAGATTTGCACACCCATCCTGTAAGCGATTCCACGCACTCTAAAATATACCAGAAAGATAAAACAAGGACACAGAGCTATTATGTAAGACCCACACTCCATGAACCCGATCTAAACCTTGATTTCATGTCGTAACAGGTCTTCCAATCATCATCGGGCCAGACGGGACGAGCGGATGACAACCAGGTATGAAATCGGACCAAACGGACCAAATTAAGTATGATTTATTCATACCGGTCGATGGTACCGGACTTGGTCTTGGTACCGGTCGACCGGTATAGTCTGTGCAGTAGACTACCAAGATCTGGAACTGGATCTCTACGGGTCCTACTTTCCAAATTTCGAACCTTAGAACTTTCCTAATCCTAGGAGGCTTCCTAAACCTAAACCTAGCCTATATAAACCCCTCTAAACCTCTTAAAATCCCTTCCATTGATCCTCACAAACCTTAGAAAGGAGAAAGAGGCTGAAGAAGGAGGAGAAGCTAGGAAGAGCCGATATTGCCGTTCGACGAAGAACACCTTATCGCCAGTCGACGGTGAGTGCTTAAACCTTCTTTTACATTATGACTCTAGGATTATGACTCTAGGATGGTTAGGTTGCTTTGATCAATACCATGCAAAGCAGGTATTGATCTAAAACCCTATTTTTTGCCGACAAACCCTAATCTAGTCGGTAAACCCTAGATTCGAGTTCTAGGAAGAAGACCGTCAAAGCTAGGACTTAAATGGAGTTGGAAACAACTCTAACTCAGTGCTCAGAGCTAGAATGTGTAGGAGGAACCCTAGGATCAATAGGGGATGATCGACGACAGTCGAGAACTGGACGTATGGTCTTCCGGAGACATACTGGTCGACTATACCGGTTGCACCCTATGCGACCGGTACTACGACCGGTACCTTTCGGGGGCTGGTCTGTGGGGACTGGCTGACCATACCAGTCGCAGGTTTCACCACAGTGCTGCGACCGGTACTGTGACTGGTCAGCTCTGTGAGATATATTTTGTAATATCGTTGGTTTTTCGAACAACATGAAACCTAAGGAAAACTATTCCAACTAAACCCTAATATTGTATAGGACTTTGTGATAGCAAGTTTGGATCTTGCGACGTGGAGCAAGCTATCAAACGAGCGTCAGGTAAGGGAATCAGACCTAAACCCTAATAATCTAATGGACAGTAAACCGTTGTTAATAACTATGATTCTGTGGATTGATGTTTGTGCATACTCACATGTCATCCTTTACTTTCAGTTATTATTATTGTTCATGCATACTCGCTATGCTAGGATGTGATTGTTAGGCATGTGATTATTTTCGTTGGTGTATGGAATGGGAAGGGCCTGGGGTCTGGGATCATTCCTCACACTAGCACTTTTTCGTAGTATTCTACGTTAGCGGTGAAATTCAATCTTCAGATCGAAAGGCAGGTTCAGTTGCGGAGATTTCCTTTCTTTTTAGCCTTTTCGCTCGCCTGCTACTGTAACTGAAGTCGAAACTCTTTTCCTTTAAAGCGACCACCAGGGGAGACACCACCGATTGGGGGAAAGAGACGTGGGGAGGCATGGGCAGGCACAAAAGTCTCTTCTTCGATGCGGGGGAATCCACGCCGAGTTCATACCTTGATTTAGCAGGTGAGCCAGACTTGGAGAAGGAAGAGTTTCCAACCCGTGATTGAAAAGCCATTGCTTCAGGTTCGGGGAGATTCAGCTTTGCTTGGGATTTCAAGCTCAGCACCTTTAACCTCACCTATTCTAACCTTAAGTAATAAGCTAACCTTTATCCCTATCCCCCATTTTTCTGAGGATATTCAATTGGTTATTCCGTCCCAGCCGGGAGATCTGAAGGGTATAGTGAAGATCACGATGGGGCACCAGCAGTACAACCATATCCCTATACGATTCGGTCGGGCGATGAAGAAGAGAATTGTTTGGAGTGAGAAAAGAAGCTAAAGATGGTGGCCTTTCAAGTTTGAAGGAGGGATGTTCAATACTTCTAGATGAGGGCAAGCTGGTCTTGCTTCTCCACAACCCGGGTCCTGGCCGAAGATGCAACCTACCTTTCCAATAGAGAAGGATGAGGCAACATTTGTCACACCCCAATTCCACACTATTCAGAATGGTGTGATGAACCGCTAGCAAACCAACGGTTCAACCAGGATCTTGAGTAGGCTATATCCATTTTATCTAAACCTTATACATCCACATTCATAATCAGAGTAAATACACAATAGCGAAAGTCTTTATAGTAAAATGAACTGAGAAATCTAGATGTGATAATCATATTTAAGTAGCAAATTATTCTGTATCAACTAAGACATAAATAAATATCAATTACATGTCTTTACTAAATCCAAATAATTAAAATAAAATCTAATCGAATACGCATGAGTTGCACTCGCAAGAGGAGTCATGCGTATCCACTTCGTCTTCAACTTCCATCGCCGCCATGTGCCCGTACACTGGAGCATTGACATAATCTTCGATGGCAGTACCTGCATCATCAACTAAAAATATTCGACGTCGAGAGGGTGAGCACACATCATGGCTCAGTGAGCAAACAAAACAATGCAACAATACATATGCATGCATTCAATTCATATTTTTGGTCTGGTTTAAAGTTTGTAATGCGCAATAGAAATGTTCGGTGGTCAATGGTTAATGTTTATTGACCCCTCCTCTATACACAGGGTGTGGAAGTCCGCCCAAAGGTTAACATTTATTGTCGTCCCCATCCACCCTACCATGAACATTGTACAACAAAGGTTAACGTTTATTGATGTACAATGCCATACCAACACGTAAGCCCCTGCTGGCGAGGGCTTGCAAACTGGGCTCGTAACTAACCAATCCTAATGCCAAATAGTGTATCCAAGGCGTCACCCCAGCATCCTTCAGAATGCCCATAGAGATAGAGCTAAGGCCCCCCGGTAGAGTCAGAGACTACAAGGACCGAGACCACCTCCCCTAATAATCTACGACATAATAGTTCTGCTAAAGTAATGGCAATACGACGAAGCTAATGCACAAGACTTGAGTTAGAGATAGAGCTAGAGTGCTGAGGCCTGGCCTATGACACCCCCCCTGATACTCGCTCGCATCAAGTACACCAACCACACACATACATTCACATGCCTATTCCTATCATCATCATCATCATGTTATAAACAATAAAGTAAATATGCATGAACAATAAATAGAAATATTGGATGACATGTTGAATGCACATTACAAGCATATTCGTATAGAATCAAGCATAGCATTGGACTCAAGAAATAAAAATAGTTTGTTATTAACCAATTAGTTTAGATCTTGTTTCCTCACCTTTACTTGATCGTAAGTCCTCTTTCAAGCTTTAAGAATCAACTATATATCGATGTTATATCACTAAAAGACCTAACAAAGTCGATAGAATTTAATTAGAATTTATTCTAATTTTACAATTTGCTGTTAACTGGGGGTCGATGCCAGGGTCTGAGTTTTGATCGACCCTGGGTGTGACCACCCCTATTCTGGACTTCCCGAACACTCGGGGTGGATGCTCAGGGTCTGGTAGGGTCGATGGCCATCAGGGTCTGGTAGGGTCGATTGGCCATCGACCCCCCATGCGACCCCTTGTGGGTTTTGTCAATTTTTCTTCCTTCCGTCAATTCTTCGTGTATGGGGTCCTATGGCTTGCTCCTACAGTCCATTCCACACATGTTCTATGGCCTAGAACCGTGGTTCATTCACCTATATGGCTTTCATGATTTCCTCCATGGTTTTCCATGAAAACCTAACCATGGGTGGATGATTTGGGTTCCTCCTAGATAATCCCCTCTTCATTATCTACTCTAAGGTTTTAAGAAATTCATGGAGATAGTATCCATACCTGAGAGGTATGCTTCTTCCTCTGAATCCCTTCTCCTTGGTCTTCTTCTCCACTTTCCTTTTCTTCTCCTTCTCTTCCTTCTCTTCTCTTTCTCTCAATCCAATTAGGGTTGTAAAAGAAGTAAAAGAGGCTTAGGGATGTCCTATTTATAGAGTAGAAACTCATAAAATAAGTCCCATTGAGATTAGGAAGGAATCCCATTGAAATTAGGAAAGTTTCTTAATTTTTGGTTCGAGCTGTTTTTACCGACTACCGGGGGTCGATAGGGGGGTCAGAGATCCCGTCGACCCCTGATCCTTAAAATGTCCGACCCCCATGAAAAAATGGGGGTCTGACTTTTATACTGGGAGGTCCGACCCTCCCTTGCTGGGTATGCGACCCTCCCCTTATTTTGAGTGTTTTTGGGTCAGTTTAATACCTGGGATCGTGATCTCCTTCATGCACTTGATCCGTTTGGTTCGACCATGATGGGTAGACCTGGTTCAAGGTGGTAAAACCGGGTTAGTTTGATACGGGTCTTACAACTCCACCCTACTTATAAAAATTTCATCCCCAAAATTGTTCATACCTTCTGAGTTGAATAAATGAGGGTATTGCTTTCGCATAGCATTTTCTTCTTCCCATGTAATTTCTTCCATGTCTCTACTTCTCCAAGTAACCTTAACATAATAGATATCTCGGTTGCGTAGTCGTTGAACCTTTCGACTGGTGATTTTAGTTGGTGTTACTTCAAATGTCAAATCATCAGTCAAATCAGATAGATTTACTGTCAGAATGTGCGTTGGATCTTTGACATACTTCTTCAATAAGGAAATATGAAATACGTCATGCACACTTGACATAGATGGTGGCAGTGCTAACTGGTAAGCCACTTTCCCATGCTTAGCTAGAATCTCATATGGCCTGACATATCTTGGACTTAGTTTCCCCTTCTGTCCGAACCGTTTCAGACCTCGCATAGGCGATACCCTTAAGAATACTTTATCACCCATGACAAACTCAAGATCTCTGCGTCGAGTATCTACATATTGCTTCTGACGATTCTGGGCTGTTCTCACTCTTTCCTTGATAATGTCGACCACTCGACAAGTCTCCTCAAAAAATTCTGGTCCAACGAGACCACGTTCCCCAACTTCATTCCAAAATAAAAGAGTTTGACACTTTCTGCCATACAGTGCTTCATAGGGTGACATCTGAATAGTAGCCTGATAGCTATTGTTATAAGCGAACTCGATCAGTGGTAACTTTTCATCCCATGATCCTTTAAAATCAATTACACATGCCTGTAGCATATCTTCTAGAATCTGAATTGTACACTCTGACTGTCCATCTGTTTGTGGATGGAATGCAGTACTAAACTTCAATGTTGTACCCATAGCCATTTGTAATCCTTCCCAAAACTTGAAAGTAAATCGTGGATCTCTATCGGACACAATGCTCTCTGGTACACCGTGTAATCGAACAATATTATCCACATACAGCTTTGCTAACCTCTCTAGTGTATACTGAGGTCGTATCGATATAAAGCGAGCTGTTTTAGTCAGGCGGTCTACAATCACCCAAACTGCATCAACTACTTGAGGAGTCAATGGTAACCCTGTGACGAAGTCCATAGTGATGCAGTCCCATTTCCATGCTGGTTCCAGTAACGGCTGTAACAATCCTACGGGTCTTTGTCATTTAGCCTTTTCTTTCTGACAATTTAGGCATTGAGACATGAACTTAGCTACGTCTGCTTTCATTCCTCTCCACCAATATAATTTCTTTAAATCATGATACATTCTTGTACTTCCCGGGTGTATCGAATAGATGGTGGTATGGGCTTCTTTCATCAGTCGGTGTCTAATGTCCACACTTTCTGTTTCGGGTACACATATTCTTCCTTTGTACTTCAATACCTTTTCTTCGTCCAAGGTGAACTCAGGGTTAGTTCTACCTTTTTCGATGTCTTCTTGTACCATTCTCAGGTAAGGGTCTGATTTGATAGCTGTCTTCACTTCATCAATTATATCCGGTATAATCTTCAATGTAACGAACATATTGGAAAACCGATGAATGAACCCTTGGTTGGCTGATCCATCCGTTGTATCTATCACATACTGCTCATTGCCGTGATTGAATACCGTTCCAGTAGTACACATTGCTGGAGTTGTGCTAACCTCTTGTTGAGATTTTATCATTGCCTTTCTGCTCAACGCATCCACAACTACATTAGCTTTCCCTGGATGATACTGGATATCACAATCATAGTCTTTCAATAGTTCCAACCATCTTCTTTGTCTCATATTCAACTCCTTTTGAGTAAATAGATAAGTAAAACTTTTGTGGTGCGATTTAATCTAGAACTTCTTTACGTATAGGTAATGTCTCCTTATCTTGACAGCATGTACTACTGCCGCTATCTCCAAATCATAAGTGGGATAATTTTTTTCATGTGTCTTTAACTATCTTGAGGCATAAGCAATTACTTGTTCTCCTTGCATAAGCACACATCCTAATCCCAGTCTTGACGCATCAGTGTACAAGACAAATGGCTGTCCAGGAACAGGAATAGTCAAAATCGGAGTGGATATCAATCTGGTTTTCAAGGTTTGGAAGCTCTTCTCGCATTTATCCGTCCACACAAACTTTTCACCTTTCTTAGTCAGACTGGAGAGAGGTACGGCAATTCGGGAATAGTCTTCCACAAATCGTCGATAATAACCAGCTAGACCCAGAAAACTTCTAATTTTTGCAACGCTCTTTGGTGCTTCCCACTTTACAATAGCCTCGATCTTGCTGGGATCCACTTTGATTCCTTCAGCGGATACTACATGGCCTAGGAAGGCGACTTCACTTAGCCAAAACTCACACTTGGTAAATTTGGCATACAGCTTCTCTTTCCTTAAACGATGTAGAGTGGCATTTAGATTCTTAATATGGGTTTTCTTGTCCTTGGAATATACCAATATATCATCAATAAATACAATAATCGATGTATCCAACATATCGTGGAAAACCCAGTTCATAAGTTCCATGAAAGTTGCTGATGTGTTTATTAATCCAAAAGACATGACCAAGAATTCATAATGTCCATATCTGGTCCTGAAAGCTATCTTAGGAATATCACCATCTTTAATCTTCAACTGATGGTAGCCTGACCGAAGATCGATCTTAGAAAATACTTTTGCTCCTTGCAACTGATCGAACAAGTCATCGATCCGAGGTAGTGGATATCGATTCTTGATTGTCAGTTTGTTCAACTCCCAATAGTCGATACATAATCGAACGCTACCGTCCTTCTTCTTTACGAACAATACTGGCGCTCCCCATGGTGATATACTGGGTCGAATATAACCCTTGTCCAGTAGTTCTTGTAGTTGTAGTTTCAATTCCTTTAGTTCAGTAGGAGCCATTCGATAAGGTGCTTTTGATACTGGTGCGGCTCCAGGTATAAGATCAATCACAAACTCTGTGCTCGATCGGGTGGTAATCCTAGTAGTTCCTCAGGAAATACGTCGGGGTAGTCCCGCACGACATCAATATCTTCCATCCGTGGCGCTTCTTTGGTGAGGTCGACCACTGACACTAGATACCCGACTACTCATTTCTCAAGGCACTTCTTAGCCTTTAGTGCTGAGAGTATGAGCTTGCGTTTGCAAGGAAGTTTGGTTATCGCAAAACTAAATTCTGCTCCTTCTTTGTCTTTAAATGTTAGCTTCTTTTCGGTGCATAATAGGTATGCAGAAAGCCGAGCTAACCAGTCCATTCCCAAGATGACGTCAAAGTCTACCATCCCAAGTGGGATCAAGGTTGCATCTAAGGTTTTCTCGCCAATGAGAACTGGACATAGCCCATAAGCTTTTTCTAACTCCACTTCTAACCCCATCGGTGACCGTACAAGTAGTTTTTAGTCTAATGTTTTGATGGATAAATTCAGCTTCTTTCCAAATGACACAGATATAAAAGAATGAGTAGCTCCTGAGTCAAAGAGTACTGTCACACCCCAATTCTGCACTATTCAGAATGGTGTGATGAACCGCTAGCAAACCAACGGTTCAACCAGGATCTCGAACAGACGATACCCATTTTATCTAAACCTCATACATCCACATTCATAATCAGAATAAATATACAATAGCGGAAGTCTTATAGTAAAATGAACTGAGAATCTACTGTGATATTAATATTTAAATAGCAAATTATTCTGTATCAACTAAGACATAAATAAATATCAAATACATGTCTTTACTAAATCCAATAATAAAAATAAAATCTAATTGAATACGCATGAGTTTCACTCGCAAGAGGAGTCATGCGTATCCACTTCATCTTCAACTTCCATCGCCGCCATGTGCCCGTACACTGGAGCATTTACATAATCTTCGACGATAGTACCTGCATCATCAACTAAAAATATTCCACGTCGAGGGGTGAGCACACATCATGGCTCAGTGAGCAAACAAAACAATGCAACAACACATATGCATGCAGTCAATTCATATCTTTGGTATGGTTTTAAGTTTGCAATTCGCAATAGAAAGGTTAAGGGGTCAAAGGTTAACGTTTATTGACCCCGCCTCTATACATAGGGTGTGGAAGTCTGCCCAAAGGTTAACATTTATTATCGTCTCCATCCACCCTACCATAACATTGTACAACAAAGGTTAACGTTTATTGTTGTACAGTGCCATACCAACACGTAAGCCCCTGCTGGCGAGGGCTTGCAAACTGGGCTCGCAACTAACCAATCCTAATGCCAAACAGTGTACCCAAGGTCTAACCCCAGCATCCCTCATAACGTCCATAGAGATAGAGCTAAGGCCCTCCGGTAGAGTCAGAGACTACAAGGACCGAGACCACCTCCCCTGATACTCTACGACGTAATAGTTCTGCTAAGGAAATGGCGATACGACGATGCTAATGTACAAGACTTGAGTTAGAGATAGAGCTAAAGTGCTGAGACCCGCCAAAGGTTAACGTTTATTGACGTTCCCATCACACCTCCCCTGATACTCGCTCGCATCAAGTACACCAACCACACACTTACATTCACTTGCCTATTCCTATCATCATCATCATGTTATAAATAATAAAGTAAATATGCATGAACAAATAATAGAAATATTGGATGACATGTTGTATGCACATTACAAACATATTCGCATAAAATCAGGCATAGCATTGGACTCAAGAAAATAAAAACAGCTTATTATTAACCAATTAGATTGTAGGTCTCGTCTCCTCACCTTTGCTTGTTTGTAGATCCTGTTTGAAGCCTTAAGAATCACTTTTATATCAATATTATATTGCTAGAAGACCTAACAAAGTCGATAGAATTTAATTAAAATTTATTCTAATTTTTACAGCTTGCTGTTAACTGGGGGTCGATGCATAGGGTCGGAGTTATGGTCGACCCTGGGTGCGACCACCCCTATTCTGGGCTTCCAAAACACTGGGGGTCGATGCTCAGGGTCTGATAGGGTCGATTGGCCATCGACCCCCATGCGACCCCCTGTGGGTTTTGTCGATTTTTCTTCCTCTAGCTCATTCTTTGTGTTTGGGGTCCTATGGCTTGCTCCTACAGTCCATTCCACACATGATCTATGGCGTAGAACCATGATTCATTCACCTATTTGGCTTTCATGATTTCCCCCATGGTTTTCCATGAAAACCTAACCATGGGTTGATGGTTTGGGTTTCTCCGAGATCATTCCCTCTTCATTATCTACTCTAAGGTCTTCAGAAATTCATGGAAATAGTATCCATACCTGAGAAGATTACTCCTTCTCTGCAACTCTTCTCCTTTTGCTTTCTTCTCTTCTTTCCTTCTCTTCTTCTTCTCTTCCTTCTCTTCTCTTTCTCTCAATTCAATTAGGGTTCTTAAAGGATTGAAAGAGGCTTAGGGACGTCCTATTTATAGAGTAGAAACTCCTAAAATAAGTCCCATTGAGATTAGGAAGGAATCTCATTGAAATTAGGAAAGTTTCCTAATTTCAGTTTTTACCGAGTACCGGGGGTCGATAGGGGGGGTCGGAGATCCCGTCGACCCCTGGTCCTTAAAATGTCCGACCCCCTATATAAAACTGGGGGTCTGACTTCTATACTGGGGGGTCCAACCCTCCCTTGCTGGGTATGCGACCCTCCCCTTATATAAGTGTTTTTGGGTCAGTTTAATACCTGGGATCGTGATCTCCTTCACGCACTTGGTCCATTTGGCTCAACCATGATGGGTAGACCAGGTTCAAGGTGGTAAGACTGGGTTAGTTTGATACGGGTCTTACAACTCCCCCCTACTTATGAAAATTTTGTCCCCGAAAATTGTTCATACCTTCAGAGTCAAATAAATGAGGGTATTGCTTTCGCATAGCATTCTCTTTTTCCCATGTAATTTTTTCCATGTCTCCACTTCTCCAAGTAACCTTAAAATAATAGAAATCTCGATTGCATAGTCGTTGAACCTTTCAGCTGGTGATTTCAGTTGGTGTTACTTCAAAGGTCAAATCATCAGTCGAATCAGGTAGATCTACTGTCAGAACGTGCATTGGATCCTTGACATACTTCTTCAATAAGGAAATATGAAATACGTCATGCACACTTGACATAGATGGTGGTAGTGCTAACTAGTAAGCCACTTTTCCATGCTTAGCTAAAGTCTCATATGGCCCTACATATCTCGGCCTTAGTTACCCTTTCTGTCCGAACCATTTCAACCCTCGCATAGGCGATACTTTTAAGAATACTTTATCACCCACGACGAACTCAGGATCTCTGCGTCGAGTATCTGCATATTGCTTCTGACAATTCTGGGTTGTTCTCACTCTTTCCTTGATGATGTTGACCACTCGACAGGTCTCCTCAACAAATTATGATCCAACGAGACTACGTTCCCCAACTTCATTCCAAAATAAAGGAGTTCGACACTTTCTGCCATACAGTGCTTCATAGGGTGACATCTGTATAGTATCCTGATAGCTATTGTTATAAGCGAACTCGATAAGTGGTAACTTTTCATCCCACGATCCTTTAAAATCAATTACACATGCTCGAAGCATATCTTTTAGAATCTGAATTGTTCGTTCTGACTGTCCATCTGTCTGTGGATGGAATGCAGTACTAAACTTCAATGTTGTACCCATAGCCTTTTGCAATCCTTCCCAAAACTTGAAAGTAAATCGTGGATCTCTATCGGACACAATGCTCTCTGGTACACCGTGTAATCGAACAATATTATCCACATATAGCTTTGCTAACCTCTCTATTGTATACTGAGGTCGTATCGGTATAAAACGAGCCATTTTAGCCAGACGGTCTACAATCACCCAAACTGCGTCAACTACTCGAGGAGTCAGTGGTAATCCCATGATGAAGTCCACAGTGATGCAGCCCCATTTCCATGCTGGTTCCGGTAACGACTGTAACAGTCCTGCGGGTCTTTGTCGTTCAGCCTTAACTTTCCGACAATTTAGGCATTGAGACACGAACTTCGCTACAACTTCTTTCATTCCTCCCCACCAATATAACTTCTTTAGGTCATGCTACATTTTTGTACTTCCAGGATGTATCGAATAGATGGTGGTATGGGCTTCTTTCATCAGTCGGTGTCTAATGTCCACACTTTCTGTTTCGGATACACATATTCTTCCTTTGTACTTCAATACCTTCTCTTCGTCCAAGGTGAACTCAGGGTTAGTTCTACCTTTTTCGATGTCTTCTTGTACTGTTCTCAGGTAAGGGTCTTCTTTGATAGCTGTCTTCACTTCATCAATTATATCCGGGATAATCTTCAATGCAGCGAACATATTTGAAAACTGATGAATAAATCCTTGGTTGGCGGATCCATCCGTTGTATCTATCACATACTGCTCATTGCCATGATTGAATACCATTCCGATAGTACACATTGCTGTAGTTGTGCTAATCTCTCGTTGAGATTTTATCATTGCCTTTCTGCTCAACGCATCCGCTACTACATTATCTTTCCCCAGATGATACTGGATATCACAATCATAGTCTTTCAATAGTTCCAACCATCTTCTTTGTCTCCTATTCAACTCCTTTTGAGTAAATAGATAAGTAAAACTTTTGTGGTCCGATTTAATCTGGAACTTCTCTACGTATAGGTAATGTCTCCTTATCTTGACAGCATGTACTACTGCCGCTAACTCCACATCATAAGTGGGATAATTTTTCTCATGTGTCATTAACTGTCTTGAGGCATAAGCAATTACTTATTCTCCTTGCATAAGCACACATCCTAATCCCAGTCCTGACGCATCAGTGTACAAGACAAATGGCTGTCCTGGAACAGGAATATTCAAAATCAGAGCGGATATCAATCTGGTCTTCAAGGTTTGGAAGCTCTTCTCGCATTTATCCGTCCACACAAACTTTTCACCTTTCTTAGTTAGACTGGTGAGAGGTACGGAAATTCGGGAATAGTCTTCCATAAATCGTCGATAATAACCAGCTAGACCCAGAAAACTTCTAATTTCTGCAATGCTCTTTGGTGCTTCCCACTTTACAATAGCGTCGATCTTGCTGGGATCCACTTTGATTCCTTCAGCGGAAACTACATGGCCTAGGAAGGCAACTTCACTTAGTCAAAACTCACATTTTGTAAATTTGGCATATAGCTTCTCTTTCCTTAAACGTTGTAGAGTGGCATTTAGATTCTTAATATGGTTTTCCTTGTCCTTGGAATATACCAATATATCATCAATAAATACAATAACCGACGTATCCAACATATCGTGGAAAACCCGGTTCATAAGTTCCATGAAAGTTGCTGGTGCATTTGTTAATCCAAAAGACATGACCACGAATTCATAATGTCCATATCTGGTCCTGAAAGCTGTCTTAGGAATATCACCATCTTTAATCTTCAACTGATGGTAGCTTGACCGAAGATCGATCTTAGAAAATACTTTTGCTCCTTGCAACTGATCGAATAAGTCATCCATCTGAGGTAGTGGATATCGATTCTTGATTGTCAGTTTGTTCAACTCCCGATAGTTGATACATAATCGAATGCTACCGTCCTTCTTCTTTACGAACAATACTGTCGCTCCCCATGGTGATATACTGGGTCGGATATAACCTTTGTCCAGTAGTTCTTGTAGTTGTACTTTCAATTCCTTTAGTTCAGTAGGAGCCATTTGATAAGGTGCTTTTGATGCTGGTGCGGCTCCAAGTATAAGATCTATCACAAACTCTGTGGCTCGTTCGGGTGGTAATCCTGGTAGTTCCTCAGGAAATACGTCGGGGTAGTCCCGCTCGACATCAATATCTTCCATCCATGGTGCTCCTTTGGTGAGGTCAACCACTGATACTAGATATCCGACTGCTCATTTCTCAAGGCACTTCTTAGCCTTTAGTGCTGAGAGTATGAGCTTGCGTTTACGGGGAAATTTGGTTCCCGCAAAACTGAATTCTGCTCCTTCTTTGTCTTTAAATGTTAGTTTCTTTTCGGTGCATAATAGGTTCGCAGAATGCCAAGCTAACCAGTCCATTCCCAAGATGACGTCAAAGTCTGCCATCCCAAGTTGGATCAAGGTTGCATCTAAGGTTTTCTCGCCAATGAGAACTGGACATGGCCCATAACCTTTTTCTAGTTCCACTTCTAACCCCATCGGTGACCGTACAAGTATTTTGTAGTCTAATGTTTTGATGGGTAAATTCAGCTTCTTTCCAAATGACACAGATATAAAAGAATGAGTAGCTCCTGAGTCAAAGAGTACTCTGGCGGGTATGTCATTTATAGGTACGATACCTGTGACCACATCGGGTGATGCGGCAGCATCCTCGGATGTAACAGCATAAACCCGTCCTTGATGTAGCTGCTTTTTGGGCTTAGGACACTCCCTTGCCATGTGCCCCGCTTGATTGCAGTTAAAACATTTTGGACCTTCAGAATTTGGCTTTGGTTGCTGTTGAGTTACTGGGGTAGTCTTGGGTGCAGCAGTAAAGCCTTGAGCATGGAAGGGTTTAAATGTCTTTTTATTCCCTCCGTTATAGGTATTTTCGGCTGGCCTTTTCATACCTCTGTTCTGTGTGAAATAGCTCTCCTTTTGGCTCGATTCTATAACTCGAGTAATTTACACAACTTCATTATATATCTTCTTCTCCAAACCTAGAACATGCTCTCTGATGCTCCCTCTAAGCCCCGTGACAAACCTACGGGTCTTAGTGTCTTCTTTTTGCATGCTGAGTGGTACAAAGAAAATAGCTCCTCATAACGTTGTTGGTATGCATCCACGGACATTTGTCCCTGATATAAACTCAGGAACTCCTTCTCCATAGAATCTTTGAAGCTTCGGGGAAAGTACTTCTCAAAGAAAGCTTCTTTATATATAGCCCAAGTCAATAGGGCGTGCTTGGTTAATAAATAGGCCTTGGTCAATTTCCACTAAGGATGTGCATCACCTTTTAGCATTAAAGTGGCACATAATACCTTCTCTTCTTCTGTAATAGTCATCATAAGAAAATTCCTCTCCATCTCGTCGATCCAATGTGCTGGCCATAAAGGATCGGATGGTTTACCATTAAACTCCTTGGGCTTCATCTTTAAGAATCGCTCAACCAGTCGGGAGTAGTCCATCTGATTTTGAGGGTATGCCCCAAACATAGGTTGTGGATACTGGTAATTAACCTAAACTGCTTCAGGACCTGGTATTGGAATCTGTGCAACTGGTGGTTGAGGTGTTTGAGGTGCTGGGTGGTTACCCACCGGTGCTGCACTTGTTTGTCCAGTCTGCGTTGGTGTAGTATGTGTTGTTTGAAGTATCATTCCCATTGCTGTTTGCATTTGAGCCTGTGCTCGTTGCATTTGCTGCAGCTGTTGTGCTAGGTTTATAACCATGGTTGTCAGCTTCGGTGGTGGAGGTGGCAAATTTGTAGGATTTTCCTGACCCTGATTTATTGGTGGTGCAACCTGCGGAATACCCTGTGCATTTATATTTTCTTGGCTGATTTCCTCCACGGGTGGTGGTGGTGGAACTACATTTTCACTCAGCCTAGTTACCCTACGCCCAACCATATGTTCCTCTGAGATTGGTGATGCCTAAAAATCATTAAAATACATGAGGCAATCATTTATACTTCATGTAGACACGCTAACCGATGTTATTTTCAAAATTTTTAGATCATTCTGTGAAAAATATAGTCTTTTCTATGCAGGGTCGATGGTATGTTCGACCCTCAGTGTCCGACCCTGGGAAATCAGTTATTTTTCCCGAGAGCCGGGGGTCGATGGATGTCTGACCCCCAGGTGCGACCCCTGATTTTGTGTGCTTCTGGAGAGCCCCAGTTCTTCTCTCTTCAGATGAAGGCCGAGATCGACAGTCAGCTCATCCGACCTGATCGCTGGCAGATGAGAGCGTGCTATCTGCGTTCAGATCCACTGGTGTATTGCAAGATCATACAGCATAACCTGATACCGTAGAGTGGTCATTACGAGAGGGGCTCCCAGCTGACCCAGTATCTCCTATACTGTATATGCACTCGGCAGCTCATCTGCCTTCCATACATCATTATGCGTACCATGATCACTACCACGTTGCCCAGTCACACCGGCAATCTTCCTTATGGACGCATGATCACTACCTTGCTTACCCGCCTGGTGGTTGATTTAGTAGATGAGAAGATTCAGGAGAAGCCCTTCTCATCGCCTCTAGATTGGGAGGCTATTTGCAAGATGGCATGCAGGATGCTCAGGTCAGTGATGAGGAGAGGAACGCAATGGTGCGCCCTCGCACTCGCGTAGAGATAGCTGACGCTGAGGCAGCTGCTGCTGCCGCTGGAGTTCATATGGAGCTTGCTGGTGATGATGACCGTCTGTACATGGATGTGGACTCCATACCACCTCCTTCACCTACACATGCTGCTGGAGCTAGTACTTCTTATGCGGCTGGTCCTTCTCATGTGGCTGGTCCTTCACACCCACCTTCTGATATGATGGGGATATTGCATGAGATCAGAGAGGCTCAGCGCAGATCTGATCTGAGGATGGGGGAGTTACTAGACACTCAGCGTGTGAGAGTAGATGAGCTATTAGACGCCCAGCGCATATCGGACACGCGGATGGGAGAGCTCATAGAGGCTCAGCGCCGGTCAGACATGCGCATGGAGGAGATTTTGGGTGCTCAGCGCGTGACTGATCAGCGGTTAGCTGGTCTTACAGCTAGTCTTCAGACGACCCAGACTCAGGTAGCCTGGTTGACTAGGGTCTACCCTGAGGATTATGACAGAGATCGTGAGGCACCGCCTCCTCCTTCACCTCCAGCTTCATGATTGTATTTTATTTCCTTTTACTGTACTACAGAGTAACTGTCTGGGTTGTAGACTGTACTCTGCTTTAGCTATTTATATACGTTTGTTTCACTCTCATTGTATTTAATATTGTTCCCCCTTTAATAGAAGCATTATTCTCTTTTCTATTTGGTCTCAAACATCACTTGTGCTTACAGTGTGTTAATATTACAGTTTTTACTTTTATCCTATCTCAGTTCACAATTCGTCGTGAAGGTATGCTAGTTTAGCGGACACGGCCTGAGATGCTCTAATACCAAGATGCTCTAATACCAAGTTGTCACACCCCAATTCCGCATTATTTAGAATGGTGTGATGAACCGTTAGCAAACCAACGGTTCAACCAGGATCTCAGACAGACGATACCCATTTTATCTAAACCTCATACATCCACATTCATAATCAGAATAAATACATAATAATGGAAGTTTTACAGTAAAATGAACTGAGAATCTACTGTGATATTAATATTTAAATAGCAAATTATTCTGTATCAACAAAGACATAAACAAATATCAAATACATGTCTTTACTAAATCCAAATAATGAAAATAAAATCTAATCGAATACGCATGAGTTGCACTCGCAAGAGGAGTCATGCGTATCCACTTCATCTTCATCTTCCATCGCCGCCATGTGTCCATACACTGGAGCATTTACATAATCTTCGACGGTAGTACCTGCATCATCAACTAAAAATATTCGACGTTGAGTGGTGAGCACACATCATGGCTCAGTGAGCAAACAAAACAATGCAACAATACATATGCATGCAGTTAATTCATATCTTTGGTCTGGTTTTAAGTTTGCAATGCGCAATAGAAAGGTTTAGGTGGTCAAAGGTTAACGTTTATTGACCCCGCCTCTATACACAGGGTGTGGAAGTCCATCCAAAGGTTAACGTTTATTGTCGTCCCCATCCACCCTACCATAACATTGTACAACAAAGGTTAACGTTTATTGCTATACAGTGCCATACCAACACGTAAGCCCCTGCTGGCGAGGGCTTGCAAACTGGGCTCGCAACTAACCAATCCTAATGCCAAATAGTGTATCCAAGGCCTCACCCCAGCATCCCTCAGAACGTCCATAGAGATAGAGCTAAGGCCCCCCGATAGAGTCAGAGACTACAAGGACCGAGACCACCTCCCCTGATACTCTACGACGTAATAGTTCTGTTAAGGTAATGGCGATACGACGATGCTAATGCACAAGACTTGAGTTAGAGATAGAGCTAAAGTGCTGAAACCCGCCAAAGGTTAACGTTTATTGACGTTCCCATCACACCTCCCCTGATACTCGCTCGCATCAAGTACACCAACCACACACATACATTCACTTGCCTATTCCTATCATCATCATCATGTTATAAACAATAAAGTAAATATGCATGAACAAATAATAGAAATATTGGATGACATGTTGTATGCACATTACAAACATATTCGCATAAAATCAGGCATAGCATTGGACTCAAGAAAATAAAAACAGCTTATTATTAACCAATTAGTTTGTAGGTCTTGTCTCCTCACCTTTGCTTGTTTGTAGATCCTCTTTCAAGCCTTAAGAATCATTTTTATATCAATATTATATTGCTAGAAGACCTAACAAAGTCGA
Source organism: Protea cynaroides (assembly GCA_028583415.1). NCBI lineage: Eukaryota > Viridiplantae > Streptophyta > Magnoliopsida > Proteales > Proteaceae > Protea > Protea cynaroides. Next base: position 26,169,702 of record CM053276.1, on the reverse strand, counting down.
TATAATTTAATTAGAATTTATTTTAATTTTTACAGCTTGTTGTTAACTGGGGGTCGATGCCTAGGGTCGGAGTTATGATCAACCCTGGGTGCGACCACCCCTATTCTGGTCTTCCCGAACACTGGGGGTCGATGCTCAGGGTCTGGTAGGGTCGATTGGCCATCGACCCCCATGCGACCCCCTGTGGGTTTTGTCAATTTTTCTTCCTTTAGCTCATTCTTCGTGTTTGGGGTCCTATGGCTTGCTGCTACAGTCCATTCCACACATGAGCTATGGCCTAGAACCATGATTTATTCATCTATTTGGCTTTCATGATTTCCCCCATGGTTTTTCATGAAAACCTAACCATGGGTTGATGGTTTGGGTTTCTCCGAGATCATTCCATCTTCTTTATCTACTCTAAGGTCTTTAGAAACTCATGGAAATAGTATCCATACCTGAGAAGATTACTCCTTCTCTACAACTCTTCTCATTTTGCTTTCTTCTCTTCTTTCCTTCTCTTCTTCTTCTCTTCCTTCTCTTCTCTTTCTCTCAATTCAATTAGGGTTCTTAAAGGAGTGAAAGAGGCTTAGGGACGTCCTATTTATAGAGTAGAAACTCCTAAAATAAGTCCCATTGAGATTAGGAAGGAATCCCATTGAAATTAGGAAAGTTTCCTAATTTCAATTTTTACCGAGTATCGGGGGTCGATAGGGGGGTCGGAGATCCCGTCGACCCCTGGTCCTTAAAATGTCAGACCCCCTATATAAAACTGGGGGTCTGACTTCTATACTGGGGGGTCCGACCCTCCCTTGCTGGGTATGCGACCCTCCCCTTATTTAAGTATTTTTGGATCAGTTTAGTACCTGGGATCGTGATCTCCTTCATGCACTTGGTCCATTTGGCTCATCCATGATGGGTAGACCTGGTTCAAGGTGGTAAAACCGGGTTAGTTTGATACGGGTCTTACAAGTACTCTGGCGGGTATGTCATTTATAGGTACGATACCTGTGATTTATTTTAAGTTAGTCTACATGCTCACACAAAGTAATACAACTTAAAAAGTTTTAGTCATACCTGTGACCACATCGGGTGATGCGACAACATCCTCAGATGTAACAGCATAAACTCGCCCTTGATGTAGCTGCTTCCTGGGATTAGGACACTCCCTTGCCATATGCCTCGCTTGATTACAGTTATAACATTTTGGACCTTCAGTATTTGGCTTTGACTGTTGTTGAGCTACTAGGGTAGTCTTGGGTGCAGCAGTAAAGCCTTGACCACGAAAGGGTTTGAATGTCTTGTTATTCCCTCTGTTATAAGCATTTCCAGCTGGCCTTTTTATACCTCTGTTTTGCATGAAATAACTCTCCTTCTGGCTCAATTCTATAACTCGAGCAATTTGCACAGCTTCATTATATATTTTCTTCTCCAAACCTAGAACATGCTCTCTGATGCTTCCTCTAAGTCCCGTGACGAACCTACGGGTCTTAGTGTCTTCTTCTTGCATGCTAAGTGGTGCAAAGAAAAATAGATCCTCATAACGCTGTTGATATGCATCCACGGACATCTTTCCCTAATATAAACTCAGGAACTCCTTTTCCATTGAATCTTTGAAGCTTCGGGGAAAGTACTTCTCAAAGAAAGCTTCTATATATATAGCCCAGGTCAATAGGGCGTGCTTGGTTAATAGGTAGGCCCTGGTAGATTTCCACCAATGATGTGCATCACCTTTTAGCATGAAGATGGCACATAATACCTTCTCTTCTTCTGTAATAGTCATCATCAAAAAATTCCTCTCCATCTCGTCGATCCAATGTGCGGGCCACAAAGGATCGGACGGTTTACCGTTAAACTCCTTGGGCTTCATCTTTAAGAATCGCTCGACCAGTTGGGAGTGGTCCATTTGATTTTGAGGGTATGCCCCAAACATAGGTTGTGGATACTGGTAATTAACTTGAACTGCTTCAGGACCTGGTACTGGAATCTGTGCAGCTGGTGGTTGAGGTGTTTGAGGTGCTGGGTGGTTACCCACCGGTGCTGCACTTATTTGTCCAGTCGGCATTGATGTAGCATGTGCTGTCTGAAACATCATTCCCATTGCTGCTTGCATTTGAGCCTTTGCTTGTTGCATTTGTTGCTTCTTTTGCGCTAGGTTCATAACCACATTTGCCAGCTCCGGTGGTGGAGGTGGCAAGTTTGTAGGATTTGCTTGACCCTGGTTTACTGGGAGTGCAACCTGCGGATTACCCTGTGCATATATAATTTCTTGACTGGCTTCCTCCACGGGTAATGGTGATGGAACTCATTAAAATACGTGAGGCAATCATTTATACTACATGTAGATACACTAACCGATGTTATTTTCAAAATTTTCAGATCAATATAATTTCTTTAGATCATGATACCAAGTTGTCACACCCCAATTCCGCACTATTCAGAATGGTGTGATGAACCGTTAGCAAGCCAACGGTTCAACCATGATCTCGAGTAGGCTATATCCATTTTATCTACCTCATACATCCACATTAATAATCAGAGTAAATACATAATAACGAAAGTCTTTATAGTAAAACAAACTGAGAAATCTAGATGTGATAATCATATTTAAGTAGCAAATTATTCTGTATCAACTAAGACATAAATAAATATCAATTACATGTCTTTACTAAATCCAAATTATTAAAATAAAATCTAATCGAATATGCATGAGTTGCACTCGCAAGAGGAGTCATGCATATCCACTTCGTCTTCAACTTCCATCGCCGCCATGTGCCCGTACACCAGAGCGTTGACATAATCTTCGACGGCAGTACCTGCATCATCAACTAAAAATATTCGACGTCGAGAGGGTGAGCACACATCATGGCTCAGTGAGCAAACAAAACAATGCAATAATACATATGCATGCATTCAATTCATATCTTTGGTCTGGTTTAAAGTTTACAATGCGCAATAGAAAGGTTCGGTGGTCAAAGGTTAATGTTTATTGACCCCTCCTCTATACACAGGGTGTGGAAGTCCGCCCAAAGGTTAACGTTTATTGTCGTCCCCATCCACCCTACCATGAACATTATACAACAAAGGTTAACGTTTATTGCTGTACAGTGCCATACCAACACATAAGCCCCTGCTGGTGAGGGCTTGCAAACTGGGCTCACAACTAACCAATCTTAATGCCAAACAGTGTATCCAAGGCCTCACCCCAGCATCCCTCAGAACGCCCATAGAGATAGAGCTAAGGTCCCCCGATAGAGTCAGAGACTACAAGGACCGAGACCACCTCCCCTGATACTCTATGACATAATAGTTCTGCTAAAGTAATGGCGATACGACGATACTAATGCACAAGACTTGAGTTAGAGATAGAGTTAAAGTGCTGAGGCCCGGCCTTTGACACCCCCCTGATACTCGCTCGCATCAAGTACACCAACCACACACATACATTCACATGCCTATTCCTATCATCATCATCATCATCATGTTATAAACAATAAAGTAAATATGCATGAACAATAAATAGAAATATTGGATGACATGTTGAATGCACATTACAAGCATATTCGCATAGAATCAAGCATAGCAATGGACTCAAGAAATAAAAACAGTTTGTTATTAACCAATTAGTTTAGATCTTGTTTCCTCACCTTTACTTGATCGTAAGTCCTCTTTCAAGCTTTAAGAATCAACTATATATCGATGTTATATCACTAAAAGACCTAACAAAGTCGATAGAATTTAATTAGAATTTATTCTAATTTTTACAATTTGCTGTTAACTGGGGGTCGATGCCAGGGTCTGAGTTTTGATCGACCCTGGGTGCCACCACCCCTATTCTGGACTTCCCAAACACTGGGGGTCGATGCTCAGGGTCTGGTAGGGTCGATTGGCCATCGACCCCCTTTGGGTTTTGTTAATTTTTCTTCCTTCAGTCTATTCTTCGTATTTGGGGTCCTATGGCTTGCTCCTACAGTCCATTCCACACATGTTCTATGGCCTAGAACCGTGATTCATTCACCTATATGGCTTTCATGATTTCCCCCATGGTTTTCCATGAAAACCTAACCATGGGTGGATGATTTGGGTTCGTCCTAGATAATCCCCTCTTCACTATCTACTCTAAGGTCTTAAGAAATTCATGGAGATAGTATCCATACCTGAGAGGTATGCTTCTTCCTCTGAATCCCTTCTCCTTGGTCTTCTTCTCCACTTTCCTTCTCTTTCTTCTCTTCTCTTTCTCTCAATCCAATTAGGGTTGTAAAAGGAGTGAAAGAGGCTTAGGGACATCCTATTTATAGAGTAGAAACTCCTAAAATAAGTCCCATTGAGATTAGGAAGGAATCCCATTGAAATTAGAAAAGTTTCCTAATTTTTGGTTCAAGCTGTTTTTACCGACTATCGGGGGTCGATAGGGGGGTCAGAGATCCCGTCGACCCCTGGTCCTTAAAATGTCTGACCCCCCAGGTAAAACTAGGGGTCTGACTTTTATACTGGGGGGGTCCGACCCTCCCTTGCTGGGTATGCGACCCTCCCCTTATTTTGAGTGTTTTTGGGTCAGTTTAATACCTAGGATCGTGATTTCCTTCACGCACTTGATCCATTTGGTTCGACCATGATGGGTTGACCTGGTTCAAGGTGGTAAGACCGAGTTAGTTTGATACGGGTCTTACAACATTCATGGGGATCAACATAGTTCCATGCTCCTCCCTTCCAATACCGACAGTAGCTCCCGCTGAAGCAATTGTAGCAGCTCCGGCACCTATTGATTTTGCACCTTCTAACATATTTGAATTCAAATTCTCGTCACGCTTTTCCTTCGCGATTCCCTGGATTCCTCGTCGATTCTTCCCCACGTTCATTTTCTTTTCTCTGGAGCATCTCACTTTGAATGAAATGCATTCTTTTTGATACAGTACGGTACACTGAACACCAACTCAATCTCACTGAAATAGGTTTCACATGGTTCGTATCAACTTGTCGGACCGCTATTCGAACCCGGATCAATGGGTGGGGAAGAAAGATGAGGGTTAACTTCAATGGAGAAAGAAAGCACTCGATGATCAGTTCTCTACCGTGCGACATGAAGACATTGATAGCAATATGGGGGAAGTTCCCATCAGGCAACAACGGTTCCGCCTGACCCTACTCAAGCATGCATATTATGTCAGTGAAGACTTGGTGTGAAGCCTTGGAGACGACGTACCCGGGGCTAGGGTGAGCTGAGGGGGGACAGCGTAAGTGAGCGAATGTATGTAAGCCCAGTCAAACATGACTGTTCTAGGCAGGGCGGGCCACCCACCTTCGAATGGTGTTGGTCCTATGGACCGTGAACGGATTCGCCTATTAAAGCGCTAGTTGCTAGAGACATGCATATACCTTTCCAAGTGAAAAGTTTGACATCCTATCAGTAATCGAGTCCCTGATTTGCTAGTGAATAAAGTGATGCTAGATACGTTGCAGACAATGGAAAATGGCCGTCGACTACTTCACCAAGTGGGTTGAGGCACAGTCATATGCCAAGCTCAAAGCAGCCAAGGTGGCAAAGTTTCTTAAAGAGAATATCATCTGCTGCCACGGCATGCCTCAAGAACTAATCTCGGATCAAGGTAGCTTGCCTTCCAGCGGCAAGTGGAAACATTATGCAACAAATTGTTGATCCAGAGACACAAGTCGTCGCCATACAGACCACAAACCAACGGGGCAGTTGAAGCTGCGAACAAGAACATGAAGTGCATCCTGGAGAAGATGGCCGAAAGAAACACAGATTGGGCTGATAAACTTCCGTACGCATTATGGGCTTATAGAACTTCCGTTCGAACCTCTACTGGGGCGTTAAAATTTATAATTGAACAAAAGCGAGGGTGGTCTATGATCAGGTGAGCTTACTGAGTTTACGAGGTGAAGGAGCGAGCGGAGGGAGCCACTTTCCTTCATCCCCCGCTACCCCTCTTGTTTTAATGCCTAAAGAGAGGCCTGCTAGCGCCCTTTTAAGTTAAGTTAAGGCATGGATTCCTAAAGACGTTCAGCCTAGTCTCTGTATTCCCTTCCCTAGCAGCCTATTCTATTCCGAAAGGCTAAAGACCCATTGTCGGACTTATGACTGTTTAGGGAATTCAATGTCAATTAGGATTTGGCTACGACCTGTGAGTGGTATCTTATAACTATGGATTCTTCCTCTTAATCCTCTTAGAGAAACTATGTCATGGTATTTCCACATTGGTCTAGAGATTCTGATTGAATAAAGGGCGTGAAAAACAAAGCCAAGGATTTGACTTTCTTCATTCAACTGAGAGAGAGTCTGTTGAAGATCCCTCCGCCCTATTAGTAAAGCTACTTGATCATCTTCAGATTGGCGTATCCCCTCGTGTCGCGAGGACTGCTCCTCGGTCATGTTCTTCTATGGATTACTGGTTTCGCCATTTTATCTGACCTTGGCGCCTTGTCTTTTGAGCAAATAAGAGCTCGCATAGCTTCTATTCTCGATAGGCCAGTCCAGGAAAGAAAAGAATGGCATTTACGCGCAGGGCATCAGGGGAGGATGTGGCAATGTGGTCTCTGGCCTGGCCACCGAACTCTAGCTCTATCTCTATGCCATAGGAAGCTATGTTGGGATAGGGTCTACCTTTCGTATCGTTCTGTCTTAGCATGCTTGGTGCGGGTAGGGCATCAGGGGGACGGCGTGACACTGTGGTCTCCGGCCTGGCCACCAGACTCTAGCTCTATCTCTATGCCGTAGGGAGCTGTGCTGGGGTAGGGCCCACTGTGATGACTTATAGGATTGGTTAGTTACAAGCCCAGTTTGCAAGCCCTCGCCAATAGGGGCTTATGAGTTGGTATGGGTAGAGCATCAGGGGAGGTGTTGGCGATATTGATCGGGAAACCTTAGCTCTATCTCTATTCCATGGTGAGTGCATGTGGGACAGCAGTGGGGTGATCCACTGGGCGGCTTCAGACACTCGTGTATAGAGGTGCGGTGGCCGCCAATCCTTTCTATAGCACATTGCAAACTTAAACCAGACCATAATATAATATGACTGTTACTCATGCATATAAATGTTACATTGTCTGATTGTCTTACTGAGTTAAGTTGTGAGCTCATCCTTGTATATACACGACTTTTAGATGTTGATGCAGGTTACAGGGTGGATGAATACATGAACGCGCCGGTGTACGGAGGCGTAGCTGCTCTGGACGTGCAGGCAGGAGAGGACGAGCATGACGCTTCATGCGAGTTCCCTTTTTCCGTGTATCTTTAGGATTTTTCGTTATTTGTTTTAGTTATTTTCGGTTGACATTAAAGTGATGTAAAGATATTTATTTATGTTTGAGAATTTGGATAATTGAATATTTATTTAAATCTATCAATAGATGCTCTGTTCATTTTATTTAAAAACTTCCACTCTATTTATTATTATTCTGATTGTGGTTATGTGCAATGGTTTGTATGAGTGGACAAGGTCTTATTGAGATCCTGGTGTGAGCCGTTGGTTCAGTGACGGTTCACTCACTCATTCTGGTTCAGCCGGAATTGAGGTGTGACAACTTGGTATCAGAGCTCTTAGGCTCTGTCCAACAGACCATATTGCACTTAACTGAGTCGATGAATTGAGATAGGAAAAATTTAAAAGCCTTAATAAGAACACACCTTAAGCACTTGTTTGATGCCTGAGACTATATGAGGAAGAGCATAACATACTATATTAAATATGGAATTAATAACTGCACATGCTCTAGATAGGCAAAACCATAAACTTCTATTAAAACATTAAAGAGTGATAAGTTGAAAGTGCTACAAGGTACGATCCACAAGTCAGACAGTTACCCTGTTATATAAACTGTACTGTGAAGAGAGAAAAAATAAGAACACTATCATGGGGTTGGGGGCATAGGAGGAATAGGGTCGACAATATCATAATCCCGCTTATAGGCGACCCTGATCCAGTGCTCATGCTCCTGAGTGACTCGGAGGCTGCGAGCCAAGTGCCCCAAGTCACAGCTCATCTCACGCTAAGCGTCCCTGATCTCCGTGAACATACCCATCATGGTGTCGGGAGGAGGCTGAGATGGTCCCGCTGCATATGTGGGTTGTGGTGCTGGCTCTGGAACATCCTCCATCTGATCATGGCCACCCTCATCATCACCCTCTGCCTCTGCTGCATGAGCAGCATTGGCTGCTGCTGCCGCGGCTGCTACCCTCCTAAGTGGGCGAGGACGAGCCTCTAAGTCCTCATCGCTGATAAGCAGGTTTTCCATCTGCATCCAAAGAATGGCATCCCAGTCGATGTCCGAAGTCATAGTATCCTCAACGACGATCTCACCCCTCATGTCCACTTGTAATCGCCGTTGAAGAGTGGTGATGAGTTGACCGTATGGAAGGTTGCTGGTCTGACCAGGCAGAGTAGCCTGATGCATGGTCCTGATGATGATGTAGGGAAGACAGACCCGCTCCCCAGTGCAGACGCAGTAGGTCAATTACTGAGTGAGTTGAGACAACTCACTGTAATGGCCGCTCTGAGGCACAATGTTGTGTTGGATGATACAATTGTATACCCGAGACACAGGCCTTAAACTAGCAGCCTTCTTGGGCGCTCTAGGGTTAAGTAGCTGCTCTTAGATCTCCTGGCGCAGATCGTCTGTGAGGAAGCCCTTCATCTTAGGGGCACTGTAGACCAAGTCCCCATCATTGGGAATCCCTAGGAGATCGGCGAGCTAGTGAGTGTCAAAAGAGATGGGGACACCCTTGACGTACGTAGTTAGGCAGAGTGCCCGGCATTGGTTGAAGTCATTGACATCTCCATCTATCTCCAGATTGGCGTAGAAATGCTTGACAAAGTTGGGGCGGGTGGTTACAAAATAAGTGATGACGGGCAACCACCCGAGTCTATCAAAAGCGGCTTCCACATCAAACAGCTGAAGCTACTCCAGATTTATCCGTCGCCCTGACTCAATATTCTTTCCCTCGAACCAAGGAAAACGGGCTTGCGCCACCTCGAAATGAAACCACCGCTCATCGAGCTGTGGAACAGGTGGATGAGGAAGGTGCATGCTAAGACCGTATGAGCGTTTACCGGCACCTCTGCGTGGAGCCATTGAAACTACAAAAACAAAGACAAATAATGAGAAATTGTTAGAATTTTTAGAAATTTCGGCAGCATAACAACAGAAAATTAAGCGAAAGACTCGAACTCACCCAAAACCTGGGGAGGAGGACTTAAGTAACCCCCAAACACTTCATGGAATCCAAACATTCATCAAAACAACAAAAAATTTAGGAATTTTCAGAAAAATTCGATTTTTGGCAAAAACCTAGGTTGAGGGCTTTTGCTCATAGAGGTCCCTAAACCCTTTCTAAGCAGAAGGAAGAGAGTTCCTACGGATGGAAATTCCTAAACAAATAAAACACTAGTTTTGGGCTTGGAACCAAAGAGAAACGATATAAAAATGATTAATGGAAGGAAGAAACTTACTTGGAGGCGATGTTCTAAGTCTTGATCGGAAGAAAATGACTTCTAAGATCACCAGTCAAACTGTAGCAACTCAAGAGCCAGAGAGGAATCGCCACCGGAGAGGAAGAAGGAAAAGAAAAGTGAGAAAAATCTCACTTTTCGTGACTTTAAAGAGGAATTTTGGTATACCGGTCGACGGTTTTGCCTATACCGGTCGACCGGTACCTCCCTGGTAAAGTCGACCGGTACCTCTCGGTCAGGAAAGAGATCCTGACCGGTCGACTATACCGGTCGCCTTACATACTGCAGAGTAGCGACCGGTATGTTGCAACCGGTCAGCCATAGGAAGCAAAAAAATATATATATATATATTTGGAAAATTTTAAAAAATTGCAATTTTAAGTTTCCATTTTGATTATTCGCCTTGCAGTTGTTAAAGACTAACATGATTATTCGACTGTACCTCATGTGTTATGTCTCCATCTCATATCCAAACAGACTAGTCTGGGATGGTAGGCGAAAATGGTCGAAGAGGCTCACGGAAGCGTCACCACTCCAGGGTGCGCCAAGCTAAGGAAAATGTGGAAACTGGAGATGTTGAAGAGCAAAACCAGAACCTGGAAAGTGGAGAAGGGCAGATCCCTAGGACACCGACAAACTTGCCAGGCCCTCCTCACAGTAACTCGGAGACGATTGTCACAAATTTGGTTTATCAGATGGAAGCTCAGCAGAAGACATTCCTAGATGAGATGCTGAAGATGTTCAGGCCACCAGGATATATCCCTACAGAAGGCACACCGGAACATAGGGGAAATAACACCACACTGTCAATGGATGGTAGCTCTGGGCTAATGGGCCAAGGACAGAATCTACAACCACCACACCAATTTCCATCGTCGTCTGCCTATCACGGAGTCTACCCGTACCCACCACCATGGTATGGAATGAATGCACAGGGGCAGAATGACTTAGGCCGAGCGGTGGATAGGTTTTTGAAGCTGAAACCCCCTACTTTCACAGGGAAACCAGGAAAACCACTGTGGCCTGCACAGTGGGTTGCTGAGATGGAGAAGAATTTCCGTCTGATGACCTGTACTGAGGATGAGAAGGTTTTGTTTGCTACGCACATGCTCAAGGAAGATGCAAATGTCTGGTGGAATTCTACCTGGTTATACTTAGAGGTAAAGCATACTTAGATCGATTGGGCAATATTCAAGGGAGCTTTCTTCGATAAATATTTTCCAAAGAGCTTCAAAGATCAAATAGAGAAGGAATTCCTTAACCTGCAGCAATCTCAATCGACTGTTGATGCTTACCAGCAAAGGTATGAAGAGCTATTTTTCTTTGCACCGGCAAGCATGCAAGAAGAAGAAACCAAGACTCGTAGTTCACCATGGGATTACAAGGAAGCATTAGAGAGCACGTCTTGGGTCTGGAGAAGAAAGTTTATAATGAGGTTGTGCAGATTGCCAGATTAATTGAATCCAGTCAAAGAGACAGCTTCTTTGCTCAGAACAGGGGACTAAAGAGGCCTGCTACTGAGACTTCAGGTGGAGGCAATCATAGACCATTCCGCCCATACAGGGCTCAGGCCACTGTGGTGCCTGCAAGGAACACTACTGCACCACCACCGACATGGTTCACTGGACAGAACCAGAACGTTAAATGTTTCAACTGTCAGCAACTGGGTCATATTGCAAGGACTTGCACTCTACCTAGGAAGCAACCTCCACAACAAGGAAAGGTATTCACAGTCACCACTGAAGAGGCAGTCGCATCACCTGATGTGGTTATTGGTATGATTTTATCCCTTCCTATTTGTTTTACTGTTGTTGTGTTTGAGCATGTAGAACTAAGGGATAACTAAATTTTAGGGACTGTAAATATAACTGGTATACCTGCTAGAGTACTCTTTGACTCTGGGGCCACGCACTCCTTCGTTTCTATTTCTTTTGGGAAGCGAATAGAATTATCGGTCAAGTGTTTGAACCCAAGCTTGATAGTTTGCTCTCCATTGGGAGTCAAAGTGGCGTTGACTGAATATTATGGGCCGTGTACAGTGAGCATTGAGGGCCAAAACCTAGAAGCAAATCTGATTCAACTCGAGATGGTAGACTTTGATGTCATCTTGGGAATGGATTGGCTAGGCCATCATTTAGCTAGCTTATTATGTGGTGAAAGAAAACTTGTGCTTAAAGATGATAAGGGCAAGGAGTTTAGCTTCACTGGACCAGGTTACCTAGGAAGCGAAAGCTGATCCTCTCCACCCTAAAAGATAAGAGATGCCTAGAGAAGGGAGGAGTAGGGTATTTAGTGTCTGTGGTCAACATCACTACTGAGGTGCCAAGGATGGAAGATCTAGATGTGGTACGAGAGTTTCCAGATATGTTTCCAGAAGATCTCCCAAGTCTACCTCCAGACAGGGCTACAGAGTTCGTAATAGACCTGATGCCAGGGTCGGCACCGGTGTCTAAAGCACCGTACAGGATGGCCCCTACCAAATTAAAGGAGTTGAAGACTCAGTTACAAGAACTACTAGATAAGGGTTTCATACGACCAAGCATATCACCATGGGGAGCACCTGTATTGTTCGTCAAGAAGGAGGACGGTAGTGCACAGCTATGTATTGACTACCGAGAGCTTAACAAGTTAACCATCAAGAATCGATATCCTTTTCCTAGGATCGATGATCTGTTCGATCAGTTATAGGGTGCAAAGGTTTTCTTGAAGATTAATCTTAGAACAGGGTATCACCAATTGAAGGTCAAGGCCGCAGATATTCCAAAGACTGCTTTCAGGACAAGGTATGGACATTATGAGTTCCTGGTAATGTCATTCGGGTTGACTAATGCTCCAGCGTCGTTCATGGAACTGATGAACCGAGTCTTTCATGACATGTTGGACACTTCGGTCACCGTATTCATCGACGAGATATTGGTCTACTCAAAGGACAGGGAGGCTCATGCAATACATTTGAGAGCAGCCTCACAACGGCTGAGAAGGGAGAAGCTTTATGCCAAGTTCAAGAAGTGTGAATTTTGGCTGAAGGAGGTGGCTTTCTTGGGCCACGTAGTATCTGAAGACGGTATCAAGGTAGATCCAAGTAAGATAGCTGCTATAGTAGGATGGGAAGCACCAAAATCAGTTGCAGAGATTCGTAGATTCCTTGGATTGGTTGGTTAATATAGAAGATTTATGGAAGACTATTCAAGGATTGCCGTTCCACTTATCAGACTAACCAAGAAAGGAGAAAAATTTATATGGTCAGATGAGTGCGAGAAATGCTTTCAGACTTTGAAGTCAAGACTAGTCTCTGCACCGATCTTGACCATCCCAGCACCAGGCTTACCGTTTACCCTATATACGGATGCCTCAGGGTTGGGTCTTGGATGTGTGTTGATGCAAGGAGGACAGGTGATTGCCTACGCATCAAGACAGTTGAAAGAGCATGAGAAGAATTATCCTACACATGATTTGGAGTTAGCAGCGGTTATACATCCAATCAAGACTTGGAGACACTACCTTTACGATGAAAAGTTTCAGATTAAGTCAGATCACAAGAGCTTAACCTATCTTTTCACTCAGAAGGACCTGAATATGAGACAGAGGAGATGGCTGGAATTATTATGAGATTATGATTGTGACATTCAATACCATCCGGGTAAGGCAAATGTTGTGGCTGATGCCTTAAGCAGAAAGTGGGCATTGAAACTTGAGGCAGGACCAAGTACAAATGCTGCATTGTGTGCTGCAGCTTCAAGCTCAACAGAGAATGATGAAGAGAACATATTAGAGACTGCAAGAGATCCAGTGGAACAGGGCTTAATTCATAAGTTCACATTGATGTTCGCAGCTCTGAAGATCTCATCGGATCTAATAGATGAAGTCAAAGTAGCAATCCTACAGGATCCACATCTCAAGACTGTGCAAGAAGAACTGGAGAAGGGTAAAAGTAATCCTAACTTCACCTTGGATTCAGACAGGGTACTCAGGTAACATGGACGATTATGCATACCTGAGAGTAAGGACTCCAATATCAGAGATAGATTTATGACAGAAGCTCATTACACTCCATATTCGGTACATCCAGGAAGCACCAAAATGTACCATGATTTAAGAAGATTATATTGGTGGAGGGGTATGAAAGTGGATATAGCTCGTTTCGTATTCCAATGTCTGAATTGCCAGCAAGTTAAAGCAGAAAGGCAGAGACCCACAGGTTTGCTACAACCACTACCGGAACCTGCATGGAAGAGGGATTGCATCACAATGGATTTCATCATTGGCCTACCCTTGACACCAAGGTCGGTGGATCCAGTTTGGATTATAGTCGATCAACTTACCAAGACGGCTCAATTCATTGCGGTCAGACCTCAGTATACCATGGAGAAGCTGGCCAAGCTATATGTAGATAATATAGTCAGACTTCATGGCATCCTAGAGAGTATAGTATCTGACAGAGATCCCCGTTTTATATCAAAGTTCTGGGAAGGATTACAGAAAGCTATGGGAACCAAGTTGAAGTTTAGTACAACTTTTCACCCTCAGACGAACAGGCAGTCAGAACGAACTATTCAAATTTTAGAAGATATGCTCCGAGCTTGTGCCCTAGATTTCAAAGGAGCTTGGGACGGGAAGCTATCGCTTATCGAGTTTGCTTATAACAATAACTACCAAGCTACAATTCAGATGGCGCCATATGAGGCACTTTATGGGAAGAAATGTTGTACACCTCCATTATGGAATGAGGTGGGAGAAAGAAGAATTGTAGGACCGGAGTTTGTCGAAGAAACTTGTCGAGTGATTGATCAGATCAAGGAAAGAGTGAAGACAGCTTAAGTTCGACAGAAGCACTATGCGGATAACCGACGTCGAGATCTGGAGTTTGCAGTGGGTGACAAGGTATTCTTGAAGATATCACCTGTGCGAGGTTTGAAACGGTTCGGTAAGAAGGGAAAGCTATGCCCCAGGTACGTGGGACCATACGAGATTTTGACCAGACGTGGTAATGTGGCATATCAATTGGCTCTACCACCATCCATGTCAAGTGTTCATGATGTGTTCCATGTATCTTTATTGAAGAAGTATGTCAGGGATCCATCGCACATCTTGACAACAGACCCACCGGACTTGACAGAGGACTTAACATTTGAAGTAATACCTGTGATGCTCACAAGCCAAAAGGTACAACACCTTCGAAGCAAGGATATCCACTATGTGAAAGTGCATTGGAAAAGCCAAGATGTGGAAGAAATTACTTGGGAGGAAGAAAATGCAATGAGAAAGAAATACCCTAACCTTTTCGATGACCAAGGTACGTTCAAATTTCGAGGCCGAAATTTCTTTTAAGGGTAGGGGAGTTGTGAAACCTACATGCAAATTTCGGGGATGAAATTTCTCTTAAGGGTGGGGGAGTTGTAAGACCCGCACTCCATGAACCCGATCTAAACCTTGATTTCATGTTGTAACAGGTCTTCCAATCATCACCGGGCCAGACGGGATGAGCGGATGACAACCAGGTATGAAATCAGACCAAACAGACCAAATTAAGTATGATTTATTCATACCGGTCGATGGTACCGGTCGACCGGTATAGTCTGCGCAGCAGACTACCAAGATCTGAAACTGGATCTCTGCGGGTCCTACTTTCCAAATTCCGAACCCTAGGACTTTCCTAATCTTAGGAGGCTTCCTAAACCTAAACCTAACCTATATAAACCCCTCTAAACCTCCTAGAATCCCTTCCATTGATCCTCACAAACCCTAGAAAGGAGAAAGAGGCTAAAGAAGGAGGAGAAGCTATGAAGAGCCGATATTGCCGTTCGACGATGAACACCTTACCGCCAGTCGACGGTGAGTGCTTAAACCTTCTTTTACATTATGACTCTAGGATTATGACTCTAGGATGGTTAGGTTTCTTTGATCAATACCATGCAAAGCAGGTATTGATCTAAAACCTTATTTTTTGTCGATAAACCCTAATCTAGTCAGTAAACCCTAGATTCGAGTTCTAGGAAGAAGACCGTCAAAGCTAGGACTTGAATGGAGTTGGAAACAACTATAACTCAGTGCTCAGACCTAGAATGTGTAGGAGGAACCCTAGGATCAATAGGGGATGATCGACGACAGTCGAGAACCGGACGTATGGTCTTCCGGAGACATACCGGTCAACTATACCAGTTGCACCCTGTGCGACCGGTACTGCTACCGGTACCTTTCGGGGGCTGGTCTGTGGGGACCGGCTGACCATACCGGTCGCAGGCTTCCCCACAGTGCCGCGACCGATACTGTGACCAGTCTGCTCTGTGATATATATTTTGTAATATCGTTGGTTTTCCGACCAACATGAAACCTAAGGAAAACTATTCTTAACTAAACCCTAATATTGTATAGGACGTTGTGATAGCACGTTTGGATCTTGCGATGTGGAGCAAGCTATCAAACGAGCGTCAGGTAAGGGAATCTGACCTAAACCCTAGTAATCTAATGGACAGTAAACCGTAGTTAATAACTATGATTCTGTGGATTGATGTTTGTGCATACTCGCATGTCATCCTTTACTTTCAGTTATTATTATTGTTCATGCATACTCGCTATGCTAGGATGTGATTGTTAGGCATGTGATTGTTTTCGTTGATGTGTGGAATGGGAAGGGCCTGGGGTCTGGGATCATCCTCACACTAGCATTTTTTCGTAGTATTTTATCTTAGCATGCTTGGTGTAGGTAGGGCATCAGGGGGAGGACGTGGCACTGTGGTCTCCGGCCTGGCCACCAGACTCTAGCTCTATCTCTATGCCATAGGGAGCTATGTTGGGATAGGGTCTACCTTTCATATCGTTCTGTCTTAGCATGCTTGGTGCGGGTAGGGCATCAAGGGGACGACGTGGCACTGTGGTCTCTGGCCTGGCCACTAGAATCTAGCTCTATCTCTATGCCATAGGGAGCTGTGCTGGGGTAGGGCTTACTGTGATGACATATAGGATTGGTTAGTTGCGAGCCCAGTTTGCAAGCTCTCGCCAATAGGGGCTTACGTGTTGGTATGGGTAGAGCATCAGGGGAGGTGTTGGCGATGTTGATCGGGACGCCTTAGCTCAATCTCTATTCCACGGTGGGTGCATGTGGGACGGCAGTGGGGTGATCCACTGGGCGGCTTCACATACTTGTGTATAGAGATGCGGTGGCCGCCAATCCTTTCTATAGCACATTGTAAACTTAAACCAGACCATAATATAATATGACTGTTACTCATGCATATAAATGTTACATTGTCTGATTGTCTTACTGAGCTAAGTTGTGAGCTCACCCTTGTATATACACCATTTTTAGATATTGATGCAGGTTACTTGGTGGATGAATACATGAACGCGCAGGCGTACGGAGGCGTAGCTGCTCTAGACGTGTAGGTAGGAGAGGACGAGCATGACGCTTCATGCGAGTGCCCTTTCTGCGTGTATCTCTAGGATTTTTCTTTATTTGTTTCAGTTATTTTCGGTTGACATTAAAGTGATGTAAAGATATTTATTTATGTTTGAGAATTTGGATAATTGAATATTTATTTAAATCTATCAATAAATGCTCAGTTCATTTTATTTAAAGACTTCCGCTGTATTTATTATTATTCTGATTGTGCTTATGTGCAATGGTTTGTATGAGTGGACACGGTCTTATTGAGATCTTGGTGTGAGTCGTTGGTTCAGTGACGGTTCACTCACACTTCTGGTTCAACCAAAATTAGGGTGTGACATATTACGTGGTTGACCAACACAATGTGTGATAGCTTGTCCACGAAGTAATGCCCAACGGACTCCATATTTACTCAACACTCAACTTTAGTCTCTAACAAGACAAGGATATTAACCCTAGGTTTTCTCAGCATAAAACTGAGATGGCGCACCAACGCGATTCAGCCTTAACAGCCAATGTCCTGCACCCACTGAACACACCACGCTTAACCCGCACCCATGGGCAGCAAATAACAAATTTTTTAGGCTTATAAATTTGCCTTACAATTTTCCCCCACTAGCTAGGTATTGCACCTACGCTAGCGTACAATAAATTGAAAGCAATAAATAGATAGGGAATTGAAAAACCTCACAACTACTTTTGAATGGCCAATAATATTTCTGAAGCTTTGCACTGCCCTCTGGTACTCTCCAACAGCATTCAATGATGATAGAGATCGATTCACAGAGCATACCTCATCCATAGGCTTCCAATCTCTTCCACATAACCCATAATCACCATGAATGTGAAAACAAAAGCTCCACTGACCTCTCAAAGGGATTTAGAACTCCATTGATGCACAGAGAAGAGGTAGTTGGTGATTGATCACTCCCACAGGGCATAAAACCCTAGAAATCCTTCTCTCTGCCTTCAAAACATTCTTTTCATTTTTTTTTCATTTTTACGACTCCCAACGGCACCTAATGTATAGAGCATCCGAAAATATGGAAACTGCAACTTGAACGGACCGATTTGGAGCTCGAATGAAAAAGTTATGGCAGTTTAAAGTTCGACCAGTAACAAATAAGGAAAGAGAATCTTTCCAAACAATTCCGCGCACTAGCGCAACACTGAATCGCCGCTCCGCTGACGTCTTGTCGAGTTATGGTTCGCGGAGACTGAATCTACGCTTTCAGCTATCGGATAACCTTAAAAAGGCGGGATTGAACCTGCGTCATCGGATCTGAATAAATCGCGTCAGGCGCGATCAGAGATTACGTAAGCCGCTGGATCTGGATCTGATCCGCTGCGCACCATACACACGCTACACCGAATAAAGTGCTAACACAATAGATCGCGGCCATTATAATATAATGCAACTGGCCAATCAAAGCCTACGCGACAGAATCTTGACGCTGCCGCCGCACTGCACTGGAACCCGCCTTGATCTGGGCCATTAGATGCCGATCTGATCATCGTGGCTTCAATCTGGCCGTTGATCTTGCATCTTCTTCTCTTTTTATGCCAAAATTGCCCCTAAACAACTTGTGAAATGGTGTCTGTGACCGATATTCCATTAAGAAAACCCTATAAAGTAAAGGCTTACCGAGAGAACTTCTCTCTAAGGTTTGCTCACTCTCTCTATAGGAGTTTTATCAAACAGATGATGGGCGACCAAGCCATGCGCACCCATGCCATGCGCGGCAGTGGGCTTGCAGGCCTTGTTGCCTTGCGAGCTTGCTGTTGTGCTTGGTGCATGGCCTGCGGCTTGGGCAATGCCTTGCGGCTGTTGTCCTGCTGCATGGCTGGCCTGTTGGCTGTGCCATCGGCTGGCCATGTGGCTGGCCATGTGGTCCCACGACAGGTCCTCGGCCAAGCTATCCACCAGTGGGTCCCACCCACTTTTTCTCTCTCCTCTTTCTCTCTCCTCTTTCTCTCTCTTCATGCTCTCTTCATTTTTCATGCTTCAAAAGATCTTTATTTAATGCTTCAAGATGCCACAACCGCAACATTGCCTCATCATCAAAAACTCAGACACATCATCAAAGAAGTTGTGCCACATCACCAGTGGGGTCCACAAATACTCTCTCTCATCGACCTTGATGTAGAATACCATTTAACTCGTTGCAAGCCATCTGAGACACACTATAAGAGATGTAGAACACTGTAAAACCCAACTACGAGGTTGCTTGAGGTTACTCCAGCTTTACCATTGCATTGACACTCTCTCCCCTATACTGATACTCTCTCTCCTCATTTCTCTGACTGAATGCTCACAAACACTGTCACATCAGTCAAGTTGTCAACAATGACAATACAAAGTCCAACAATCTCTCCCTTTAGAATTGTTGGCAACTTACTCTGCACATGAGATCTTTCTCCCCTTTGACAATAAGTACAAAGGGGCATGCCACATAGGAGTGCCCACCACATCTTTCCAATCCTATGGGCCCAAAAAAAATTATATACCATTATATTAACATATAAAAACATCACAGGACTCCCCCTGAGTCCAACATATGGAGAATAAGCATAACAAGTATAAGCATGTACCACTGAACATATAAATACCATAGGACTCTCCCTGAGTTTATCATCGGGAGCAAAAGGATATAATAGACACACACTGCTCCCCCTCACTACTTGGTGAGTATGGTCATGCATGAATCTTCGACACTCTCTGTCAGAGTGTATAAGTTCCTTGAGGTTCTCTATCCTGAAGCCACAGTCTTGCCACTGTCAACTCTTCTGATCTCACATCCCTGATTATTGAAGATTACATCATGTCCTCTGTCACAAGTCTAGCTGATGCTGAGAACATTGTGCTTCAGCCCTGATACATAAAACACATCATGGAGTTTTACCTTTCCATTGTTGATGCTGATAGAACCCTTTCTTGTTACCTTGGCCCCATCATTGTTTCCAAACTTCACTGTACCTCCCTCATAATGCTGAAGCTCCTGAAACATTTTCTTATCACCAGTCATGTGACTAGAGCATCCACTATCAAGTATCCAAGGAGACGGCTTGTCTTATGTCTTGAGAGTTGTCTCGAAGCATACAACATCATTACTTTCTTCTTCTACTAAATCTACAATGATTTTCTTTTTTCATATTTTTCTAACAACTGGTGGAGTCTTTTTGTTCATTCTTTGCTTAGCCTTTCTTTGGCCACTCTCCCATTGCTGTGTCACTTTTTGTTAAGGTGGCTTAAATGAAAAAACTGTTCTGCACTCTCTTGCAATATGCCCAAAATTGTGACAATTATAGCACTCAACAAAATTTTCTTTAAGGGAAGCAAACTGATTTCTACTTTCAAATCTGACTTCTCTCTTATTGAATTTGCAGGTGGCTATCATGTGTCCATAGGCATTGCATTTATAACAATATCCCTGAATATAAGGTTTTGGCCTAGAAGTTGCCATGTACCTCATCTGTCTCTGTGATGCACTAGGATAATTTCCTCTATAGAAGTTACTCTGCTCCACTTGCCTACCTTGCTTTGCATTATTAGTCTGTGGAATAGGAACATGATTTTCTTCTTAAACATAAATCATAGGAGCTTTGCCCTTTCCACTCTCTTTCACAAAAGAGATGAGACATTTCTTCTTTGAGTTGGCACTATTAAAAGTCTCTCCCTTATCAAAACCAAGACCAAATTTAACATTGGAAGGTTTTGAGAATTTATAATTCCATCTAGCTTGCTGTTACTAGGGTGCAATGGAGGGTTTCTTGGCTCTTCAGGTTGATTCAACTTTTGTTGTCTTTCAAGCTCTTCTTTTTCATACTCAATCACTTTTGCTTTCAATTGAATAAATTCCTTCTCAAGCTCTTTAAATTTACTCATCACAGGGGCTTGTATTTCAAGTTGAACTCTTAAATCTGCATTTTCAGTCATTACTCTGGAGTGGTCTGTAGATACCTGTCCAAGCTAAGTCTTGAGATTGTCAATAATTTTCTTGGACTTTACCTCTTGAACTCTCAGTTCTTGAATCAACTGCTTTTGCTTTTTAATTTCTTTTGAGACAAACTTGTTGTTTTTCCGTTCCTTGTTAAGTTCCTTCATAGCTGCTAGAAATTCTGCCTTAAAATTTATTTCACCTTTTTCATCACAGCATGAGCTTGATTCTTCATTCTCATCTTCTTTAATGTTTTTTGAGGTAAATTCTTTATTTTTGTTCTCCTTCTGATCTGCAATGAAAACCATGAACAAATCCTCACTAGGTTCATTCTTAAAAACATCATCTGAGGTTTCAGTGCTTCTCTTAAAGATAAAACTCTTTCTGTTGGACCTATTTTTCTTATTTACTATAGTGGAAGCATTCGTGACATGAGGAGTGTAGCCATTCTCAACAGAAGCCCAAATATCATAACCAAGAGATCCTACATAGACCTCAATTCTTCTTTTCCAAAAAACAAAATCTGTCCCATCAAACAATGGGGGGCTTGTTATAACCTTCCCCTAGTGTCATATCTTTATTCTGATCTTCTTAGTTGCTGATTAAGCGGTCACTGAGCCTGTTGCTCTGATACCAATTGATGAATTTGATATGACACTGAGAGGGGGGTTAATCAGTGTCTGAAAATTCTCCTTAATTATTTACTGCTGCCCAGAGCTGATGGAGACTTAACTTTTCACACACACATAAGCGCATGCAAATCTACCTCGCTACTACTCAGTGGCCAGGTCAACCAAATTTGCACACTCATCCTGTAATCCATTCCACGCACTCCAAAATATACCAGAAAGATAAAGCAAGGACATAGAGATATTATGTGATACACCAACACAGTGTGTGATGGCTAGTCCACGGAGTAATGCCCAACGGGCTCCGTATTTACTCAACACTCAACTTTTAGTCTCTAACAAGACAATGACATTAATCCTAGGTTTTCCCAGCATAAAACTGAGATGGCACACCAATGCCAAGATTCAGGCTTAACAGCCAATGTCCAGCACCCACTGAACACACCACGCTTAACCCGCACCCATGGGAAGCAAATAACAATTTTTTTTAGGCTTATAAATTTGCCTTACAATTTTCCCCCACTAGCTAGGTATTCAACAATTTGCACCTACGCTAGCATACAATAAATTGAAAGCAACAAATAGATAGGGAATTAAAAAACTTCACAACTACTTTCGAATGGCCAATAATATTTCTGAAGCTTCACACTGCCCTCTGGTACTCTCCAATAGCCTTCATTGATGATAGAGATCGATTCATAGAGCACACCTCATCCACAGGCTTCCAATCTCTTCCACACAATCCATAATCACCATGAATGTGAAAATAAAAACTTTACTGACCTCTCAAAGGGATTTAGCACTCCATTGATGCATAGAGAAGAGGTAGTTGGTGATTGATCACTCCAACAGGGCACGAAACCCTAAAAATCTTTCTCTCTGCCTTCAAAATATTCTTTTCAATTTTTTTTCTTTATTTTTATGACTCCCAACGGCACCCAATGTATAGAGCATCCGAAAATATGGAAACTGCAACTTGAACAGACCGATTTGGAGCTCGGATGAGAAAGTTATGGCAGTTTGAAGTTTGGCCAATAACAAATAAGGAAAGAGAATCATTCCAAACAATTCTACGCACCCACGCAACACTGAATCACTGCTCCGCTGATGTGTTGTCGAGTTCTGGTTTGCAGAGACAGAATATATGCTTTCAGCCATCAGATAACCTTAAAAAAAGGGGATTGAACCTGCGCCATCGGATCTGAATAAATCACGTCAGGCATGATCGGAGATTACGTGAGCCGCTGGATCTGGATCTGATCCACTGCTTACTATACGCACGCTACACCAAATCAAGCACTAACACAATAGATCATGGCCCATTATAATATAATGCAACCAGCCAATCAAAGCCTGCGCGACAGAATCCTGACGCTATCGCCACACTGCACTTGAACCTACCTTGATCTGGGCCATTAGATGTGGATCTGAGCATCATGGCTTCAATCTGGCCGCTGATCTTGCATCTTCTCCTCTTTTTATGCCGAAATTGCCCCTAAACAACTTGTAAAAGGGTGTCTGTGACTGATATTCCATTTAGAAAACCCTGTAGAGTAAAGGCTTACCGAGAGAACTTCTCTCTAAGGTTTTTGCTCACTCTCTCTCTAGGAGTTTTATCAAACAGATGATGGGCGACCAAGCCATGTGCACCCATGCCATGCGCGGCAGTGGGCTTGCAGGCCTTGCTGCCTTGCGAGCTTGCTGCTGTGCTTGGTGCATGGCCTGCGGCCTGGGCAATGCCTTGCGGCTGTTGTGCTACTGCATGGCTAGCCTGCTAGCTGTGCCATTGGCTGGCCATGTGGTGCCATGACAGGTCCTAGGCCAAGCTAGCCACCAGTAGGTCCCACCCACTGTTTCTCTCTCCTCTTTCTCTCTCTTCATGCTCTCTTCATTTTTCTTGCTTCAGAAGATCTTTATTTAATGCTTCAAGATGTCGCAACCGCAACACTGCCTCATCATAAAAAACTCGGACACATCATCAAAGAAGTTGTGCCACATCACCAGTGGGGTCCACAGACACTCTCTCTCATCAAACTTCATGTAGAATGCCATTTAACTCATTGTAAGCCATCTGAGACATACTATAAGAGATGTAGAACACTGTAAAACCTAACTACGAGGTTGCTCGAGGTCACTCCAGCTTTGCCACTGCACTGACACTCTCTCTCCTATACTAACATTCTCTCTCCTCATTTATCTGACTGAATACTTACAAACACTGTCACATCAGTCAAGTTGCTAACAATGACAACACAAAGTCCAACAGCACATTTGGAAGACGAGGGATATGATCTCAACATAAATGAAGCAAACAATGATCAGAAGCATATCGGGGCAACACGCACTTATAACAATCCTCATACTTGTTCAACCACCCATCGTTACAGAAACTCCGATCAAGAATCACCCGAATGTTTCCAATAACTCAATTATTTCTCCAATTGTACTTCAACCCTTTAGAAGGGAGAGATGCCAAAGGTACCTAATCCACCATAGCAGAAAATTTAGCAGTAGATCCCATATTAAATCTGCTCAGCCCATTCTTTCATTTGATAACTAACAAACAATAAGTTCCCTAAGACCACCCACGGAGCCTAGGGGGTACCCAGGGACATCAAATCATATCACAGCTCCCTGTGGATTGCATTAAAGCAACTAGCATGCACGAACAAAAATAGGCGTGGCTCCCCAAAAAATACAACCAAAACTGTAATATATTGTTCAGAGGACAGCAATATCGTAGGTGAATTTCCATCTTCTAAAAAATCCACAAGTTAGGCCCACCTTTGGCACTCTGGAATTATGCAAAAATTCATCATGATAACCCAATTCTTGAAATAGGCCTTTTGGAAACTTTCTCGGTTGCACCATCGGCTCCGCAATACACTGAACCTCCAGATGATGCTCCTTCAACAAGTTTTTCAGAACAATTCTTGATTTTGGGTTCGAGACACCCCTAATATTCTACAAGAGGGCTTCAATGGGAAACAAAATTCCCACCCCAAACCTTGATGAACTTGATATGACACTGAGAGGGGGGGGTGAATCAGTGTCTGAAAATTCTCCCTAATTATTTCACTGTTGCCCAGAGCTGATTGAGATATATTCTTTTACACACACACAAGCGTATACAAATCTACCTCGCTACCACTCAGTGGTCAGGTCTACCAGATTTGCACACCCATCCTGCAAGCCATTCCATGCACTCTAAAAAGTTTCGCTCTAGTTGGGCAATGAAAGGAGGCCTCTTCTATATAGGAAAATAAAAATAGTCCACAACACAAGATATACGTGGTTTACCAACACAGTGTGTGATGATTAATCCACGGAGTAATGCCCAACGGACTCCGTATTTACTCAACACTCAACTTTTAGTCACTAACAAGACAAGGACACTAACCCTAGGTTTTCCCAGCATAAAACTGAGAGGACGCAACAACGCCAAGATTCAGGCTACAACAGCCAGTGTTCAGCACCCACTGCACTCACCACGCTTAACTCGCACCCATGAGAAGCAAATAACAATTTTTAGGCTTATAATTATGCCTTATAATTTTTTCCCCCACTAGCTAGGTATTCAACAATTTTCACCTACGCTAGCATATAATATATTGAAAGCATAAATAGATAGGGAATTAAAAAAATCTCACAAACAATGCTTTCGAATGGCCAACAATCTCTCTCAAGCTTCACACTACTCTCAGGTACTCTCCAACAGCATTCATTGATGACAGAGATCGATTCACAGAGCACACCTCATCCATAGGCTTCCAATCTCTTCGACACAATCCATAATCACCATGAATATAAAAATAAAAGCTCAACTGACCTCTCACAAGGATTTACCACTCCATTGACGCATAGAGAAGAGGTAGTTGGTGATTGATCACTCCCACAGGGCATGAAACCCTAGAAAACCTTCTGTCTCCCTTTAAAATGCTCTTTTCAATTTTTCTCAGTGTTTTTATGACTCCTAACAGCACCCAATAGGTAGAGAATCCAAAAATATGGAAATTGCAACTTGAATGGACCGATTTGGAGCTCGGATGAAGAAGTTATGTCGATTTGAAGTTTGGCTAATGAGATTCAACCAAATAAAATCTTTCGGAGGCTTACGGTACACCAACGCCACACTGGAGCGCTGCCGCTTATGCGTTGTCGAGTTATCATTGGCTGGATCTGGAATCTCTGTAATTGGCCATTGGATTGACTTCAAAAAGGTGGGATTTGATGCCGGCCTTTGGATCTGGATAAATCACGTCAGATTCTGTCGGCTTCAGTATTGACCGCAAGATCTAGATCTTGATCATCGCCGCACGATAAATGTTCCACACCGAATCACAGTGTCACCTCCATAATCCACGGCCCATTATATTAAGTTGCTTCTATCAAACCAGAAGGCTCGCGATGGAATCTCGACGTTGCCACCGCACTACACTAGAGCCCGACTTGATCTGGGCCATCCAATCAGAATATGGACTTCGTGGCTTGATCTGAACCATTTATGTAGGATCTTCACCATTTTTCTTACAGAAAATACCCCTGAAAATAACTTTTTCAAGCAATCCGACGGAAACTGTGATATCTCTCTCATCCGACGTTGGAATTGAGTGATTCAAGTTGCTTTGGAAAGATAACTCGACGCTTTACATCTTTCCACTGTTGGATTTCCATGAACCTACTATGGGATCCACCAATATTTTCTCTCTCCTATTTCTCTCTCCTCATTCTCTCTCTACATCTTCTTTCTTCATGTAATGCTTCAAGACATTGCAACATTTCCTCATCATTAGAAACTCGGCCACATCATCAGAAACTGTGCTACATCACCAGTGGGATCCACAAACTCTCTCTCTCATCAAAATCAGTGTAAGATCCCATTCAACTCATTGCAATTCATCTAAAATACATGTAGAACACTATAGAATACACATACGAGGTTACTCCATCTTTGCCACTGCACTGATATTCTCTCTCTTCATTCCTCTGAATGAATGCTCACAAACACCGTCACATTAGCCAAGTTGCCAACAATGACAACATAAAGTCTAACAATCTTCCCCTTTGGAATTGTTGGCAACTCACTCTGCACATTAGATCTTTCTCCCCTTTGACAACAAATACAAAGGGATATGCCACATAGGAGTGTCCACCGCATCTTTCCAATCCAATGGGCCCAAAAAAAATAATAGACCATTATATTAACATATAAAAACATCACAGGACCGCCCCTGAGTCCAACATTAGGAGAAGAAAAATAACTATCACATACCATTCAACATATAAATACCAAAGGACTCCCTCTAAGTCCATCATCGGGAGCAAAAAGGATATAACAAGCATACACTGCTCCCCCTCACTCCAAGCACCTCACTGCTTGGTGAGCATGGTCATGCATGAATCTTCGACACTCATTGTCAAATTGTATAAGTTCCTTGAGGTTCTCTGTCCTGAAGCCACAGTCTTGCCACTGTCAACTCTTTTGATCTCACATCCCTATTTGTTGATGATCACTTCATGCCCTCTGTCACAAATCTGACTGATGCTGAGAACGTTGTGCTTGAGTCCTGACACATAAAACACATCATGGAGTTTTACCTATCCATTATTGATGCTGATAGAACCCTTTCTTGTTACCTTGGCCCCATCATTGTTTCCAAACTTCACTGTACCTCCCTCATACTGTTGAAGCTCCTGAAACATTTCCTTGTCACCAGTCATGTGACTAGAGCATCCACTGTCAAGTATCCAAGGAAACGGCTTGTCTTATGTCTTGAGAGTTGTCTCGAAGCATACAACATCATTACTTTGTCCTTCTACAAAATCTTCAATGATTTTCTTTTTCCACACTTTTCTAACAACTGGTGGAATCTTCTTGTTCATTCTCTGCTTAGCTTTTCTTTGGCCACTTTCCCTTTGTTGTGTCACTTTTTGAGGTCTTCTACCTACCACTCTTTGTCAAGGTGGTGTGAATGAAAAAATGGTTTTGCACTCACTTGTAATTTGCCTATAATTATGACAATTGTAGCACTCAATAAAATTTTCTTCAAGGGAAGCAAATTGATTTCTGCTTTCAAATCTAACTTCTCTCATGTTAAATTTGCAGGTAGCTATCTTGTGACCATAAGTATTGCATTTATAACAATATCCATGAAAATAAGATCTTGCCCTTGAAGGTTCCATGTACCTCATCTGTCTCTGTGGTGTAGTAGGATAATTTCTTCCATAGAAGTTACTCTGCTCCACTCGCTTGCCTTGCCTTGCATTATTAATCTGTGGAATAGGAACTTGATTTCCTTCTTGAACATAAATCATAGGAGCTTTTTCCTTTCCACTCTCTTTCACAAAAGAGATGTGACCTTTTCTCTCTGAGTTGGCACTATTAGAAGTCTCTCCCTTATCAAAACCAAGACCAAATTTTACATTGGAAGGTCTTTGAGAATTTATAATTCCATCTAGCTTTCTGCTACTAGGGTGCACTGGAGTGTAACTTTGCTCAACAGGTTGAGTTAATTTTTGTTGTTTCTCAAACTCTCCTTTTTCATACTCAGTTAATTTTGCCTTTAACAGAATAAATTCTTTCTCAAGCTCTTTAAATTTACTCATCATAGGGGCTTGTATTTTAAGTTGAACTCTCAAACTTGCATTCTCAGTCATTACTTTGGAGTGGTCTGTAGATACCTGTCTAAGCTGAGTCTTGAGATTGTCAATAATTTTCTTAGACTCTTCATCTTGTACTTTCAATTCTTGAATCAACTGTTTTTTTCTTTTTTACATCTTTTGAGACAAATTTGTTGTTCTTTCGTTCTTTGTTAAGTTCCTTCATAGCTGTTAGAAACTCTGCCTCAAAATTTATTTCACCTTCTTCATCACATCTTAAGCTTGATTCTTCATTCTCATCTTCTTCAATGCTGTTTGAGGTAAATTCTTTATTTTTGTTCTCCTTCTCATCTTCAATGAAAACCATGAACAAAGCCTCACTATGCTCTCCCTCTGAAACATCATCTAAGTCATCATCTAAAGTGTCATTGTTTCTCTTGGAAATGAAACTTTTTCTTTTAGGCTTGTTCTTCTTGAAGCTCTTGGCCTTGTAACTGTCATTACTGTCATCTTCATCATCACTATCAAATTTATTCCTCTTTGGATATTTTGCAGCAAAATGTCCAACCTTACCACAATTAAAGCACTTGAATGGGAGTTTATTCTTATACCTTCCTGTACCCTTCTTCAATTTTCTAATAAAGTGAGTTGTGGCCTCATCTTCACTTTCTTCCTCATCTGATTTTTTTAAAAATCTTCAGCTTCTTCATGGCTTTGAAGGCAACTTGCTTATCAACAGAGGTTTTTGGGTCAATTCTCATCTCAAAGGCTGTCAATGCTCCATGTATTTCATCAATAGTGACCTGTTCCAAATCCTTGGTCTCTTCAAGAGCTGATATTTTTTACTCAAATTTAGGAGTAAAAGACCTTAAGATTTTTTGACAGAAAATATGACATTTTAGGTCTTCACCAAGTCTTCTTATGGAATTAACCCCTTTATTAACTCTGTTCATGTATTGATCAATGGTTTTATCCTCATTCATCTTCAGGTTCTCAAACTAACCTCTGAATGTTTGTAGCTTGACAGTCTTGATCTTTTTGTCTCCTTCATATATATTGATCAGTCTATCCCAAACTTCCTTTGTTGTCTTGTAGTCCATGACCTTGGATAGTTCACTATTTGTTAGTCCCCCTTGAATAGCATTTAAAGCCTTTCTATTATTTTCAAAAAATTTCTTGTCTACTGTAGTGGGAGCATTTGTATTATGTGGAGTGTAGTCATTCTCAACAGAAGCCCATACATCAAATCCAAGAGACCCTATATAGATATCCATTCTCCTCTTCCAAAACACAAATTATGTCCCATCAAACAATGGGGGCCTGTTAAAACCTTCTCCTGGTGCCATATCTTTATTCAGATCTTCTCAGTTGCTGATTAAGCGGTCACTAAGCCTGTTGCTCTGATACCAATTGATGAACTTGATATGACAATGAGAGGGGGGTGAATCAGTGTCTGAAAATTCTCCCTAATTATTTCACTGCTGCCTAGAGCTAATGGAGATATATTCTTTTACACACACACAAGCGTACGTAAATCTACCTAGCTACCACTCAATGGTCAGGTCTACCAGATTTGCCCACCCATCCTACAGGCTATTCCACATACTTCAAAATATATAGAAAAATAAAGACAGTCCACAACACAAGATATACGTGGTTCACCAACACAGTGTGTGATGGCTAGTCCATGGAGTAATGCCCAACGGGCTCAGTATTTACTCAACACTCAACTTTTAGTCTCTAACAAGATAAAGATACTAACCCTAGGTTTTCTCAGCATAAAACTGAGAGGACGCAACAACGCCAAGATTCAGGCTACAACAGCCAGTGTTCAGCACCTACTGCACACACCACGCTTAACTCGCACCCACGAGAAGCAAATAACAATTTTTAGGCTTATAATTATGCCTTACAATTTTTCCCCCACTAGCTAGGTATTCAACAATTTTCACCTACGCTAGCATACAATATATTGAAAGCATAAATAGATAGAGAATTAAAAAAATCTCATAAACAATGCTTTCGAATGGCCAACAATCTCTCTGAAGCTTCACACTACTCTCAGGTACTCTCCAACAACCTTTAATAATGATAGAGATCGATTCACAGAGCACACCTCATCCGTAAGCTTCCAATCTCTTCCACACAATTCATAATCAACATGACTATAAAAATAAAAGCTCTACTAACCTCTCACAGGGATTTAGCACTCCATTGATGCACAGAGAAGAGATAGTTGGTGATTGATCACTCCCACAGGGTACAAAACCCTAGAAAACCTTCTATCTCCCTTTAAAATGCTTTTTTTGATTTTTCTTAGCATTTTTATAGCTCCCAACGACACCCAATTGGTAGAGAATCCAAAAATATACAACTTGAACGGACCGATTTAGAGCTCGGATGAAGAAGTTATGTCGATTTGAAGTTCGACCAATGAGATTCAACCAAATAGAATCTTTCGGAGGCTTACTGTACACCCGCGCCACACTAGAGCGCTGTCGCTTATGCGTTGTCGAGTTATCATTGGCTGGATTAGGATCTCTGCAATCGGCCATTGGATTGACTTCAAAAAGGCGGGATTTGATGCCGGCCTTTGGATCTGGATAAATCACGTCAGATTCTGTCGGCTTCAGTATTGACCGCAAGATCTAGATCTTGATCGTCGCCACACGATAAATGCTCTACACCTAATCACAGTGTCACCTCCATAAACCGCAGCCCATTATATTAAGTTGCTTCTGTCCAACCAGAAGGCTCACAATGGAATCTCGACGTTGCCGCCGCACTACACTAAAGCCCGACTTGATCTGGGCCATCCAATCAGAATATGGACTTCGTGGCATGATCTGAACCATTTATGTAGGATCTTCACCATTTTTCTTACTGAAAATACCCCTAAACAAATGTGTTAATAACTTTTTCGAGCGATCCGACTAAAATTGCGATATCTCTATCATCCGACGTCGGAATTGAGTGATTCAAGTTGCATTGGAAAGATAACACGACGCTCTACATCTTTCCACTGTCACCATGAACCTACTGTGGGACCCACCAACATTTTCTCTCTCCTCTTTCTCTCTCCTTATTCTCTCTCTACATCTTCTTTCTTCATGAAATGCTTCAAGACGTCGCAACATTGCCTCATCATTAGAAACTCGACCACATCATTAGAAACTGTGCCACATCACCAGTGGGATCCACAGACACTCTCTCATCAAAATCAGTGTAAAATCCCATTCAACTCATTGCAAGTCATCTAAAACACATGTAGAACACTGTAGAACACACATACGAGGTTGCTCCATCTTTGCCACTACACTGACACTCTCTCTCCTCATTCCTCTGACTAAATGCTCACAAACACTGTTACATTAGCCAAGTTGCCAACAATGATAACATAAATTCTAACAAACCTCTCCCCTTTTGGGGGCTACCACGATGGCCTCTACTTCAGTTAAACATAGTAAAGCTACCTACAGGTTCTTTCAACAAACCATCTACCGCTGCCACTTCCGGGAGGTGCACCTTAGCCACCCTACCTTAATAACTAATGGCAACTAAACAAAACCCTGAGCCAGAGCCTAATATGGGGGGGCTATCTCCAAATCACCTCGTTGCCTTGGGGAAACTGCCTTCCCACCATATGTGTCACCGCTGCTACCTCTTGCATATCAACTGCCCCAATCAAAACCCCACCCGTCATGTATGACCCATGCCCAAACCCCATTACGGTTTGACCACTTTAGGCATGTGTCGGGTCTTCCCATGTGTGAATGGATCAAAATGACACAACCGAAGACGATGGCATACCTGTAAAGTGGCACAACCACTAACATGAACCTCCCATGCCATTAGAGCGTACGAAAGTGCACGTAAAGAAGTCTCGGACCCATCCTAGGCGACCACCAAGTGCCTGGAAAGCACACACCTAAGCTGGCAGACCAAAAAGGGGGTCCGGCTAGACATAGAGGTGGAGCGGTCACACACAGCCGCATGCTGTGCAGCCGCACCACAAGGCGAGAATCTTAATTGGCGACAAACTAACACGGGACCCACTGTTTCAAATTCAAACCTTCTCCAAGCATGGAAAGGTTATCTCAATGGGTCTATTCATGGCAACCGGAGGAGGAGATTCTCATTACTACCATGTTTAGATCAAGGCTATCCTATCCTAACGATTTTGTGAAGAGAATGATCCCTATTTTCTCTATTCTTCCATTCAATCAGTCTAACCAAAACAAGAGGATTAGTGCAAGAAATTATGATGCACGAACCAAGAGGAGAGAAAAGAGAGAAAGAGAGGAGAGGGATAAGAAGAAGAGAAGTGAAGAAGAGAACCCTCTCTCTGATTTCCACCCAGCAGAGAGAGAGAACAGAGAAGAAAAGGATGAGAGAAGGAAAAGAAGAAACATACCTCCTGATCAATGATTGCTTATTGGAGAACTTGAAGGAGAAAGAGACTACTATAGGTAACCATCTCTTCATAAATGAATAGATTGTAAATACCCTTTTAAACGAATCGTGCGATGGTATGGAGATGCTGAATAAACTATTAAAAAAAAGGTAGTACCCTCATACAATTAAAAATCCTCTATGCGGTGATGATGTTCCTTCACGATCAAATCAATGAGAGGA
The DNA here is from genome assembly GCA_028583415.1 of Protea cynaroides. Classification (NCBI taxonomy): domain Eukaryota; kingdom Viridiplantae; phylum Streptophyta; class Magnoliopsida; order Proteales; family Proteaceae; genus Protea; species Protea cynaroides. The sequence goes on along the minus strand of CM053276.1, from coordinate 26,137,070 downwards.
ACGATCACCACCAATAGTGGAGAACTTTCGATCTATGTGAACTAACTGTCTACGAGACTGGATCGTGAATAGTAGCACATTCGGACAGTAGCATGCATGGCACAACTAAGAGGTGGAATCAAATCCTTGGAATTATAAATAAATTATTATGGACTATTAGAGACCTTGGAGTGACCTTAGAAGACCCAAGACCATGATTCATTAGTGGATCCGAAGGATGGAAATCAGATCTAGAGATTTAAAACCATATCTGGTTTCTCGATAAATTGTTAAATCAAAACGGTATCTAAACCATAGTGTAAACATGGATCCAGGAGCTCAAACTCCTTATTCCTACTTAGAAAAATATGAAGAACTCATCGGAGAAAGTTAGTGGCCATCGGATCACGTTTCGAAGTGCATTCGACGGGACCAGTTGCACGACCTGGCAGTCGTACCATCATTTCGATGTCGGATCTCTGCCAAACTTGGCTAGTAGATCCATATAATTTTTTTTTTATTTGTTTAAGGGCTTCGAACCCTATAATCACTTTCTATGAAGTGAAAATCCTATGCTTCATATGTGCCAGAGGAAGAGTTTGGTTTACACCCTAGAATGACCAACCACTTACTACCTCTACTGTTTGAGACCTTAAACCCAACCTATAGGGACTAGGTAGCACCCTTGAGGTGTTGGCACAGTCGCTCAGCCACGTGAAAGCGTACGGCCAAAGCCATCCACCGCAGCCACTAGCCTCACCCCATTTTGGTTGTTGCACCTTCCCGTGCTCGGTCAGTAGCTGCTCCTCAGCCTTAGGACCCCTGTTAAGGTGCTAGACACCCTTGACCTCGTTAAAAGAAGTCCTTCTTAGTATTAAGACTTATAGAATGTGGATTTCTATCTAATGAGCGTGCTGTCTGGTGGAAAACCAACCCACTCTTCACCTATCTTGTGTGGACAACAGGTTTATTAGGTTAGAATTACCCTAAGACTATAAAAGATAACAAATGTAAGTTAATAACGGACTAATAATGCTATGCTATGATAAAGAGACAGTAGACAATAGGGATGAGTTATCAGACAAGTTAATAATACTGTGATCACAGGAATGATAAGCAGAAAGCAGTGTTAGAATAAACCTGTAAGAATGATAAGTAGATGAATACTATGTATTTGATTTGATAGAGCTATGAAGACTTCGATAGGAAGCTACTTAATCGGGATTGTTGTAGTTACTCTTCTATCTTTTTGTAAGGGAACTAAACCTTTGGATGTGTATGTTTTCTCAATTTATTATATTATGTGATAGTGTGAGATTGATAATATGCTCTTGTGTGATAACATGCCATCCAATATACTATTCTGTGTGATCATGCATATGCATCCTTACCTTTGGGGTCAACAGTGCCATGTAATGGTGGGAACGAGTGGAATGGGACACTTGTGACCCCATGAATGCAACTGATCTATGTTTAATTCATGATATATGGTTAAGTCAGTAAGGAGGAAGGTGGGTGGAATGGGACGCTTGCACCACTTTTTACTGACGCTACTTTGCATTGATCATATGTAACTTAGCCAAGCCACAATGTCATATGTGATCGGATGGGGTTGGAAGCTTGGTGACGTTACAGTCCAGTAATATAGCTAATTAGGTGGATATGGCTAGTTGAACATAAATCACCCGTATAACTGTACCCTAGCCATTAGGGATCCTAGTCATTAGGGGGTTATGTAGTGGCATGGATTCAATAAAGGATGACATAAACATAGCTGTGATACTCCCCATACCCGACATAGTGTGGATAGGTAGGCGAGTTGATAGTGGGATTATCACCTCCTTAAGTGCCTGGCTTAATGGGACATGGGATGAGTTGCTGTCAATCGGACCAAGACGACGGATCCATACATGGGAGATTTGTTGTATTTTGTGTAAGTCGGCATCATTCTGTATGGAGACCCATGCAGCCTGGAGACTCCGTGCGTGGGTTGTCTTGAGCTGGCACTTACAGTTATCTTACCTAACCGTAGTTAATAGTTGCATGCATTTATTTGTTGCACGTTTAGTTTTCTTGCTAAGCTCAGTGGTTGAGCTTACCCTTTTGCGTACAACTATTTTTAGATCTTGTAGGTTCTTCGTTCATTGATTTAGGTAGCCTGTCATCCAGTGAGGAGGACAAGGACAGTGAGCTCGAGGAAGATGTTCGTGATCCTTAGGACATTTCATGTAGTTGCTCATGGGCTCAAGCTATGCCTATGATTTTATTTTTCGTCGGATTTAGGATATTTACTTATTTGTGATACACTTCAGATAAACTTTAAACAATGGTTTCTTTAATGTTCTTTTATTTGAACTTGGATTAATTTTGAAACTTTGAACTTTTAAATGTCAGCAGAATAATTGGTTTTAATCTATAAGACTTCCGTTATATAATGTCTCTCTTAGTTTTGGAATAATTATTTAATTTGATATGTTTATTTACTCTGATAATTCTTGTAAGTATTGCTTGGGGTTGATATGTGGAATACCCTATGACATGCAGTCCTAGAAAGGGATTTCTTGTGCCCTAATAGGATGGAGAGATCTCGATGCATTCCATAGTATCGATACGTCGGGAACGGGGTGTAATACTTTACCTCTGACAATGACATCTTATGGGTACTATTACTGCTGAAAACTGGTCTAGCCGAGTTCTGCACATAGAAGCCAAGTTCACACGTATAGGCCGAGTTCAAGGATTGATCCTGAAAACATAGAGAAATTCACCAAGGGGTGGCTTGTATAATCCGGTGGCTACTCCGTTGATTAAGTCAGTTCACAAAGTAAGCAATATGAAGCAAAGTAAGATCTTAAGCTTCTTGAGAGTAGGGTAAGGTTTAAGTATAATTCTGAGAGTAAAAATTGACTGTCCTCATACCTTCGAACTTATGAGAATATATAGGGCACTCTATGCAAGCGGAGATGTCTAGATTACCCTTATCATAGTTATGAAACTGGTAATAACTAATGTTCATGCAGTTAATGAAATGCAGTCTTTGATGATGATCCTACAGTCATCATACGTTCAGTTGCCAATGCACGACTCCACAAATCACTCCCTTTTGCTTGATACATAACCGGAGTGTGTCAGTTAGCCAGTTGTTCCCTTAACTGTAGGAGAACAACCAGAATTACTTGCTTGTCGCCACGTGTCCGCCATGTGAAGATTTAACTCTCAATCACTGAACACGTGTTAGAGCATGTGTGTAAGACCCGTGTCAATCTAACCCGGTCTTACCACCTTGAACCAGGTTTACCTATCATGGTCGAGTCAAATGGACCAAGGGCGTGAGGAAGATCAAGATCCCAAGTATCAAATCGACCCAAAAATACTAAATTTAAGGGGAGGGTCGCATACCCAGCTAAGCAGGGTCGGACCTCCCAAAGTAGAAAGTCAGACCCTCAATTTTGAAGGGAGGGTCGGACATCTTTAACCCTAGGGTCGACGGGATCATCGACCCTCCCATCGACCCTCGGTTACCATAGGAAATAGAATTAGGAAATTTTCTAATTTTCGATTGGGATTCTTTCCTAATTTCAAAGGGACTTATTTTAGGATGTTCCTACTCTATTTAAAGGACATCCCTAAGCCTCTTTCACTCCTTTTACAACCCTAATTGAATTGAGAGAAAGAGAAGAGAAGGAGAAGAGGAAGAAGAGAAATAAGGAAGAGAATTTAGCCAAAAGAGAAGATTTGCAAAGAAGGAGTATTCTTCTCAGGTATGGATACTAATTCCATGAGTTTCTACAGACCTTAGGTTAGCTATTGATGATAGTGTGATCTCGGAGAAACCCAAACTATCAACCCATGGTTAGGTTTTCATGGAAAACCATAGGAGAATGCATGAAAGCTATCTAGGTGGGTCATACATGGTTTTAGACCATCGAATTAATGTAGAATGGAAAGTAGGAGCAAGACATAGGATCTCAAGCATGAAGAATGGACTAAAAGAGGGAATTGGACCAAAGTGCATCGAGGGTCGCACCGAAGGTCGATGACCATCCGACCCTAGGTGATCCTGACCATCGACCCTCAGTGTTCGGGAAGTTCAGAGTTTGGGGAGGGTCGCACCCAGGGTCGATCATGACTCTGACCCTACCTCCGACCCTCAGTTAACAGAATGGTTTTTAAATTCAGAATTAATTCTAATTAAATTCTATCGACTTTGTTAGGTCTTCTAGCAATATAATAACAATATAAAAGTGATTCTAAAGCTTGGAAAAGTATCTATTAGCAAGCTAAGGTGAGGAAACGAAACTCTAAACTAATTGGTTAATAACAAACTATTTTTTATTTTCTTGAGTCCAATGCCATGTTTGATTCTATGCGACTATGCTTGTAATGTGCATACAATATGTCATCCAATATTTCTATTACTTGTTCATGCATATTTACTTTATTGTTTATAACATGATGATGATGATGATGATGATAGGAATAGGCATGTGATTGTATGTGTGTGGTTCGTGTACTTGATGCGAGCGAGTATCAGGGGAGGTGTGATGAGAACGTCAATAAACGTTAACCTTTGGCGGGTCTCAGCACTTTAGCTCTATCTCTAACTCAAGTCTTGTGCATTAGCATCGTCTATCGCCATTACTTTAGCAGAACTATTATGTCGTAGAGTATCAGGGGAGGTGGTCTCGGTCCTTGTAGTCTCTGACTCTACCGGGGGGCCTTAGCTCTATCTCTATGGACATTCTGAGGGATGCTGGGGTGAGGCCTTGGATACATTGTTTGGCATTAGGATTGGTTAGTTGCGAGCCCAGTTTGCAAGCCCTCGCTAACAGGGGCTTACATGTTGGTATGGTATTATATAGCAATAAACGTTAACCTTTGTTGTATAATGTCATGATTAGGGTGGATGGGGACAACGATAAATGTTAACCTTCGGATGAACTTCCACACCCTGTGTATAGAGGCAGGGTCAATAAACGTTAACCTTTGACCACCCAACCTTTCTATTGCGCATTGCAAACTATAAACCAGACCAAAGATATGAATTGATTGCATGCATATGTAATGTTGCATTGTTTTGTCTACTCACTGAGCCGTGATGTGTGCTCACCCCTCGACGTCGAATATTTTTAGTTGATGATGCAGGTTATACAGTTGAAGAATACATGAATGCTCCAGCATACGGGAATATGGCGGCAATGGAAGCTGAAGGGGATACACATGACTCCTCTTGCGAGTGCAACTCATGTGTATTCGATTAGATATTTTCTTAGGTTTCTTTATTTGAATTTAATAAAGACATGTATTTGATAATTATTTATGTCCCTGTTGATACAGAATAATTTGCTATTTAATATTTATATCACAATAGATTCTCAGTTCATTTTATTTTAAGATTTTTGCTGTTGTGTATTTACTCTGATTATGATTATGGATGTGTGGGAGTTTAGATAACGCGGGGATAGCCTACTTGAGATCCTGGTTGAACCGTTGGTTTGCTAGCGGTTCATCACACCATTCTGAACAGTGCGGAATTGGGGTGTGACCATGGTTCAGAGTTTCGGCCGAAATTTCGGATTTCGGCCGAAACATCTCGATTTTGACAAAAAACGGTACTAACATGGTTGCCGGTTCGTTTTTTACATAAATTCGGTTTGAAATTTAGGTTTCGTCTAGAGTTTCGGTTCAAAAGTCCATGTTTCGACCGAAATTTTAACAAAACTGGTTTGAAGCAAATACAAACCATATTGAAATTAGGTCTTTCACATCTCATTTTCACGATTTCCTTATTCACGGAGTTGCAGAAACTGAAAGAGGTTAGTTTCCTTCAATATCTCCTTCTACCTTCTTTCTTCTTCTTTGTTTCTTGGTTTTTTTCAAATTTGTAATCACAGGAGTGGTAAGATTAGTCTCAGAAACCGAAAACTGGAGAACTGTTTTACCATCTTACATGGTTTATCGAATCTCTTCACTTGACTAAGGTTAAGAACTCAGCAAAAGGAAAGGTTTTGATGCGTGTTTTGTATGGGGTCAAGGTTCAGACCATATTTGTCTGTAGCATCTTAGCAGTAGTTTTCTCAGGCTCACCGAGTCCATTGGTGGATTTGCATGTATTTGACAAGTTCTTGTGTACTGAAGCTTTCAACGATTTGCAGGCTAATGTAAATGGTGTGATCAGGAATCTAATTTCAAATGGAAGTCCTACACTATTAAAGGAGCTTGAAGTTGTTGAATCAAGTATTTAGAGGTTGTCAGCCATGATTGGTAATGATGGCAATGGACATGTTGAAGAAGAAGCACTGTGGAATTCTATTTCGGATTTGAGAAAGAAATTGGAGAAGCTTTCGCCAGGGTCGGATCTTCTTTCAAAGGAAGTGAATGGCTTCTTACGGGCCTGCAATGCCATAGGCACAACCCCTTGGAATTGTAAGTTGCGTGATATATTTGGTTTTTAGTTTTACAGTTTGAGTTATATTTGGACTCTATTTTGAGTTATGTGGTTCAAACTTTTACTTCTTTTAAATACCGTAAGAATGGTAGAGTTTGATGTTTCACTTGTCGTTGAGCGCCTGATCTTCTCTCTCGTCTCTTCTCCGGTAAGTCTTCCCACTTCCTTTTAGTTCCTTCATCCCTCAACTGCTAATATTATCTCTGTTTGTTTGTTAGCTAGTATTATACAGATATTTTCAAATTGGTTCCCACTTCCCTAAATCTAAATCTCTCTGATGCTCGATGTTCTGTTTTCCTATACCTTCAAATTTCTTATTTATAATTCTATGAAATCAATATTAGTTACTTCTGATTGTAGATAAGAAATCATATATTTCTGATTGTAGATAAAATACCTCACTTAAAACAGGTCAGGATTTGTTCAGATTCTTGGCCATCTATAAATACTCTAGGTGTTTGGGGAATCTTGGACCACTCTTCTCCTTCCTTCTCGTGTTACCTTTGTTTTAGCATTGGACAATTCCACTCTCTCCATACCACTTTCTAATTAGTCAGAATCCAGACCACTTTCTAATTAGTCAGAATCCAAAGCCAAGCTAGGGACTCAAATTCTTTTTATATTTAGACCCTATCCCAGTCCTAGCTTTTAAAAAATAAAAACAGTGAGCCAAGATAATTCAATATGTTCAGGGAGATTTGGAAATACTTAGTCACAAACTTGAATAAAATTTTGCATACAAAAGCATAGATTGTGTTAGTATTGCAGAATAGGCTGCCTCTTCAGATTTCGTTAAATCTATGTTATTGCTGTCTGGTGTGATTCTTGTTTCAGTTTCCCCTGTTTTAGTTCCATGGATTTTCATCCCTGCATTTTTTTTCCCCTCATCTCCAATAAAATTTCTAAAAGAGTAAAAAGACCAAAGTCCAACAGAAATGAAGACAAGTTGATATAGCAAGTAATGAAACAGCCCTACCTAGTACCTATGGATAGAAGTCTTTGTTTTTCAGATGATCTAACAACCCAATTGCATTATCACTAAGAGATTAGAACATTAAATCTATTTTTCCTCATACATTGAAGAGTAGGATTTTGATTTTCTTTGTCAATATTTGCTAAGATATGTCCCTACAGGAATGTAAAGAGCTCCTCCACACTATCTGTCTAATTGATAATGATATTTCCGATTTGTAGACTACTAACCTACATTTCGAGTTTTGTCCAAGCTTCATAGTTCCATTTTCAACTATTGGAGTCCATAGATACTCTGCCAAAATAATAAAAAGTGAGGAAGTGAGTAACAGAGTTTGCAAGTAGACATAATTCCAGAAAAGTACAGGAATTTGAAGCATTGGTGTCAAGAAAATGTAATCCTTCTCGTAAAGACACTAATCAACAAGGTTTAAAAACCATGTTGATCAGCTTAGCTGATCAAATAATAATTAACTAAACCATTCAACTCTTTTGAATGCCATTTTGGAGCTTTGGGTGTGGCTGGAATTTTCAATACTCAATGAATGCAAAGGAATTTAAGTTCACCTGAGTCGGGCTGAGAAGATGTAATTGAAAACAAAGTTCTCCCAAGGATGATAGTTGCTGCAATTATCTGTCCCAAATTGATGGTTGCAGCACATCAACTTCCCCCCAACTGCTGTTTCTTATTTCAAAGTTCAGATCATATCATTGGCTCAACGTTCTTGTGTTGGGAAAGCTGCCAGGACGTAGGAATTCACTCTGCAACTAAATATAAATAAGTGCAAAAGATAAGTAAGTAAAAAAAAAAAGGCATAAATTACACAATGATAAAACAAATGACTACCCAATAGAAAAAAACCATTGCAATAGTACAATTGCATCAATTGGTCACTTCCACTTTGTGGAGCCGAATGTTTTCTTAGTTGTGTGATTGTTTGATCGAAATCACTTTCATATCTTCCTAGATTGGCATTTATATACAATTAACAAGAAAGAATTAAATTTTTTGCATTCCAAATGTAGAAAGTAAAATAAGAAAAAGAAAATATAGAGACAGTAAGTTGTCAAATCTGAAATAGAATTTTGGGGTTAAGTACTGCAAGTCTCATTGAAAGAAAGTGAAATCAAATACGATAAAACCTGGAAGCCCAATCACCCAAAATACACTTTAAATACCTACAATTCGGACTCGGACTGAGTAAAAAACAAAGGATCTCTTTAGCTTTCGGGTGTTATTTTACTTTTTTGTGCTTTGGCTTCCATTGCTCTTTTCTTTGGGTGCCATTCATGAGTTGGTACGGCTATCCATGGATCTCCTTTAAGACATCGAAACAATGCACTTATTTCTATATCTTTTGGTCATATAAAATCTAGTCTAAGGCATGCCCATCATATAATATCTGTTTCTACCTCAACAATGACCCGGCAAGCAGCACCAATTTAAGGCATAGTTTTTACTAAGATTAAGAGAGCCCCTTTGCACTATTTTACAGACCTCGCATTCCTTAGTTCAATTATTTATCGTGTATTTCTGTCTAATTGTTTGACTTATCTCATTTCCATTATATCAGTTCATCAATCTTTGTGGTAGGAGTTAATGTCTTAGGACTTTCTTCCTTCCTTATCACACAAACATAGGTTTAATAGTCAATCTGAGCCATCAAATATTTGCAATGGACTCGCATTATTCCACTTTTTGAAAAACCTCATCAAACTCCGTATATTTTGATTCGACACCTCTCAAAGGAGTAATGCATTGTTCTATTTAAAAAAGAAATTTTTTTCTTGTTTATTATATATGAGGACTTACAGGGCTTGTCAATTGAACAAGAACAATATATTATTTCAGATTACTCATGTCCACACTTTTCTTATAATTTAGGATTTTCATTATTGTCTCTGATTACTCATGTCCACACTGTTCAAGTGTAATAGTGCAGTCTGGAAGGCTCTGAGGACCATAAACCCAGCAAAGGAGAAGAATCCATGGGTGGATGAGATAGACCATTTCCCTGTAATTGTTTCAAAGGTTGCCCGTATCTAAAATCCCAATTGGTTGTTTCCCAGTTGAATTACGTTGCGTGGTGAAATTGTTTTCTTTTTTTCTTTTAAATCTGTTCTTGGTTAATGTATTATTATATAGGTAGATTACTGGTGTTGGGAGAAAGTAAAAATGATAGCTTTTGTTTTAGTCTTTTAGAGATAGGATGGGGACATTGGGATTATTTAGAAATGTAATTGACTTTTCATGAGATTATGAGGGCTTTCAAAATCATGATCAAATAATGGAGACGTCGGGATGGTTGATTCTAACTTCTTGCTTGCTTGCTTGCTTTTCTTTTCCAGGAAAGAAATTTTGAACCTTACTTGTTTCTTTAACCATTCTTTTACTGACCTTGCTGGAAGCTTTCACAACAGAAACTTAAATTCCATCAATATCACAATGTTTGGTTTTCCAATATCACTATTAACCACATATTTCTGCAAGATACAATACACTTTCCTAATCAAGGCCTTAATAGTCTATTTAAAATAAGATTCCTTTGGTGGATGACTCAATTTATTGACCAGTTTTGTTTTTCATTTATAGTTTAGGTGCTAAATTGCTCATTTTGGATTTCATTATGTTTACTTGTGTTACGCTATTAGCAGCATAATGTCTGTCTCACAAGAATCCGGAGACCTTGCATGGAGGCATGGTACTCCCCTTGATGCTAACAAGAGGACCTCCCAATGCAACTACGAAGAAAAAATTGGAGGAGGTGGGGCCACTCGTTTGAAGTGGCATCTAGCCGGTGGGGATGGTAATGTAACCCGGATGTCCCGGTGTCCCCTGTAGAGATTAAAAAAGGCCATGGCTGAGGTCTTTGAAGGGTGGGATACAGAGGAAGACACATAAGAGGGCAGCGAGGCAGGAATTTGAAGATGCATGCTTAGAGAGGAGTTTACCTGTACTCGGCGAGGAGGACTATGATCCAGAGGAACCTAACTTAGATGACCCTGAGTACCAGGATCTAGAGGAAGAGAATGTGAGACGAGCCATGAGTGCCAATAAACAGACATTAGAGATAGATGAGGATAGGAGGAGACAAATGTTCAGGGGAGCTAGTTCTAGTGGACATGCTGTAGAGCTCCGGGGGGTCGGGCACAGGAGGAGGAGGAGAGACAGGAGATCTAAATCCCAACCACAGATCCCACCACCATTTAGGAGATCTCGGAGATGAGGCTCGGGCTTGGGTCATCATCACGCCCCACTACCACGCCATGGCCCAGGGTAGAAATCCTCTCTAGTGATCCCGCATTATTTCCCCGGGCAAGAAAAAAGACAAAAAAATCTCAAGCATTATTGGACAAACTCAAAGGAGGCGGTTGGGTATGCTATGGCTAAGTGGTTTTTTTATAATAATATTCCTGCACATGCTACTACTGGTCCATATTACCAGAATATGATAGATGTGGTAAGCATGGCTGGCCTAGGAGTGAAGGGGCCCACAGCTCATGAGCTCTACAACACATATTTACCACAACACAAGAAGGAATGCGAAGAGTATGTAAATCATTTGAAGCCATTTTGGGAGAATTATGGAGTTACAATCATGTGTGATGGTTGGACGAGGACCCACTAGACAATCTCTCATCAACTTTATGGTGTCGTGTGATGGAAAAACAATTTTCATAAAAGTCCGTGGATGCTTCAAAGCATAGAAAAGATTCAACATATATTTACAATCTATTGAAGGAGGTGGTTGCAGAAGTGGGGATAGACAATGTGATCCAAATTGTCACAGATAATGGCAGCAACTTCAAGAAAGCTGGGGAAAGATTGATGAACAATCACGGGTATAAATTATTTTGGACTCCATGTGCTTGCTCATTGCATAGACCTTATGTTGAAAGATATGGGGAGTATTAGTATTGTCAATGATGTTGTAGAAAAGGCAAGACAGTGAGTACTTTTGTTTACAACCATGGTCATGCTCTCCAATTATTGAGGACAAAATGTGGGGGGGATTTAGTAAGACCGGGTCCGACTAGGTTTGCCACTAATTACATTGCTCTAAAAAGCTTTGAGACAAAAAGTTTGGTCTAAGATCCATGTTTGCTTGAAGAATGGTTTAATTGGCATGGGTCTTCTACTCCTCGTGGTCGGTTAGCGCAGTCAACAATTTCGGGATGACTTATTTCGGGATGATCGAAGAAGGTTGTAATGATATTAGAGCCGGTTGTCAAAGTCCTAAGAATGGTTGATTCACAAAAAAAACCCACACTACCGCATTTATGGGCAGCAATGGAACTGATGAAAGCCCAAGTTGTAGATGCCTACGGAAGGGTCCTTGTAGGGTTTATCAAAATCATTGAGAAGCGGGAGAAGCAACTCTTACATCCACTACATAAAGGTTGGTAAGAAAATTGTTCTTTATTTATTTTACATAAATTTAACTTTTTGTAAGTTGTAGAGGATTTGTTGAATTTTAAAAATACTAATTTTTATTCTCTTTTAGCATATTATCTCAATCCCAAGTATCAATACAAAGACAAGCTTGGGATGAGACGAGGGATTTGATAGAAGCGAGTTCAAGATGTGGTGGCAAAGCTTAACCCTGATCCACGGATCCAATCCGATGCAAATCAAGAGGTGAGTGTTTAATCTATCTTATGGTAATATGTAATATTTATTATGGAAAGTTACAAGTTGCAAAATAATGCTAATACTTAATGCAATGGATTTAGATCAAATCTTTCAGAGATGCAACTGGATGTTTTGGGAGGGAGGCTGCAATTGCTGCACGTTCAACAACTGCCCCTGGTGAGTCCAATGGTTCTAATTTTATTTATTTTTTTTATGAATTATATATTAGTATTTTATGTTATAATTCTAATGCAACCATTTTATTCTATCATGTAGCTGAATGGTGGGTCTTATATGGAAGAGACTCCCCAAACCTGTGCAAGATAGCAATTAAAGTGCTATCACAAACGTGTTCTGCCTCTGGTTGCGAGCGCAATTGGAGCACATTCTCCCTCATACACACAAAGAGGCGAAATCGTTTGGGTGTTAAAAGGCTAGAGAGCCTCGTTTACGTCCACTACAATATGAGATTAAGGGAAGAAAACATTCGTCTCGGCTTGGAAAAAGATATAACCCCGATCGAATTGAGTGAGATCTTCGAGGAGGACGAAGAGGTGGAGGATCCCTTGTATGAGTGGGTGAGGGATCGAGGTGAGCCTGTTTTAGATGAGCCTGAAGGTCGGCCTAATAGTCAAATTGCTTTCCAACTTCGAGTGGATGTTGATGAATTTATGGCATCGGAGGGTAACATTCATTCACAAACACGCAGACCATTTGAAGATGATATTAGTGATGATACCACTCGTTCACCTACTCCCATACGACACGAGACACGCATACACGTACACAAACCGGTGATGATGATGACGGTGATATTGGTGGGAGTAGTGATGGTGGTGATGGTGGTGCGGGTGGTGATGGTGGTACGGGTGGTAGTAGAAGTGCAACATTAAGGGAGATAGAACATGACATGGAGCGCAGCCCGAGCCACGCTAGATCCCACGGATTCACGGAGAGAGTTCGTATCCCGGTTCCACACGGGATGAGGACCATGGTACGCATTGGTAGATGATAGCTGGTCCCACATTATGATGTGGGACACGTATGTAATGCAACCGTTATCGACAACAACAATGGTATCAAGGTCGGGATTAGATGTGCCTAGACACTGTCTTGGATTTGATTCATTTTAGTAGACTTCTTTTTATTTTTATATAATCTTAATATTAAAGTTAGTGTTTTGGAATGCTTTTGAACATTAAATTTTGTTTCTTCTTTAGTTTTTAATTTACTATCATTTTCAATGTTTGCGTACGTTATCATGTTATAGTGTCGACATAGAATTACCATTTATAATGTTGTTTTTGTGCAAATGATTCAATAGATATGTTATAGAGGTAAAAATTTCATTACATAATAAAATTGAACTCAAAAAGCATGTTTTATAGCCACCGAAACCACATCCGAAACTATAATTTTTTTTATACCATGTTTCCCCGAAATTTTGGCCGAAACCACCAAAATTTCGATTTTGGGCCTGGCCGAAACCAGGCACAAAACCGAAATTACGATCCTTGGGTGTGACAACTTGGTATCAGAGCATCTTAGGCCTTATCCGCTAAACTAACATACATTCGAGACAATTGTGAACTGAGATAGGATAAAAGTAAAAACAGTAATATAAACACACTGTAAGCACAAGTGATGATTGAGACCAAATTTAAAAAGAGAATAATGCATCTATTAAAGAGGAAACAAGTTACATACAATGAGTGAGAGAAACAAAATGTATATACATAAATAAAGTAGAGTACAGTCCACAACCCGGACGGTTACTCTGTAGTTCAAGGAAATAAAGTACAATCAAGAAGCTGGAGGTGAAGGAGGAGGCGGGGCCTCACGATCTCTGTCATAGTCCTCAGCATAGACTCTAGTCAACCAGGCTATTTGAGTCTGGGTAGTCTGGAGACTAGCTGTGAGATCGGCTACTCTTCGATCAGTCGCACGCTGTATCTCTAGAAGCTCTCCCATCCGTGTGTCTGATACACGCTGAGCGTCTAGCAACTCCTCCATCCTCAGGTCAGATCTACGCTGAGCCTCCCTGATCTCCTGCAGCATCTCCATCATGTCAGAAGGTGGGAGTGAAGGACCAGCCACATGCGAAGGACCAGCCTCAGGTGCAGGAGCCGCCTCAGAAGAAGTGCCAACTCCAGCCGCATGTGTAGGGAAAGGCGGTGGTATCGAGTCGACATCCATATACATACGGTCGTCATCGTCGACAGGATCCACACGAGCAGGGGCAGCAGCAGCAACAGTGGCCTCAGCGTCAGCCATCTCGATGCGAGTGTGAGGGTGCACCATCGCGTTCCTCTCCTCATCACTAACCTGGGCATCCCGCATACCCATCTTGCAGATAGCCTCCCAATCTAGAGGCGACGAGAAGGTCTTCTCCTAGATCTTCTCATCTACCAATTACCCCTATGACCGGACAATGTAGCACTAATCATGGTCCGCATGATGATGTAAGGAAGGCGGACCGGGCTGTCCGGGTGCGGATACTATATATCAAAAATTGGGTCAGCCGAGAAACCCTCTCATAGTGCCCACTCTGCGGGATCAGATTATGCTTTGGATAATCTTACGGAAGACCCGTGGAGCTAGACGCGAGTAACAGGCTCTCATCCGCGCCGATCAGGTCGTAACAGCTGGTTGTCGATCTCTGCCCTCATCTCTATAGAAACAAACTGTGGCTCTCCAGGCGCACAATACACCATGGGGCCGTCATAAGGTATGCCCAACAGATCGGTCAGTTGCCGATAATCAAAAGAAATGTGCACCCCTTTAACGTAACTGGTGATGCGCAACTCCTGACCATGCTCAACATCATTGTAATTCCCCACCACTTGGAGATTACAATAGAACTGGCGCACCAAATCCGGACATGTGCACGCGTCGTAGGTGATGACAGGGAGCCACCCCATATCACCAAATGCCCTCTCTACGTTGAACAAGGCTAGCTCAGCCAAGTTCACCATACGACCACCCTCCACTTTCTTACGGGCATAGTCGGCATACTGTGCCTCGGATTCATTAGAATGGAAGCGAAGTGGATCACGCACTCTGGGTATCTTGGTACGAGTCATGGTATCTGCAGATAAGAAAGAGAAAGGGAGACAAGGGGTTAATAGGGCGAAAATCCAAAATTTATGAGGTAAGTTGCCCAAAAGGCTCACTTTTCACCATACACGTGGCGGGAGGACTTACTTAGGTTCCAACACACCCTACGACACTCACACAGTAAGAAATGGAAACCCACGAAGACCAATTTGAAGAAATTTCAAGAAAACAAAAATTTTGACAAATTAGGGCAAAAATGAAAAATTTTTGAGTTTCTCCATAACCAACCGATGAAATTCAAAAAAATTTGAGGGCTTTCGTTCCTCGAGATACCAATAACAAAAGCCTCCAATAAAAATCAAATTTTTACGGTTGGAAAAAGTTTAATTTGAAAAATACAAGTTAAATGGACAAAAACCTAGAAAAGAAAACCTAAAAACAGGTAAAAATGAGAGAACATACCTGTATGGATGACGTGGACGTTGAAACCCAGAGTCAAACCGATAAAAAACAGTGGAGTAGCACTGTAGCAACTCAGAGAGGAGAGACGAGTCGAAACGGGAGGGAAATAATAAGAAATGACCCAAAATCGGATCTTAAAAATCTGATTTTTAGTCTGAGGGTCGGACAATTCGACTAGAACAATCGACCCTCGAATCGACCCTCCCATCGACCCTTGGCTCTCGGGAATCTGACAGAAAACTAAGTGTCGAAACTGAGCGTCGGACACCCATCGACTCTCACATCGACCCTCAGCTCTCGAGAAGAACAGGTTATTCCCAGGGTCGGACAAACCATCGACCCTCACCATCGACCTGCATTGAAAAGACAGTATTTTTATTTAAAAATGAGCTGGAAATTGAAATTTTATATCGGTTAGCATGCCTACATGAAGTATAAATGATTGTCTCACCTATTTGACGATTTCAGGCACCACCAATCATAGAAGGAATTATGTCTGGACGTAGGGTAACCCAACAGAACTGAAATGCAGTTCCACCACCACCACCCGTGGAGGAGACCAGTCAGGAAAATAATGATGCACCGGGTAATCCAGAACAGGCAAACCCTACAAATTTGCCACCTCCACCACCAGAGCTAACAACCGTGGTGATGAATCTGGCTCAGCAGCTGCAACAGATGCAACAAGCACAGGCTCAGATGCAAATTGCAATGGGTATTATGTTCCAAGCCACGCAAGCTATACCTATGCAGACAGG
The DNA here is from genome assembly GCA_028583415.1 of Protea cynaroides. Lineage (NCBI taxonomy): Eukaryota > Viridiplantae > Streptophyta > Magnoliopsida > Proteales > Proteaceae > Protea > Protea cynaroides. Next base: position 26,120,761 of record CM053276.1, on the reverse strand, counting down.
ACAAGCCGCGGCAAAGACCGGTGGGTAACCACCCAGCACCTCGAGACACCTCAACAACCCGCTGCACAGATTCCCGATCGGGCTCGAAGCAGCTCAGGTTAATTACCAGTATCCACCCCATATGTTTGGGGCATATCCCCAAAATCAGTTGGATCACTCTCGATTGGTGGAGAGATTTTTGAAGATGAAGCCTAGGGAATTTAATGGCAAGCCGTCTGATCCATTATGGCCAGCACACTGGATAGACGAGATGGAGAGAAATTTTCTTATGATGACTATTACAGAAGAAGAGAAAGTATTATGTGCCACCTTCATGCTCAAAGGCGATGCACATCACTGGTGGAAATCTACTCGGGACTATCTATTGACCAAGCACGCCCAACGAACTTGGGCTATATATAAAGAAGCTTTCTTTGAGAAGTATTTTCCACGAAGCTTCAGAGATTCTATGGAGAAGGAGTTCCTGAGTTTATATCAGGGACAGATGTCAGTGGATGCATACCAACAGCGTTATGAGGAGCTGTTTTTCTTCGCACCACTGAGTATGCAGGAAGAAGAAACCAAAACCCGTAGGTTCGTCACGGGACTGAGAGGAAGCATCAGAGAGCATGTTCTGGGCTTAGAAAAGAAGATTTATAATGAAGCTGTCCAAATAGCTCGAGTCATTGAATCGAGCCAGAAGGAGAGTTATTTCACACATAACTGGGGTATCAAAAGGCCAGCTGGAAATTCTTATAACGGAGGCAATAACAAGACATATAAGCCTTTCCGCCCTCAGAATTTTAATGCTGCAACTAAGACTACTCCAGGGACTCAACCTCAGCCAAAGCCGAATTCTGAATGCCCGAAGTGTTACAACTGCAACCAACCGGGACATATGGCAAGGGAGTGCCCTAAGCCCAAGAAGCAATTCCATCAGGGACGGGTATATGCTGTTACATCCGAGGATGCGGCTGCATCACCCGATGTGGTCACAGGTATGACTGAAACTTTTTGAAGTTGTAATTACATTGTGTGAGCATGTAGACTAAGTTAAAATAAATCACAGGTATCGCACCTATAAATGGCGCACCCGCCAGAGTACTCTTTGATTCAGGAGCTATTCATTCATTTATATCTGTGTCATTCGGAAAGAAGATAAACTTACCCATCAAAATATTAGACTACAAATTACTTGTACGGTCACCGATGGGGTTAAAAGTGGAATTAGAGAAAGGATATGGACCATGTCCAGTCCACATTGGTGAGAAAACCTTAGATGCAACATTGATACAACTTGAGATGACAGACTTTGACGTCATCTTGGAAATGGACTGGTTAGCTCGGCATTCTGCGAACCTACTATGCGCCGAAAAGAAGCTAACATTTAAAGACCAAGCAGGAGCGGAATTCAATTTTACAGGAGCCAAACTTCCCCGTAGACGCAAGCTCATACTCTCAGCACTAAAGGCTAAGAGATGCCTTGAGAAAGGGGCAGTCGGATATCTAGTATCAGTGGTTGACCTAACCAAGGAAGCACCACAAATGGAAGCTATTGAAGTCGTGCGGGACTATCCCGACGTATTTCCAGAGGAACTACTAGGATTACCACCCGACCGAGCCATAGAGTTTGTGATAGATCTGATACCTGGAGCCGCACCAGTATCAAAAGCACCTTATAGAATGGCTCCTACGAAACTGAAGGAACTGAAGGTGCAACTACAAGAACTACTGGACAAGGGTTATATTCGACCCAGTATATCACCATGGGGAGCGCCGGTGTTATTCGTGAAGAAGAAGGACGGTAGTGTTCGATTATGCATCGACTATCGGGAGTTGAACAAACTGACAATCAAGAATCAAAATCCACTACCACGGATCGATGACTTGTTTGATCAGTTGCATGGAGCAAAAGTATTTTCTAAGATCGATCTTCGATTGGGCTATCATCAATTGAAGATTAAAGAGGGTGATATTCCTAAGACAGCTTTCAGGACCAGATACGGACATTATGAGTTTTTGGTCATGTCTTTTGGATTAACGAACGCACCAGCAACTTTTATGGAACTAATGAACCGGGTTTTCCCTGATATGTTGGATACGTCGGTTATAGTATTTATTGATGATATATTGGTATACTCCAAGGACGAAGAAACTCATATCAAGAACCTAAATGCTGCCCTATAGCGTTTAAGGAAAGAGAAGCTATATGCCAATTTTTCAAAGTGTGAGTTTTGGCTAAGTGAAGTCGCCTTCTTAGGCCATGTAGTATCCGCTGAAGGAATCAAAGTGGACCCCAACAAGATCGAGGCTATTGTAATGTGGGAAGCACCAAAGAGCGTTTCGAAAATTAGAAGTTTTCTGGGTCTAGCTGGTTATTATCGGAGATTCATGGAAGACTATTCCTGGATTGCCGTACCTCTCACCAGTTTAACTAAGAAAGGTGAAAAGTTCGTGTGGACCGATAAATGTGAGAAGAGTTTCCAAATGCTGAAGACCAGATTGATATCCGCTCTAATTTTGACTATTCCCGTTCCAGGACAGACATTTACTTTATACACTGATGCGTCGGGACTGGGACTAGGATGTGTGCTTATGCAAGGAGAGCAAGTAATTGCTTACGCCTCGAGACAGTTGAAAATACATGAGAAAAATTACCCCACCCATGATTTGGAGTTAGCGACAGTAGTACATGCTGTCAAGATATGGAGACATTATCTATACGGAGAGAAATTTCAGATTAAGTCGGACCATAAAAGTCTTACTTATTTATTTAATCAGAAGGAGTTGAATATGAAAGAAGATGGCTGAAACTATTGAAAGACTATGATTATGATATCCAGTATCATCCGGGAAAAGCGAACGAAGTAGCGGATGCGTTAAGCAGAAAAGCAATGATAAAATCGCAAGGAGAGATTAGCACAACTGCAGCAATGTGTACTACCAGAATGGTATTCAATCACGGAAACGAGCAGTATGTGATAGACGCAACGGATGAATCGGCCAACCAAGGGTTCATTCATCGATTTTCAAATATGTTCGCTGCATTGAAGATTATATCGGACATAATGGATGAAGTGAAGACAGCTATCAAATCAGATCCTTATCTGAGAACAATACAAGAAGATATCGAGAAAGGTAGGACTAATCCTAAGTTCACCTTGGACGAAGAGAAGGTACTGAAATACAAAGGAAGAATATGTGTACCTGAAACAGAAAGTATGGACATTAGACACCGACTGATGAAGGAAACCCATACCACCATCTATTCGATACATCCTGGAAGTACAAAAATGTATCATGATCTAAAGAAATTATATTGGTGGAGGGGAATGAAAGCAGATGTAGCCAAGTTCGTGTCTCAATGCCTAAATTGTCAGAAAGTAAAGGCTGAACGACAAAGACCCGCAGGACTGTTACAGCCATTACCGGAACCAGCATGGAAATGGGACTGCATCACTATGGACTTCGTCACGGGACTACCACTGACTCCTCGAGTAGTTGACGCAGTTTGGGTGATTGTGGACCGTCTGACTAAAACAACTCGCTTCATACCAATACGACCTCAGTATACACTGGAGAGGTTAACAAAGCTATATGTGGATAATATTGTTCGATTACATGGTGTTCCAGAAAGCATTGTGTCTGATAGAGATCCACGATTTACTTCCAAGTTTTGGGAGGGATTGCAAAAAGCTATGGGTACAACATTGAAGTTCAGTACTGCATTCCACCCACAGACAGACGGACAGTCAGAGCGTACAATTCAGATTCTAGAAGATATGCTACGAGCATGTGTAATTGATTTCAAAGGATCATGGGACGAAAAGTTACCATTGATCGAGTTCGCTTATAACAATAGCTATCAGGATACTATACAGATGTCACCTTATGAAGCACTGTATGGCAGAAAGTGTCGAACTCCTTTGTTTTGGAATGAAGTTGGAGAACGTAGTATTGTTGGGCCAGAATTTGTTGAAGAGACTTGCCGAGTGGTCAATATTATCAAGGAAAGAGTAAGAACAGCTCAGAACCGTCAGAAGCAATATGCAGATACTCGACGCAGAGATCTTGAGTTCACCGTAGGAGATAAAGTATTCTTCAAAGTATCACCTATGCGAGGATTGAAAAGGTTCGGGCAGAAAGGGAAACTGAGTCCAAGATATGTCGGGCCGTACGAAATTCTATCTAAGCGTGGAAAAGTGGCTTATCAGGTAGCACTACCACCATCTATGTCAAGTGTGCATGACGTATTTCACATTTCCCTATTGAAGAAATATGTCAAGGATCCAACGCACGTTTTGACTGAAGACTTACTTGATTTGACTGAAGATTTAACCTTTGAAGTAACGCCAACTGAAATCACCAGTCGAAAGGTTCAACGACTACGCAACCGAGATATCTATTATGTTAAGGTCACATGGAAAAGTAGAGACATGGAAGAAATTACTTGGGAAGAAGAAAATGCTATGCGAAAGCAATACCCTTACTTATTTGATTCAGAAGGTACGTATAATTTCGAGGATAAAATTTTTATAAGTAGGGGGGAGTTGTAAGACCCGTGTCAATCTAACCCGGTCTTACCACCTTGAACCAGGTTTACCTATCATGGTCGAGTCAAATGGACCAAGGGCATGAGGAAGATCGAGATCCCAGGTATCAAATCGACCCAAAAACACTTAATTTAAGGGGAGGGTCGCATACCCAGCTAAGCACGGTCGGACCTCCCAAAGCAGAAAGTCAGACCCTCAATTTTGAAGGGAGGGTCGGACATCTTGAACCCTAGGGTCGACGGGATCATCGACCCTCGGTTACCGTAGGAAATAGAATTAGGAAATTTCTTAATTTTCGATTGGGATTCTTTCCTAATCTCAAAGGGACTTATTTTAGGATGTTCCTACTCTATTTAAAGGACGTCCCTGAGCCTCTTTCACTCCTTTTACAACCCTAATTGAATTAAGAGAAAGAGAAGAGAAGGAGAAGAGGAAAAAGAGAAACAAGGAAGAGAATTTAGCCAAAAGAGAAAATTTGCAGGGAAGGAGTATTCTTCTCAGGTATGGATACTAATTCCATGAGTTTCACAGACCTTAGGATAGCTATTGATGATAGTGTGATCTCGGAGATACCCAAACAATCAACCCATGGTTAGGTTTTCATGGAAAACCATAGGAGAATGCATGAAAGCTATCTAGGTGGTATACATGGTTTCAGACCATGGAATGAATGTAGAATGGAAAGTAGGAGCAAGACATAGGATCCCAAGCACGAAGAATGGACTAAAAGAGGGAATTGGACCAAAGTGCACCGAGGGTCGCACCGAGGGTCGATGACCATCCGACCCTAGGTGATCCTGACCATCGACCCTCAGTGTTTGGGAAGTTCAGAGTTTGGGGAGGGTCGCACCCAGGGTCGATCATGACTCCGACCCTACCTCCGACCCTCAGTTAACAGAATGGTTTTTAAATTCAGAATTAATTCTAATTAAATTTTATCGACTTTGTTAGGTCTTCTAGCAATATAATAATAATATAAAGGTGATTCTAAAGCTTGAAAAAGTATCTATTAGCAAGCTAAGGTGAGGAAACAAAAATCTAAACTAATTGGTTAATAACAAACTGTTTTCTATTTTCTTGAGTCCAATGTCATGTTTGATTCTATGTGACTATGCTTGTAATGTGCATACAACATGTCATCCAATATTTCTATTACTTGTTCATGCATATTTACTTTATTGTTTATAACATGATGATGATGATGATGATGATAGGAATAGGCATGTGATTGTATGTGTGTGGTTGGTGTACTTGATGCGAGCGAGTATCAGGGGAGGTGTGATGAGAACGTCAATAAACGTTGACATTTGATGGGTCTCAGCACTTTAGCTCTATCTCTAACTCAAGTTTTGTGCATTAGCATCGTCGTATCGCCATTACTTTAGCAGAACTATTATGTCGTAGAGTATCAGGGGAGGTGGTCTCGGTCCTTGTAGTCTCTGACTCTACCGGGGGGCCTTAGCTCTATCTCTATGGACATTCTGAGGGATGCTGGGGTGAGGCCTTGGATACACTGTTTGGCATTAGGATTGGTTAGTTGCGAGCCTAGTTTGCAAGCCCTCGCTAACAGGGGCTTACGTATTGGTATGGTATTATATAGCAATAAACGTTAACCTTTGTTGTATAATGTCATGATTAGGGTGGATGGGGACGACGATAAACATTAACCTTCGGGCGAACTTCCACACCCTGTGTATAGAGGCGGGGTCAATAAACATTAATCTTTGACCACCCAACCTTTCTATTGTGCATTGCAAACTATAAACCAGACCAAAGATATGAATTGATTGCATGCATATGTAATGTTGCATTGTTTTGTCTACTCACTGAGCCATGATGTGTGCTCACCCCTCGACGTCAAATATTTTTAGTTGATGATGCAGGTTATACAGTTGAAGAATACATGAATGCTCCAGCATACGGGAACGTGGCGGCAATGGAAGCTGAAGCTGAAGGGGATACACATGACTCCTCTTGCAAGTGCAACTCATGTGTGTTCGATTAGATATTTTCTTAGGTTTCTTTATTTGAATTTAATAAAGACATGTATTTGATAATTATTTATGTCCCAGTTGATACAGAATAATTTACTATTTAATATTTATATCACAGTAGATTCTCAGTTTATTTTATTATAAGATTTCTGCTATTATGTATTTACTCTGATTATGATTACGGATGTGTGGGGGTTTAGATAACGCGGGGATAGCCTACTTGAGATCCTGGTTGAACCGTTGGTTTGCTAGCGGTTCATCACACCGTTCTGAACAGTGCGGAATTGGGGTGTGACAATGTGTACCTGTACGGCCGAGACACATTTCGTTCTTCAGATGGCGGATTTTAGTATTCACAATTGCCCCTTGCTTTTTATGAATTTGTAAAATGTGAGGAAAGCAACCTAATGTCGAGTTTGTCTTTAGGCACGTTGTCAATCGAGTTGAGTTGGAACAGTGTCATTCACTTCATTTGTCTATTTGTTCACTGGTTGGAACCCCACCATCGACATTGCCATCAACAGGGGTCCCCAAGAGACAAAAATTAAATAGCAGTCTACCAAAATCTAAACCGAGGTCTATGGGAAGCATCCCATGCAACCTCCTGTACCACAAACGTTGGGCACTCAGTCTACACATATGACCTCCTACAAAAGCTGCTCTCTTTGCCAATATATCACCCACTGTGTTTGTTTCACGATAGCAGTGACTAAATCTGATTTCGCATGCCTTTATCTTCCCTTCAAGAGCCAACCATGATTGCATCATATACCATGGCATGGAGCCTGTCTCAAATTCGTAACAGTTGAGTTGGAATCACTTTCCAACTAGATTTTTGTGAATCCCAACTTCATAGCCTCCTTTAGTCCAAGAAAAGCTGCTTGAATCTCTGCCATATAATTAGAAGATATCCCAATATATTGTGCAAAGGCATATAATACTCTACTTGAGTAGTCACCAACCACACCTCCTCCTTCTTCTGATTCTCCTAGATATCCTAAACTGCAACCATCCACATTAAGTTTGCACTAGCTGTTTACTGCTTGTCTCCAGAATACCTGTACTGTAAGACCCGCACTCCACTAACTTGGTCTAACCGTGTCATGCTAGGTCTTCCCATCATTCCTAGACCAAGTGGACCGAGGGTGTGAAGATAGATCACAAATCAGTTATGAGAATCGAATTAAAAACACTGAAAACATACTTAAGGTCGCATGCCTGGGTAGGTATGGTCGACCATAAGGAAGGGAACCAAAAATTTCAAATCCATAACCCCACGATCGATGATTTCGACCCTACGGTCAACGGTTTATGCGACCATATGATCGACCGTAAGAACCCAGATCAGACTCCGAGTTTTGGAAACTTTCCTAAACTAAGGGATTGCTTTCCTAATTGAAAGATGACTCTATATGGAGAGTTTTCCTCTATATAAAGGACGTCCCTCAGTCTTTTTTTCACTCTTTTAGAACATTAGTAAACCCTAGAGAAAGAGAAGGAAAAGAAGGAAAAGAAGGAGAAGAAAAAAAAACTAAGGAGAAGAGTTTGCTGAGAAGGGATTGACTCTCTATCATAGGCAAAGGTATGAAATGAATCTCTGGAGATGTAAACTCTAAGGAATAAGACTTCTATGGAGGATAGGCAATATCAACCTATTATGATCTATGTGATTTCCTTAAGAAAATCCCAAGGAGAACCATAAAGAGTGAATTTGATGATTAGGGTTGATAAGAAATTACTAATGATGCCCATAGGATGACCTTAGAATAAACCCCATTGAAGAACAGAAAAATTAACTCAGGAAGAACTCGAATTTCACGTAGACTGTGACCAAAAATCTCAAGGTCGTAGCTACGGTCGACCATAGCATGACCAGTATGACCAGAGGATCGACCATAGGCATTCAGGAAGATTCAGAAATCATATGTTCGTAGCTACGGTCGCACCATATGCGATCGTAGGGTATCCACCGTAGACAGTAAGGTCGATACAGCATGAGACCATAGGACCAATCAGATACCTATCAGTGCTATATTTCAATTTTTGACTACTATAACATGTCACATATGAACCCTAACTTAAATTCATATAACTTTTAGGTTGTTAAATCAATTTAAAGAGAATTTCAAGGCTTGGAATGACATCGAGTATTGCTAACAGGTGAGGGAACAAGACCTAAACTAATTAGAAAATAACAAACTGTTTATTTTTATTGAGTCAAATGCCATGATTGATTCTATACTTGTATGTTTATAATGTGCATCTCACATGTCATCCAATATTCCTGCTATTACTGTTCATGCATATTTAATTCTGTTTATTTATAACATGATGATGATGATGATGCTAGGAATAGGCATGTGAATGTATGTGTGTGGTTGGTGTGTTGGATGCGAGTCGAGCATCAGGGGGAGGACGTGGCATGGTGATCTTCGACCTCATCACCAAACTCTAGCTCTATCTCTACTCAAGTCTTGCCCACTAACATCGTCGTATCGCCATTATCTTAGCAGAACTATTACGTCGTGGGACATCAGGGGAGATGGTCTGGGACCGTGTGGTCTCTGACTCTGTCAGGGGACCTTAGCTCTATCTCTATGGACATATTGAGGGATGCTGGGGTGAGGCCTTGGATACACTGTTTGGCATTAGGATTGGTTAGTTACGAGTCAGTTTGCAAGCCCTCACCAATTGGGACTTACGTGTTGGTATGGGTAGGGCATTAGGGAAAATATTGGCGGTGTTTAATCCAGACACTTTAGCTCTATCTCTATTCCATGGTGGGTGCATGTTTGATCTATTAGGTGGATTCACACACTCGTGTATAGAGGTGTGGCGGCCACCAAACCTTTCTATAGCACATTGCAAACTTATAAACTAGACCAAAGATATGAATTGAATGCATGCATATATTTGTTGCATTGTTTTGTTTGCTCACTGAGCCGTGATGTGTGCTCACCCTTTCGACATCGAATATTTTTAGTTGATGATGCAGGTCCTACCGTTGAAGAATGAATGAATGCGCCGACATATGGACACATTGCTGTAATGGATGTAGAAGCTGAAGAAGATGCGCATGATTCATTGTGCGAGTGCAACCTATGTGTTTTTGCTTAAGTTTAGTTATAATTTGAACACCGGATATGTAATTGATTTTTTATTTTTATGTCTTGTGGTTTGGAGATAACTGGATTAAATACTTATTTATCACTATTAGACTCTCAGTTCATTATCTGTAAAACTTTCGCTTATTTGTTTATTACCTCTGATTATTAATGTGGAATGTGTGTGTGGTTTGATATGGTGGGTACGACCTATGCAAGATCCTGGGTGAACCGTTGGTTTATTAGCGGTTCATTACACCATTCTGGTTAGACCAGAATTGGGGTGTGACAACTTAGTATCAGAGCATCTCAGGTTCTACCCATTAACCTAACTACTTCCACATGAGTCATGAACTGAGTTAGGATAAAATTTAAAAGCTGTAATAAGAACACACCATAAGCACCTGTGCTGTATGAGACATAAACTAAGAAAGAGAATAATGCACACTTGTAAAGGAGAAACCAATTTTATATATATATGCAGAATAAAAACAAGACAAATTTACATCAAATTCAGAGTACAGTCCACAATCCGGACAGTTACTCTATAGTATAAAAGGGAAAAAGATATAAATGACAATCATGGAGCTGGAGGTGCTGAAGGAGGAGGTGCCTCACGATCTCTATCGTAGTCCTCAGCATATACTCTCGCGAGCCAAGCCACCTGAGTCTGAGTTGCTCGGAAACTAGCCGTCAGATTCGCTACCCGCTGGTTTGTAGAGCGCTGGACATCTAGAAGCTCTCCTACTCTCCAATCAATCACGCGCTGAGCCTCTCTAATCTCACGTAACAGCCCCATCATATCATCTGGTGGTGGGCGTGAAGGGCCAGCTGAATGAGAAGCCCTAAAAGGGCCAACTCCAGTAGAATGCTGTGGCGATGGAGGAGGGATGGCATCCACATCCATGTACATCCGATCATCATCCTCTTCATCACCACCCTTGTGTGCCTCTGGTGCTACCTCTATTGTTGTTGTCGCCTCTGCATCTACTGCCGTTACCCGAGTGAGAGGACGTCTCATAACATTCCTCTCATCATCACTGACCTATATCTCTCTCATGCCCATCCTACTGATGGCCTCCCAATCAAGGTCAGCTGAGAAGGTGTCCTTAATGATACTCTCATCCACTAGGTCCACCTGCAGACGAGTGAACAAGGTAGAGATTAGCCGCCCATACGTAAGTTGCCTCTCGAGTCAGGCAATGTAGCTCGGTCCATAGTCTAGAGAATAATATATAGAAGGTAAACATGCTGCCTAGTACAGACACAGTACAAAAGGTATTGAGTCAGCTGTGAGATCATCCCATAATGTTCGCCCTGGGGAATCAGATTATGCTGGATAATCTTGCAATAGACCCGTGGCTCTGGACGCAGGTTGACTGCTTTTACCTCCAAGCGGTCATCCGAAAGAATATGGCTATCTATTTCTACACGCATCTGTGTAGACAGAAACTGTGGCTCTCTAGGTACACAGTAAACCAACTGCCCATCATTGGAGATACCTAGTTGATCAGCCAACTCCTGGCAGTTGAAAGAAATCGGAAACCCTTTCACCCAGCTGGTGATCCGAAGCTCTCTACCCCACTCCACATCCTCTAGGTCACCCTCCACCTGAAGGTGACAGTAGAACTGCTTAACCAAGTCTGGGTGAGTGCAAGCCTCATATAGGATCACTGGAAGCCAGCCCATATCACCAAATGCCCTCTCTACATCAAACAGGGCCAAGTGGGCTAGGTTCACACACCGACCCCCTTCAACCTTTTTTCGGTCAAACCAAGGATATCACACTTCTACTTCCACAGACCTGAAGTGAAGTGGGTCATGAACTCGAGGAACTTTCGTGCGAACCATGATAGTTGTAAGAAAAGAAAATAAGAAAAACAAGTTAAAAAATTTAGAAAAATTTGATAGCATAACGACGTAAAATGAGAATAAGCCTCACTTTTCACCCAAACATTTGGGCAGGAGGACTTACATAGGTCCCAAACCATCCTGCAATGTAATCCAATCGAAAATTTTAACTAGGTATGTCGAATTTGAAAAATTTTGACAATTGGGCAAAAACTGTAAAATTTAGGTCAAAAATGAAAATTTCAAGTTTCTGCTAAGCTAACCGATGAAACTCAAATTTTCTTGAGGGCTTTCATCCATTGGGTGACCAATAGAAAAATCCCTCAATAAAAATTAAATTTTTATGGTTAGAAAAATATTAATTGGAAGAAAACCCTACAAATGGCAAAAACCCTATGTATAAAAGCTTAAAAATGAAAGAGAGTAGAGAACATACCTTGTGGAACGGAATGTAGGTCGTAGATCGAAGTAAAAATCACCAAGTTCGTACGGTAGACACTGTAGCAACTCAGTGGTGGCAAGTTGAGTTGTGACCGTAGGAAAGGAAAGGAGAATGAGAGGGAAAACTCTCGAAAATAGGTTTTTAAAAGCTGACTTTGGATCTTACGGTCGCATAATTCGACCAAAACCATCGACCGTATGATTGACCATAGGGTCTTGGTAGGTTGCCAAGGATGTGATGGTCGCACCTTGTGAGGACAACGGATTTTCAATGATCCTTCACGAAATCAAAATAGGCTCTCTCCTTATTACCTTTATCCATCCATGCCAATAGACGGTGAAAATATGGAGTCGCCACCTAGATAAGGTCTAGGACCTACAAATGGTCTCTCACTTGGAGAGACACTATGACTCATGCTCAATGGATTGGCTTCTAGTCTCACTAGAGCAGGGTAAGTGTCAAGTTATGAGTTGGGAAGGTGTTAGGCACCCAACTCGCCCGGTCAATGGACCAGTCTCCTTCTGTCCTATCCTTTCCTACATTCTTGAAACTTATGTATGTTCAGGTCATTCAATCTCACCTAACTAGGCGAGTGGGGAACCTAGACCAAGTTTCTAAGTTTTACTAATTTAGGGTGCCACCATACAAGCTTGAAAAATAAAATACAAGTCAACAGACAATAAATGAATCAATGAACATATGAATGGATAAAAGAATGAAATAATCATGAATAAACAAATAGTCAATTAAAAGAATGAACAACATAGAAAATACAACAGATAATGGATGACCGAGCTCGATATCAAGCTGCCTATGTATCCCTATGCGGCGAGAATCAGGCCAAACATAGTTCGTGCGGGGTTGTGGTTGTGTGTGAGGTGCTCCCTTGACAAAGGAAGCACGTGTGACCGTGCGCGAAGGGTGAACTACTCAGAGTTCTCTCCACTTCCCGCTGCCTACGTATCTCCTTAGAGAATCAGGTCAAACGAAGTTCCCAGTAGTTAATGGACTGCTGGACCCCACATGGTATCACTCAAGAGGTGCTCGGACCTTAGCTCCCCGCACTCGGCAAGGGTGAACTAGATTCTAAAAACAATAGTTGGTTGCTTCGCAAACCGGCTCCCTAACTTGGAGAAGACTGGCCTAAAGCCATAGATGAAACTAGGTAATGGCTAGGTTGGAGATCAAACATGATCCCAACCGTCATCTCACACATGAAAACATGACACTCTTTTTTTTTGTATTTTTCTTTTTTTTTTTCTTCTTTTTTTTTTTTTTTTGTAACTTTCTTTTTCTTTCTTTTTTTTTTGTATTTTTCTTTAGAAGGGGGGACAACATGGGACCAATCCTAATGGTCGAACGGGCCCACGGCCTAGGCGGGGCCACAAGTCAGCATGGGGTTTGAGAATCCTAACAAAGAATGGACTCATTGAAGTCACCCTTAAATTTCACAACGTTGGGGGAGGGGACACACACATCAAACTAAGCATAAGAATCAATTCAAACCAAGCATATAAAATTGGGATCAAACCCATGCATGAGGCAACATGTATAAGCAGGCATGTAAATCACATGAGACAACAATAGATGACAAAAAATCATACGGGACAGTGTGATGGTGCCTAAGGAATGAAGAAACAATGTGTAGTAGCTGTTTAAAGAAAAAAGCTAACATGGGATGGGAACTGATCTACTTGGAAAATGATGAAACTCAGCATATGGAGACCAAACAAGAGTGACAAGTCAAAGTAAAATAACAGGTTTCAGCAAGACAAAGCAAATTATAAAAAAAAAAAAAAAAAGCAAAAAGGATTAAAAGAGAACAAATGGTTGGCCATAAACTGTAGTGAGCCGAACACAAATCAGCAAACAATATAAGTTGCAGGTAACATGAGAGAAACAAATTTAGGCATGAGAAGGTGCCGAGCTCAACATGATTAAACCAATCTACAAGATGCCAGACCAAAACCCAAGTTAATTAAACCAAAATCTTGGGACTGAAACAAGCATTTACCCATATATAGCTAATGATGAAGGCACATGGGCAGCAATTAAAGAATGATTTATATGCCCTGTAGGTTATGGATAAAGAGACAAACAACTAGAAATTGAAAAGAATAAACATGGAGATGGAATCACACAATGATGAATAATAAGCATAGCAGCACAGAAAATAAAAAATTGATGCGGAAACTGATGAACAACATAACATGGATTGATTCTAAAAATAAAGAGGGGCAGCAATCACAGAAAAGCAACAAATTAAACCTCTATTGTGAACAATATTCCCACTCAACCATTTAAAATTGAATCTCAGTAGAAAACCCAATAAAATCTGAACCTATCACTGAGAAACACACAGAACAGTAAACTAACCCCCTGTATGACACTAACTGTGGACAGAATATGAGAATAAAAGAGTAAAATCCAAGTTCAAAACGAATTGAATTTTGGCAAGCAAACAAACACTATAAAATGCCCTTGTGAAGCTAAAAAGAACAATAATCAAACCTAACCGAACACCCTGCCTGTGGAAAACAATTTTCAGTAGGAAAGAAGAAAGGAACACAAAATCTAATCCCTCAATACCGAGACCAACTGAGAACAGAGGGATAAGACCATCGCTTAATCCTAAGAAAAACATGGCCGAAACCAACATCCATTTAGAATAAGAAACACCCTAGTTGAAGAAATCAACAGCATGCTCGGGAAGAAATAGAACTTAGCATACCATGAACAGCAACATATCCCGGCAAGGAGAAGGTTTATTCAGAAAAAAAATGAAAATACAAATGTCAAACGAATCGGACTCACCTGAGTGGCCTAATAGAAATTACAATCGAACTGTGCCAAAGCTGGTTTGGTAGCTCAAGAATCGTCGGCCAGGTCGAAGAAGAAAAAACCACAAGAGTATGATTTCTTCTTGTTCCTCCTCTCTTCTTTTTGCTCACTTCTTCCCGCAATCTCTCTCGCTACTTTCCTTCTGCTACTGCTCTCTTTCTCTCTTGATTTCTCTCTGCTCTCACGGCTCCTCTTTCTCCATCTCTTTCTTCAATCTGGCCGAACCCTTATTCTCCTTCTGCATTCTTAGTTTCTTGCCCTATTTCCCAGCCGTCTCTTTCTGTTTTCCTCTCTTATTCACAGTTGTAGCTGCCCACAGTCCCCATTCTTTTCTCCTTGCTTCACATTCATTTCTCTCACTCTTGCTGCCGCCTTTCTTTTTTCTTCCCACCCTTCCTCTCTGTTTTTCTCAACCGTCCCTCTAAAACCCTCTCTTCAGATTCAACCCAAAAACCCTTTGATTTTGGGTTTTCGGTGAGTTGTACACCCACCAAGAAAAAAAAACTAACTTTTCCCAAATTGCCCCCTCAAATTCTCTCCTTCCTCCATCTTATTGACCCAAGCCCAACCATAACGTAACCCATTAAACTAAACCTATTGACCTTAGTTCTAAGCCCATTTCAAAATCACATCCTAAACCCAAGGCTAAGAACCCAAGCCCATTCTAGAAAACAAAAACAATCATAAACCTAAGCCCACTAAACTAAAACCTATTGACACATAATCTAAATCCAGCCAAAACCTATTGTCCTATATCCTAAGCACAAGCCTAACCCTAAGCCCAAACTAAATCAACCATTTTTTTCCTTTTTTTGCATTTTTAGATTTTTTTTGTTTTTAATGATTTTTCCATTTTTTTTTTCATAATAACCTAAAATGATAGGGAAATTCTAACATGACCTAAAAATGATAAAAATGTCCTTGATAAGAAATGGGCCAAAATGGGGGTCTTACACACCTATGGTCGCACAACATGCGATCGTAGGCCATCGACCGTATGACCTACTGTTGTCTGCATTTTGATTATGCTTGAACTTTTTCCTATTGATTTTATTTTTCTCTCGTCTTCCATTGTGAGACTATCCCAATACTATCATCATATCTTGTCTCACATGTACAGCCTTTCCAAGTACCATTCAACCAAGAGTTTAAATGGTTGGACACAGAGTAAGTAGAAGGAAACAGAATGCAAACCCATTTCCACCACCTATGGAGGCTAATGACAATGAAGGTCAGCAAGGACAGGAAGGAAATATTGGAACTCAAAATGTTGCACCTCAAAATATGCACACCCAAGCCAACCCAACCAACTTACCTGCACCACCTACAGATTTGGCTACTGCAGTGATGAATTTAGCACAACAAATGCATAAAATACAACAAGTACAAGCCAACATGCAAGCTGCTATGAAAATTGTTTTTCCAGTTGCAAACACAACATCTCTACCTGCAGGACAAGCTAGTACTACACCTGGAGGTAGCAACATTGTACCCCAAGCACCGCAAACACCAGCAGTACAAGGCCAAGTGCAAAACCCTGAAGCATCGCAAGGAGGGTATAACCAAGGTAATTATCAATACCAACTGCCTATATACGGAGCATATGCACAGTATCAGCTTGATCACTCCAGACTGATCGAGCGTTTCCTGAAGTTGAAGCCGAAGGAATTTACAGGCAAGCCATCAGATCCGTTATGGCCAGCTCACTGGATCGATGAGATGGAAAGAAACTTTATGATGATGACTATAAATGAAGAAGAGAAGGTATTATGTGCTTCTTTTATGTTGAAAGGCGATGCGCACCATTGGTGGAAATCTACTCGGAGTTATCTGTTGACAAAGCATGCCCAACTGACCTGGGCTATCTATAAAGAAGCTTTCTTCAAGAAGTATTTTTCCAGAAATTTCAGAGATCAAATGGAAAAGGAGTTTCTGAGTCTGTATCAGGGACAGATGACTGTAGATGCATATCAATAGCGTTATGAAGAACTATTTTTCTTTGCTCCCTCTAGCATACAGAAGGAAAATACCAAAATCCGAAGGTTCGTCATGGGACTTAGGGGAAGCATCCTAAGCATGTATTGGGATTGGAAAAGAAGATTTATAATGAAGCTGTACAGATTGCTCGAGTACTGGAATCGAGCCAGAGGGAAAGTTATTTTGCTTAGAATAGAGGTATTAAAAGGCCTAATGGAAACTTATACAATGGAGGGAACTCAAAGACATTTAAACCCTTCCGTACTCAAGGCTTCAATGCTACAGCCAAGACTACTCTGACAACCCAACCTCAATAGAAGCAAAGTAGTGCTGGAGTCAAATGCTTCAATTGCAATCAAGTAGGACATTATTCAAGGGAGTGTCCTAAGCCAAGGAAGCAACTACAGCAAGGAAAGGTTTATGCAGTTACATCTGAGGATGTTGCCGCATCGTCTGATGTGGTCACAGGTATCGTACCTATTAATGGCTTACCCACCAAAGTACTCTTTGATTATGGAGCTACTCATTCTTTTATATCTGTGTCGTTTGGAAAGAAGTTAAATCTACCCTCATACCTTTAAACTACAAACTGCTTGTTCAATCACCTATGGGATTATAAGTGGAACTAGACAAAGGTCTTATCGGTGAGAAGATTTTGGATGCAACCTTAATTCAACTTGAGATGACAGACTTTGAGGTTATCTTGGGAATGGATTGGTTAGTTCGGCACTCCACAAACCTATTATGTACAGAAAAGAAATTGACATTTAAAGACAAGGAAGGAGTAGAGTTTAATTTTGCGGGAACCAAACTTCTCCGCAAATGAAAACTCATTCTCTCTGCATTGAAGGCTAAAAAATGCCTCGAGAAAGGAGAAATTAGGTATCTAATATACGTGGTCGACCTCACCAAGGAAGCACCACGAATGGAAGATATTGAAGTTGTGCATGAATTTTTGGATGTATTTCCTGAGGAACTACCAGGACTACCACCCAACCGAGCGGTAGAGTTCGTTATAGATCTTATACCCGGAGCCGCACCAGTATCTAAAGCACCTTATCGAATGGCTCCTACTGAACTAAAGGAACTAAAGTTACAATTACGAAAATTACTGGACAAGGATTATATCAGACCCAGCATATCACCATGGGGAGCGCCAGTATTGTTCGTGAAAAAGAAAGACAATAGCATTTGACTGTGTATAGATTATCATGAATTGAATAAGCTTACAATCAAGAATCGGTACCTGTTGTCTCAGATCGATGACTTGTTCGATCAGTTGCAAGGTGCCAAAGTATTCTCCAAAATTGATCTTCAGTCAGGATACTATCAGTTGAAGATTAAGGAAGGTGATATTCTGAAGACAGCATTCAGAACCAGATATGGACATTATGAATTTTTAGTCATGTCTTTTGGATTAACTAATGCACCCACAACTTTTATGAAACTCATGAATCGAGTATTCCAAGATATGTTGGATACATCAGTCATTGTATTTATTGACGACATACTAGTCTACTCCAAGGACAAAAAAACTTATGTCATAAATCTAAGAGCCGTTCTGCAGCGACTAAGAAAAGAGAAGCTTTACGCAAAATTTATAAAGTGTGAGTTCTGGCTAAATGAAGTCACTTTCTTAGACCATGTTGTATCCGCTGAAGGAATTAAAGTAGATCCTAGCAAGATTGAAGCCATTGTGAAATGGGAAGCACCTAAGAATGTTGCAGAAATCAGAAGTTTCTTAGGTTTAGCTGGTTACTATCGACGATTCGTGGAAGATTACTCTAGAATCTCCGTACCTCTCACCAGTCTGACAAAGAAAGGAGAAAAGTTTGTTTGGACCGATAAATGTGAAAAGTATTTTCAAACATTGAAGGCTAGATTGATATCAGTTCCCATCTTGACTATTCTGATCCCAGGACAACCATTTACCTTGTACATCGATGCGTCTAGGTTAGGTTTAGGATGTGTGCTTATGCAAGGAGAACAAGTAATTGTGTATGCCTCAAGATAACTGAAGACACATGAGAAGAACTATCCCACTCATGACTTGGAATTAGCAGCAATAGTACATGCTGTTAAGATATGGAGACATTATTTGTATGGAGAGAAATTTCAGATTAAATCAGATCATAAGAGTCTCACTCATCTTTTTAATCAGAAGGAGTTAAACATGAGACAAAGAAGATGGCAGGAATTATTGAATGATTATGATTGTGATATCCAGTATCATCTAGGAAAAGCTAATGTAATTGCTGATGCACTAAGCAGGAAAGCAAAGACAGAATCCCAAGAAGAAGTTAGTGCAAATGCTGTGGCGTGTGTCACAGGGAGAGTATTTAATTATGATAAAGAGCGGTTCGTGATTGATATTCCGAATGAATCAACTGACCAAGGGTTTATTCATCTATTCTCAAATATGTTTGTTACATTGAAGATTGTACCTGATCTATTAGACGAAGTAAAAGTCGCTATTAAATTAGACCCTTATCTGAGAACGGTGCAAGAAGACCTCAAAAAAGGTAGGACTACTCCTGAGTTCACCTTGGACGTTGAAAATGTACTAAAATACAAAGATAGGTTATGTGTTCCTGAAAATGAAGACTTGGATATTAGACACAAACTAATGAAGGAAGCTCACACCATCGCTTATTTAGTACATCCTGGAAGTACGAAGATGTATCATGATCTGAAGAAACTATATTGGTGGAGAGGAATGAAAGCAGATGTAGCTAAATTTGTGTCTCAATGCTTGAATTATCAGCAAGTAAAGGCTGAAAGACAAAGACCTCCAGGACTATTGCAGCCACTGCCAGAACCGGTATGGAAATGGGACTGCATCACTATAGACTTCGTCACCGGGTTACCATTGACTCCCCGAGTAATTGATGTGGTCTGGGTGATTGTGGATCGTTTGATCAAGACAGCTCGTTTCTAGCTATACGGCCTCAGTATACCCTAGAGAGGTTAGCTAAGCTTTATGTAGATAATATTATCCGATTACATGGTGTACCTGAAAGCATTGTGTCTGACAAAGACCCACGTTTTACCTCAAAATTTTAGGAAAGATTACAGAAGGCTATGGGTACAACATTGAAGTTTAGTACTGCATTCCATCCTCAGACAGATGGACAGTCGGAGCATACTATTCAGATTTTAGAAGACATGCTTCGAGCTTGTGTTATTGATTTTAAAGGATCATGGGATGAGAAATTTTACCATTGATTGAGTTCGCTTATAACAACAGCTATCAAGCAACTATACAGATGTCACCCTATGAAGCATTGTATGGTAGGAAATGTCAAACTCCTTTGTTTTGGAATGAAGTTGGAGAATGGAGTATTGTTGGACCAGAGTTTGTTGAAGAGACTTGTCGAGTAGTCGACATTATCGAGGAAAGAGTCTGAATAGCTCAGAACTGTGAGAAGCAATATGCAGATAATTGACGCAGAGATCTCGAATTCACCATAGGTGATAAGGTATTTCTGAAAATATCTCCTATGCGTGGTTTGAAAAGGTTTGGACAGAAGGAAAAGTTGTGTCCCAGATATAATGGACCTTACGAAGTTCTAGATAGACGTGGAAAAGTAGCATATCAGTTAGCACTACCACCGTTCATGTCAAGTGTGCATGATATATTTCATATCTCATTACTGAAGAAGTACGTCAAAGATCCAACACACGTGTTGACAATGGATCCACCGGATTTGACTGAAGATTTACGTTCAAAGTAGTACCTTTTGAGATCACTAGCCAGAAGGTGCAATGTCTTCGTAACCATGACATTTACTACGTTAAGGTTACTTGGAGAAGCCAAAATGTAGAAGAATTTACATGGGAAGAAGAGAACGCTATGCGAAAGCAATATCCTCACCTATTCGACTCGGAAGGTATGTGCAAATTTTGAGGACGAAATTTATATAAGAGGGGGGGAGTTGTAAGACCCACACTCCACTAACTTGGTCTAACCGTGTCGTGCTAGGTCTTTCCATCATTCCTAAACCAAGTGGACTGAGCGTGTGAAGATAGATCACAAATCAGGTATGAGAATCGAGTTAAAAACACTGAAAACATACCTAAGGTCGCATGCCTGGGTAGGTATGGTCGACCATAAGGAAGGGAACCAAAAATCTCAAATCCAGAACCCCACGGTCGATGATTTCGACCCTACGGTCCACGGTTTATGTGACTGTATGATCGACTGTGAGAACCCAGATCAGACTTTGAGTTTTGGAAACTTTCCTAAACTAAGGGATTGCTTTCCTAATTGAAAGAGGACTCTATATGGAGAGTTTTCCTCTATATAAAGGATGTCCCTCAGCCTTTTTTTTTCACTCTTTTAGAACATTAGTAAACCCTAGAGAAAGAGAAGGAAGAGAAGGAAGAGAATGAGAAGAACAAAAAGCTAAGGAGAAAAATTTGTTGAGAAGGGATTGACTCTCTATCACAGGCAAAGGTATGAGACGAATCTCTGGAGATGTAAACTCTAAAGAATAAGATTTCTATGGAGGATAGACAATATCAACCTATTATGATCTATGTGATTTCCTTAAGAAAATCCCAAGGAGAACCATGAAGAGTGAATTTGATGATTAGGGTTGATATGAAATTACTAATGATGGCCATAGGATGACCTTAGAATAAACCCCGTTGAAGAACAGAAAAATTAACTCAAGAAGAACTCGAATTTCATGTAGACTGTGATAAAAAATCTCAAGGTCGCAGCTACGGTCGACCATAGCATGACCAGTATGACCAGAGGATCGATCATAGGCATTCGAAAAGATTCAAAAATCATATGGTCGTAGCTACGGTCGCACCATATGCGACCGTAGGGTATCGATCGTAAACAGTAAGGTCGATACAGCATGAGACTATAGGACTAATCAGACACCTATCAGTGCTCTGTTTCAATTTTCGACGACTGTAACACGTCACATATGAACCCTAACTTAAATTCATATAACTTTTAGGTTGTTAAATCAATTCAAAGAGAATTTCAAGGCTTGGAAGGACATCGAGAATTGCTAACAGGTGAGGGAACAAGACCTAAACTAATTGGTTAATAACAAATTATTTATTTTTATTGAGTCCAATGCCATGATTGATTCTATGCTTGTATGCTTGTAATGTGCATCTCACATGTCATCCAATATTCCTGCTATTACTGTTCATGAATATTTAATTTCGTTTATTTATAACATGATGATGATGAAGCTAGGAATAGGCATGTGAATGTTTGTGTGTGGTTGGTGTATTGGATGCGAGTCGAGCATCAGGGGGAGGACATGGCATGGTGGTCTTCAACCTCGTCATCAGACTCTAGCTCTATCTCTACTCAAGTCTTGCCCACTAACATCGTCGTATCGTCATTACCTTAGCAGAACTATTACGTCGTGGGGCATCAAGGGAGGTGGTCTCGGACCATGTAGTCTCTGACTCTGCCGGAGGGCCTTAGCTCTATCTCTATGGACATATTGAGGGATGCTGGGGTGAGGCCTTGGATACACTATTTGGCATTAGGATTGGTTAGTTGCGAGCCCAGTTTGCAAGCCCTCTCCAATAGGGGCTTACGTGTTGGTATGGGTAGGGCATTAGAGGAAATATTGGCAGTACTTGATTTGGACACTTTAGCTCTATCTGTATTCCATGGTGGGTGCATGTGGGACGGCAATGGTGTTTGATCCATTGAACGGATTCACACACTCATGTATAGAGGTGCGGCGGCCATCAAACCTTTCTATAGCACATTGCAAACTTATAAACTAGACCAAAGATATGAATTAAATGCATGCATATGTTTGTTATATTATTTTGTTTGCTCACTGAGCCGTGATGTGTGTTCACCCTTTCGACATCGAATATCTTTAGTTGATGATGCAGGTCCTACTGTTGAAGAATATATGAATGCGTCGACGTATGGACACGTTGCTGCGATGGATGTAGAAGCTGAAGAAGATGCGCATGATTCATCATGCGAGTGCAACCAATGTGTTTTTGCTTAAGTTTAGTTATAATTTGAACACCGGATATGTAATTGATTATTTATTTTTATGTCTTGTGGTTTGGAGATAACTGGATTAAATACTTATTTATCACTGTTAGACTCTCAATTCATTATCTGTAAGATTTCTGCTTATTTGTTTATTACCTTTGATTATTAATGTGGAATGTGTGTGTGGTTTGATATGGTGGCTACAACTTATGCGAGATCCTGATTGAATAATTAGTTTATTGGCAGTTCATCACACCATTCTGGTCTGAGATGTGACATGTACCACTGAATTTTGTCTTGTACTTTTTGGATTGCAGCTTCAATGTTGTAGCAATCTTTAAATCCTGAGCTGATTTCACCTCACAACTATCAACAATAGTTAGATCTTTACAACCATTCATTATCCATTTCAGAATTTGGATTTTAGATGGTCTTATATTGTTATGGTAACTCATATTTCTAGCCTTCCACAGAGGCAAAAGCACTACAAATATTAGAGGACGCCAAATATTTTTTAGAGGCATTATTCTTACTTTTCTGTACCACCATCTCACCATGTCTTCAATTGATATAAAATTCGGCCAGCCAACATTGAATAGCATCCCTACCTCAGACCAAATCAGATTTGACACTTCACATGCACCAAACAAATGGTAGAATGATTCTTCATGTTTATGACATAAGTGACATCTAGATGGCAAGCTCACACACTTCTTTTGGCAAGCTCACACACTTCTTTTGCACGATATCATCAGTCGGGATTCTTCCAGGATGTCATCTCCAACCAAACATTGTTATTCTTTACATCGACTCCTCCCAGTGGTTCTGGGAGGACGTGGTAATTCAGTCTCGATGATCGACACGTGGTTCTCAGGTGAATCCAAGACCCACGTTCGAGTTGACATCCCCTGTCGGCTTGGTTTGTCGGCTGGGTGTCTACTCGAACGTGGGTCTCGGATTCACCGAGAGCCACGATCGGCCATCGGGACCGGATTGCCGCTATCCTCCCAGAACCATTGGGAGCCCACATCTCTGTAGTCCATCCTGCAATTGGTTTTTGTTCTCTAATTAATTACCAAACCAATTTAACTAAGAATAAGCCACTTTTCTCTCCAGTCCAAACCAAACGATCTTCTCCTCCTCCAGGCAATGGAATCTATTCTGCACCATTTAACCACACCTGTAATTGTGGATCCGAAACCTCAAGCCAATTACAAACACCATTAGTGATGAATCGAGATAAAGAATACTGATGCCCTTGGAAATTTCTACAATTTAACTTTAATTTCTCTTCTAAGGTGAAGTCTCCCAACCATTTGTCCCTCTACACATTTATTTTACTCCCATCTCCTCTTATCCACCTTGAATGTTTTACTGTCCAATTCCATAGATGTCGTATTCCAGACCATACCAGAGAACTGCAAGCTGGAATACGAACAGCTCCCTCCTCCTTTAGATAGTGCCCTCTCATGAATTTTCCATATGCTGTCTACTCTCCTTTTATTTTCCATACCAGCTTACATAATAGGGCATCATTTACATCTTTTAATCTTCGAATCCCCAATCCTTCTTCTTTCTTGGGTTTGCATACATTTTCCCATTTTACCACTACTGATTTTCATTTATTTGGGTCTCTTGTCCAAATAAAGCTCGTCATCCATTCTTCAGCAGTCTTCACTACTGACTTTGGCTATTTATAGACTGAAAAGGTGTGAACAAAGGAGTTACTCGAAACTCATTTCACAAGCTCTACCCTTCCAGCATATGATTAAAGACAACCATGCCAACAGGAAAATTTCTTTCTCAATCTATCCATCAATGGTTGCAAGCACTCCTTCTGAAGTCGTCCTTTTAAATAAACTCACCATAAGATATTTTGTAGGAAAGCTTCCTTCCACAAACTGTAGATAATATAGAATCCTATTTCTTTTGCTTCTAGGCACCTCCTCTGAAAAAAAGATTTTGCTTTTTGCTGCATTAATGCATTAGCCACCAAACTCTTGGTAGTATCTCAACATAATTTGTGTATGTCTTCTAGCACTTATACCTGCTCTGACAAACAAATATATCATCAACGAACATTAAATGAATAGAGCAGAAACAAACCTTCCTTTGTATACAGATTCAATCATGCCTTTTCCTACCATCAAAGCTTAGACCTTTGCACAGAATTTTCTTTGCTAATACAAATAATTAGGGGTGTCAATTGTGGGACCGCATCGTGTCCCCCGAGCTCAGCCAACCAATTAAAAATCGTATCGAGTCGGATCATTTAATAAACGTGTCAGGCTTAGACCTGGAGTAATTATTAACATTTCGTTCACAGTGTAGGGGTGTAACCCGACAGTCGCCCGATCAAACCGCACCGTTTAAAGACCAAAGTGGCATAAACCGATTAAGGACTGACCCAGACCATATAAGTTTAATTTTTTATTTTTTCCCTCCCATTTTTCCCTCTTACTTGTCCCTCCCATTTATCTCTATATGGCTTATTTCTAAATATAGGTTTAACTTTTTACTCTATGTCTATATCACCCTATTTCTCTCTCTCTCTCTCTCTCTCTCCTCTTGAACAACAAACTCAGTCACTTGGGTCTATATCATTATTCTTTTTAAATGATAAGGGCATTTCAAGTGTTAGTACTGGTTGTTGACTATTATTATGTTGTCATGTGCACATCTTGAAGTCCCCATGGGATAGGATATGGAGGTTTAGGTTCTTATGGGTGTGACATTTTTCTTGCTTGGTGCATGTTTCATGAAATTCTAAATTGGTGGGATTAATTTCTAAGTTTGTTTCCTAGGTATGTTATTTTATTTAAGAAATTAAAATAGGCTATGTTCTTTTAAATTTTAATGAAGAACATAAAATAAACTATTATGTTGTGACTATAGAAAACAGAATGTTCAATTGCAATTGAATATGGGTTATGGGTTAAACCAATAGCATAATCGAGTATAAGACTGAATAGCATAACCCAATAAGATAACTGAATATGGACGCTAAAGACCAATTAAACAGATTAATATAAGACCAATTAGGGACCCAGACAGACCGAATCAAATATAAACGAGTCAATATCTTGCAAATTAAGACCGATTATATAAACATGTCGATCACTGTGCAAGGTGTTAAATTGGTGAGGACCGGTTAGGCCTGATCGAGACCGACCGATTGACACACCTACAAATAATATTGAGGAGAGAGGATCCCCTTGTCTGAGCCCCCGAGTAGCCCCAAAGTATCCTAGTGAACCTGCCATTAATCATAACAAATAGTTTAGCTGAGTTCAACAGAGCCAAAACCCTACTTGTAAATGTATCAATAAAGCCAAACTTCTTCAGAACCTCCAACAAAAAATTCCCCAGAGTGCTATACGCCTTCTAGATTTCAATTTTTAGAGCCATACAGTCATTCCTTATTTTCCTATGCATCAAGGATACCAACTCTAAAGCCACACCAATATTGTTATGAATTATTCTCCCTTACAAAGGCCGCTGTTCCTTTGAAATAAACTTAGCAACAAATCCCCCCAATCTTGTTGCCAATATTTTTGGAATAATTTTGTATACAAATTTTTCAACACATATCCGTCGATAATCTGATAAATTCATGGCCCCTCCATTTTTGGTATTAAGGTTATGAAATTATTATTCACACCTCTGGGCATCACTCCATGCATGAAAAATCTTTTAATAGCTATGCGAACCTCCCTTCCCACAAGCTTCCAATATAAATAAAAGAACTTACCAGGATAGCCATCAACCAGGATAGCCATCAGGTCCTAGTGAGCTGTCCTGGTTCATAACAAATACTGTCACCCTGATTTCATCATCTGATGGTATACCATCCAGAGCATATTTATCGTCTATAGTAGCTAGAATAGGAATAGCCTCCAAAAACAATCAGCATGTATGGTTGATCCTTGGCTATTGTGGAAGTCTTCATAATAGCTAAGAATGTGTGCTTTAATTGCTTCTCGATCTCCCATAACCAGCCCATCATCTCTCTTCAGCATGGAATATAATTTCTTTCTCTATGCCATTTCGGACAAGGTGTAAGTACTATTTTCATGAACCGTGTATTGTGTATTGACGGTTGCTTTTGTTTTTTGAAAAATCAAAAGGCTATTATGATCTCGAATTCCTAGGGGACTCAAGGCTTGAATTTAATGCTGATCCGAAACGTCATGAGGTGGGATGATGCCACGTGTAAAGTAAAGTTCTTCACCCAAAAGGTAATTAAATAGTGTCCAAGCGGCCGGGGGCCGGGGGGGGGGGGGGCGGGGGGGGGGGGGGGGGGGGGGGGCGGGGGGGGGGGGGGGGGGGGGGGGGGGGGGGGGGGGGGGGGGGCCAATGCCCTATATGTCCTGGTGAAAGGGGTCCCACTTTAGAGACATTAGGATTGAAGCCTGTAACTTCAGCGTCTCTTTTTGGGTTGAGCCGTAGCTTGGTTCCCTGTGACCCTCAGTTGATCAAATGCCAAGAATAGAAGATAAGATGATATTCTTTCTTCTTTGTTGGTAAGGGCAGCAATGACTACCTCAACAACTACTTAGGTTCTGTTTGATAAAATTTTTGTTTTGAATTATGGGTTTTCGTTTAGAATAAGAATACTACTTTAGGCTACTTCAAGATTATTTGGAAGTAAAAATATGTATGATAATGCATTTCTAAAATGGATTCCAAAGTATCTTTTAGAACAGAAATATGTTTGATAAACACTATCCACCAATCAAAGTATAGAAAAGTGGTGGCGGTAGTATTGGATGGTGGTGGTGGTGATGGATGGTGGCGATGTTAAGTGGTGGTCTTGGTTGGTGGGTGGTGGTGGTGGTAGTAGTGGTGGCAGTTGTGGGTGGTGGTTGGTGGGTGGTGGTGGTGGTGGGTGGTTGTGGTGGTGGGTGATGGTTGTGGTGGTGGTGTTGGCAGTAGTCAAGCCTTTGTTTTGTGAGGAAAAAAGAAGAAACCTTTGTTTTGTGAGGAAAAAAGAAGAAGCCTTTGTTTTGTGAAAAAGAAAGAAGTGTAAGAGAGGAGAATTTTTATTTTATTTTCTTTCTTCTCCCAAAAATTGCTCTAAAACAAAAAAACCTTTTTTTTTATATACTCCAAAAATTTGGATTCTGAAGTCAATTTAAATTTGGTTCACTCCGTGGGAGCTCGAATCCAACCGGTCTTACGAAACGTGATTTTACTCCACAATGACTCTTTGGGAATCCACAGAATCCAAAATCTAGACTTTTATCAAACAGGCACTTAATGCCCAACTACCCAACCCGAATACAACAGCCAATTCTATGCCAGTTTATTGATAAAAAAAATCCACTCGGTAATTCACAGTAATTCGTCCCAATGAACGCTCTTAAATTCCAAAGGTATGAATGAGTCAATGAGCTGACTCATTTTAGAATCAGTATCTTTCTAGCCCATCTTAGGCTGGACTGGGCTTGGGCCCAGAATTAAATCCAAATTGAAAAATGAACGGCTTCTCCTTGAGAGCAATCACTAAACATTTTGAAAGAACTTGGGCCTACCATATAAAATAGCATTGGCCTTGCTTACCTTATTCAGCCTAAACCTGACCCAAATACAGTAACCTCATTGATTAGCTTCAGGGTTCAAGAAATTCCTGAGATGACAAAATAGTGTTTGGTTGGCATTCTCATTCTTGAATCATGGAATGCTTTAAAGAACGCAACCCATTATGGGTTGTATCTTTAATCCATTCTGTATTTTGAGGCATAAAATGGATTGCCTCCCTGTTTAGTCCATTCTCATTCTATGTTATATATTTCTTTCCATTGCAGAGCCTATACAACTTCGGAACTAAAAAAGATATTTGGGGACAGAGTCTTGTGCTGTGTACCGAGCATTCTCGTACAAAGTCCCAATGGCCTGTGCTCGGAAGAAGTCAATCAACCGGTCCTTCATAGAATCTATTCCGATCAAGCAAGCAGGAGAATTAAGTGGTCAGTCTCCCCAATTCGAAGCTCATAAACCTTGACGTCTACTAAATACTTCAAGACATCCTCAAAAACCCTAGGCAATATGGTATGTTGAACCCAGACAAAAGCCATCCTTGAATGTATAAGAAATTGTGGAACCCTTATTTTCTCAACTTTCCAACTCTTTAACAAGAAGGCGGAAGTTTGGCTTGGGTTGGGCTTTTCAGCCCGTGTTAGGCCAGGGTTGTAATTTGGACCGGCTGGACTTGGCTTGAGTGTAGGTTGGGCTGGGATTTAAGATGAGATATTCTAGCCTGACTTTAGTGTAGGTTGGGCTGGGATTTAAGAAAATGAACTTAACCCAGCCCAGTTTCACCCTACTATGTGTTCTCTTGCGCATGCGAATCTAGCCCAATTAATAGATATGCTGCTATTGGGTTTGGGCTCCTATTAAAAGTATGCTGTTATTGGGTGGAAATAAAAATGCATGGCAACAGTTACCACTCTTTGAGGCTTCGTTTTTATCCATATAAAATTGTGGAAAAAGAAAATTTTCTTGTAAAATAAGATTTTCTATTATTTATTTTAATATAAAATACAAAGAAATATATTAAAAATTAAAATAAATACATAAGAACAAACAAGGGTGAGGGAAATGGCATCTTTGTATTTTTTTTGTCCATTGATATAATGAAATGCCTTCTTGCATGTGAGAGATTTTGAATATCAATTGAAGAACATCAACACCATACATACTAACTAAAAAGCATCAAACAAATCAACTAGAAGATGTTACTTACCTTCCCCTTCCCACACCCCTACCCCCCACCAAAAAAAAAATTGTTGGCACCTTAACCCTAATTTATAAGAAGCCATGAGGTCTTAGAGGATTGCTAATTGTTGAATATTAATGGGGTATACATCAGAGTGAGAATTTGAACCATATGCTATCCTTGCAAGGATGATGTTTGCAGCTTCAGTAGGATGAAATGCATCCCAAAATACATACTTTGTTCTATCATCACAGGGTTGTTGCATTGGAAGACAAGTGATTTGCCCATTATTCCTCCCCACCCCACAGCAACCCTTATCAATCACTTGAAATCCTGTTTCAATTGTTCAAGATGGTGAAAAAAATAACATGTATTAATACCAAGCACACCACACATATAATTAACAAATTATCTTGAAGGATGGGGCATGAAATAGAACAGATTATTTCTAAATAAGAACCTTTATCCTTTAATTTAGGGGTCTTTCTACTTACCATAAAAGTTTTCACGTAACATTTTATATGTAATTTTTTTTTCAATTTTTATTTCTAACAAATAAAATATAGTGATCTCTAGAGGAAGGAAAAGGAACTTCATCTTTTTTTACCTATTGAAAACAAACATTAAAAAAAAAAATACATATAAAATATTTCACGTGAAATTTTACTTAAGGTTCCGTTTGTTTTGACGTAAAATTTTACTATAAAAATTTGCAGGTAACATTTTATACGTAAAAAAAAAATTCAATGTTTATTTCCAAGAGGTAAAATATAATGATCTTTAAGGGGGATGGAAAAGAAAACTTCATCTTTATTTTACCTTTCAGAAACAAATATTAAAATTTGTTTTTACATATAAAATGTTATACGTAAAATTTTAGGAAAATTTTCACCTATCACCCAAAAGCTTTCGACAAATCACCTACTACCCAAATTGTTTAAAAACATCACCTACCACCCAAATTTCTAAAACGTTAATTGACAGAAAAGAGTTGAAATTGTGTGTAGACGTTTATACCCCTTTCTTCTTCCTCTCTGTTTCTCTGCAACATTTTATCAGAAAAAAAAAAAATCCTCTGCAATTGTAATGAATCATCATACCGATTACTCCAATCTTCTATTTTTTCATTCTTGCAATTTTTCTTTAGCGGTTTGAAACCCCAGAATCAGCCAACTTCAACCTATTCCGACTATCAAAAAGTATATTATCAGGCTTAATATCATGAATAGCAACACCCCTTCGGTGACAATGAGCGATGGCCTCCATCAATGGAGACACAACAGCAGCAGCTTCAACATAAGAGAAAATGCAGTTTGAGACATGATCATAGAGGTTGGAAGAGTCGCAAAGCTCCATAACGATGTCAAGATAGTTTTCATCCTCATAAACATCAATAATATGAACAATGTTAGGGTTACCATTGAGGAGCTGCAAGATCTTTGCCTCCTTCTCAATACATTCTCGACTAACGGAATCAACAAGGACCGTCTTGTCGATCGATTTACAGGTGTAAAACTCACCAAATTCCAAAGAAAAGCACCCGAAGACGATACCACCTCCACAACCAATTTTAGTGGGTTAAAGATTCATCATTTTCCATGTTCCATTACATTATCCATAATTTTTCTGATCCACTTCCAAGTGGCACACTGTGTGCACCTTTAATATCTTTGAGCTACTGAATCCATTTTTGCAGGTATGGTAATTATTGGTAATTCCACTAACACCACTTCCACTGTCAATTCCGATGAAAAAAGGTGCTCTTCTCTGAAGAAGAACCAATGCAAGGATGTCGTTATTGTTGAAGACAGAATTTTCGATCAAAATTTTTTGGAAATTTTTTTCCCCTTACAATAAGGGTATTATTGTCATTCATGAATTTTCTAATTGCTGACATCAGCAACTAATGGCTCTGTTATACGATTTTAGATCTTTTTGATAAATGTTTGGGTAATTTGAATGGTAGGTGTGTTTTTAAAAAACTTGAATAGTAAATAATTTATCGAAAACTTTTTAAGTAGTAGATGAAAATTTCTCAAAATTTTATATCTAAACAAACAGAATTTGAACAAAACAAACTGAATGCTAAAAGATTATGAAATTGAGTGAGTTACCATAATATGCTGCATTGGCTTCAAGACTTCTAGAAGTTTCATATGAGTTCACATATACGAATCTTGCCCCCGGAAGTAGCCCTTTATTGAAACGATCCACCCAATTTTGGAGGCCTGAGTTAAAAGGAATAATCGCATTGTTGATGCTCTCATCACAACGGCTACTATTTCCTTTACTATACCGGGCTAACTGATAAGGTATGCAACCAATAGGGCCCACTGCAGTTACAACCACCTTACGTGCCCCCAACTTGTAGAGTTCCTGAACAATAACAAGCAAGCATGGGAAAATTGAACAAAAATATATAGGATTATCATTACTGATATTTTATTTTGGGATCATAGATTCTAGATGTCACTGTACCTATTGATGTTTAGTGTTTCACAACATATCATGCAATGAGGACCCAAACCCATGTCACTCCGGTGGTTAAACGTAGGAAGGGTGCCTAATGAGGGTGTTGGTTTTTTTGGGTTTATAGTGTAGGATGGTTTTTCAGTGTTCTAAGGTGCCTGTTAGTTGATTCCTGTTTAGTGTAGGTGGGTTTCTTGAGTCCTTGACCAGTAAGGTTTGCTTTTTATTTATTTATTTTTTTTTATTTTTTTTATTTTATTATATATATATATATATATATAATGAATCTTTAGCAAAAAAAAATCTCGCTCTGCAAAATTTCAAAACTTGTTCAAATTTTAATACACATGCAAAAATTACGAAATTTCTACAATTATAAAATGGGTATAAATTAAGGAAAAATACTGTTGTTTATAAGTTGGTTAAAAATAAATTGTAACCTTATCTTTTTGTGTGTTATAATACAATCTTCTATCAATGATGGCAAAATCAAATTGTTTCACATTTGTATAGAAAAGAATAAGACAATGACAGATTTTAATAAAGGCATAATGGTGAGATAGTGCCAAAATGTTTTATGCCACAGCGCCCGCGGCGGGGGGGGGGGACTCAACTACTCCTCCCTGGGGTTCGGGAGGAGACTCAGCTGCCACCAATCGATGCCCAACAAGTGGGCATTGGCGTGTCGGGCATCGGCTGGATTCCGAACCGTTCAATCAGTTGGTGCATGAGCCGACACCCCCTCTACAGCTCACCTTAACAAATGGCTAAACGGCTCGGATCCAACCGACGCCCACGTGTTGGGCATCAGCTGATGACAGTCGAATCTCCTCTAGAACCCTTGGGAGGAGACAATTTGGATCCTGATACAATTGCTTTTCTGAAAATTCCTTTTTTACCATTTTTCTTTTGGTAAAAAAAAAAAAATTCCTTTTTTTTACCATTAGGCCTTAACCTAAAGAAATACATTTTCTATCATATATACTCATCCATATCAAAGTCCAACATTTCATGAGTTGCTAAACATCACCAGGCATGGATATGTTTTAATTTTCAAGAGAAAAATGTGGCGGGAAAAAAAGTATTACTGACCATTAGTTGGCGGGAATAATCCTGAAGAAGCAATGTTGCATAAGATTTGGGATTGTAAACACTGCTAGTTGTATAGAGATTCGGCATAAAATAGTTGTTCAGATAATCATTGCTTCCAAGTCCTAAGTAGAAGATGCATCTGCTAAGATAACTATTTAATGTTGTATCGTTTCTTCTGAAAAACCTCTTCATCTGTTGCACTGTTCTAGCAAAATTTGATACTTGTCGGTTCAGTGATATGTGATCTCCCTGCATCCATATATGTTAGAAACAAGGTTTAAAATACTTGGAATCAGGAATCGAAGAATCGGGATTAGTTTCCATTGATTTCGATTCAGATCGGATTGAAATTTGTTGAAATTGGCCGAAACTCTAGACAATGGAATCGAGAATAAAAATTATATGTTACCATAGATATTTGATTTTTTTTTTTTAACATTTTTTTTCATTCAAAAGATAAATTTTTAGAAATAAAGTTAGAAATAAAAGCTTAAGTTTCATTTAAAAAGAAAAATTTTATATAAATTAAGATTTTTTTTTTTTGCTGTTTGTTTTAATGTAAAATGCAAAGAAATGCAATGAGAAAGTTGAAAATTTTGCATGTAAAATATCATCTCCAAAGAAAAATTTACAATGAAACAAATAGAACCTTAGGAATTTGGTGCATTCAAGGCCTCATAATTATGACATTGTACTGGAAGGAAAATAGTTTTCCCATACAATTACCATACTGGCTAGGTATAGTTTGGGTACAATTTTTAACCGGTACAAAATACGATTTTTATCCGATAAGAAATATGGTTTCTATTTTATGGTTTTAATTCGATACAAAATACAATCTTACTGCAATGTGGAGCAATGGAATGCGTGTTTGATAGTATGTGTGTGTGTGTGACTCAGTATATTCTGGAAACACGTTTTCCTATTCCATCTTTTCCCGAATCTCCTTTAACGGAAGAAATAGAAGCTCGAGAAAGTAGTTTACTCGCTAGTTCACTCGCTGAGATTGACGGTTCATGCCGGAAAGGTACGAAGTTGGACTAATTTGGAAACATTGGGCAATTTACTTTATACCTACTATTCCGTCTGGTTTTTGGTTCCTAGTCCTATTTGCTGAGGATTTCGATGAAACCTATGATTCCAGAGCTTCCCGATAAAGAAGGAGTGAAGGTCAAGCGAGTGACTCGGCTTACCATAACGGTATTGTAAAAGGTCAGGATCTTTCTCTCTTCCACCTGCTGGCTTTGTAGTGGCAAACCGTAGCCCGAGGGCTTTCCCTGGAAAAATCCTATCTCATATATATATATATATATATATATATATATATATATATATATATATATATATATATATATATATATTGGTAAAAGACCCGGTATATAAACATTATACAAATCTTTATACAAATCAGAATCTAAACAGTATGTACCACCAATATATCAGTATGATACTGTACAGTACTAATTACTTATACCATGCCAAATTTTGAAGTATTACCATACCAGATAGAAAACGATATAACAATATCAATATACGATACGGTACCAATTTTTTAGGTATCAAATTCACATCCTTATATTGGGGAACACAATTTATGTCATATTTGATGAAATTTTATATTAATTTAATATTAATCTCTGAAGCACAATTTAGAACAATCTTTAAGCTTAACAGGTGGCTTATTAAAGACTAACCAAATTGTTGCCAGTTTCATCCCTGATTCCAGCCGCTCCTGATGCATAATTCACTCCTCTTAGCAATGCAGGACCTCTTGCTCTTGAATATGGTGGAATAAAATCCGGAAACCCTAGAAGTTGTGCTGAAAGGATAAAATCAAATTGTCAGTGAAAATCCAACATATTTTAATTTTTCAACTCATTATGAAATCTAAAAGCTGTGGCAATGGATCAAGGTAATTAGATCAAGTTTATACATAATGTAGCTGTTAGAGTTGTGCTAGCATGAACTATGGGAGGATGAAAATTCCCACCTTTGGGTCTACAAAGGCAACACGTGGAAGATGAATTACAAAAAATGATTCATTCAAGCTAATTTGGTTAACCATACGCTTCAAAGTATACTTCTCACCAAGTCATTTATGTAGGAGGATGGAAATTCCATGCTCCT
Organism: Protea cynaroides; assembly: GCA_028583415.1. Lineage (NCBI taxonomy): Eukaryota > Viridiplantae > Streptophyta > Magnoliopsida > Proteales > Proteaceae > Protea > Protea cynaroides. The sequence goes on along the minus strand of CM053276.1, from coordinate 26,085,619 downwards.
ATATATATGGAAGATATTGCATTGTTGCTATCTAGTGAGAAGATGATGGTTAGGTACAGAATGAGAATGAGGTGAAGAACTAAGGTCAGGAAATGATCACTGATCCCCATCTATGTATTCAACAAAACCGGACCGGTCCGCTCTGACCATTTCAACACACATGCATACAGCTAGATGGTGAGAGTCGTGAGACTGAAATACAAACCTAGGACATCTACTGTTGTTCGACCATTGTTGAACCTTCCAGTGACGCCCTGTGAGAAGTCAAGGCCATAAGGCATGTAGTTGGCCCTAGCAAGTGTAAGTATATCATTGTTGTTTCCATTGTCGACTAAGGAATCTCCAAAGATGAAGAAACATGGAACCTGAGGGTTCTGTGAAGTAGCTCTACTACATAGCCATACAAGAGCCAAACCCAACAGAACCAACTCACAAAACCTACTCATGTTTGTCGCTATCAAAACCCTAGATCAAGGTTCTTGACAATGGTACCTCATCCCCTCAGTTCACATTTATACATGCTATGTGGTCCCCAGCAATTCAAGCTTTCCTTACCTAAATGGGTTTCCTGTGATGCTTTCAGAAGAAGAAAATGAAGATAAAGGAAACTAGCACTTGGGTTGTTTAGGTTTGGGTCATGTGCCTCTCAATTCTTCCATTTAATGGGGATTGGGTGGAAGGTATTGAAGTAGTTAAACAGCGGTGAAGATGACTATATCGCGTGGGCTCTTTTCATGGGAAAAACTCAGATGGACTCTTTAAATGCCCACCAACCTTATCTTGAACTTGGAGTGGACAAGAATATATTGTATTGAGTTGTCAATTGTTGGATAAAGAATCCAGTATTATTTTCCACCAAATTTATTAAAAAAAAAAAAATTTTTGTTGGATTGTAATCCAATGCAAAAAATTGTTATGGGTGTCTTGAATTCTTTTGTTCTTTTTTGGATTCTTAACCTGCTTAGCACTTTGATTCCGACATAATGAGAAATAATTTTCAGGTCTGTGATGAAAGCAGACGGCTTGGCTCGATAAAGTGGTGAGGGGGCGGAACCCCACAGTATGGACCTGACCCTTTTTGAGGAGAATATTTCATTTATGGGGTGCAGGTTTGTTAAGCTGGCATCATTAATTAGCTTGGGAAGCAAACTAGAAGTGTGTGGATGGTGAGTAAGAGACATGTGAAAGCTGTTGCTACGTACTCTTGAATGGTGTTGTATCTAAGTATTCAAGCTCTCCCTGTAGATTCCTCCATTAAGACAGTGAATCATCCTTAATTTTTCACCCATGGATGTAGGTAGGACATCCCTGGCTGAACCACATAAATCTTCTGTTGTCTCTTGTTTGCATTTTATCTCTATCTTGTTCTGCATTTTCGGCTTGTGTTTTCTGTTGGTTGCCCTAACAAATATGTTGTTCCCAGTGGTTCAAAAGGGGATGAAAATATTATGGACAGTTAAATTCACAAGTTAGACCATTATCCTATAAAAAATAAAGGATGAAAACAATAAATAAACTTCATTTTTGGTTTCCTAAGTGCTGTGGTGTAGACCCGCGAACCCATTGGAAAGTCTGCACTGGAGCATGTGTTGAAGTAACTGCCTCATCTGGATCACCAGTAGGAAGAAGACCAGCCCTCACCATAGCCGCCCACTGAACCCTCAACTCAGTCCGGATGGCCTCGGAAGTGGAAGTTTGGTTATACTGGAACCGCTGAATCTGGTTTTCATAGTAAATTCCTGTTGTCGCTGGTCGTTTCAGACACCCTGCATTTCTATAAGGATCTCATTCATTTGATCATGGAGAGAGTTCAGAGTAATAGGACCACATGATGGAGCCGCAGAAGGACCCTCCATCTCGGTATCCATGTCTACTAGGGTATCCTATCCCACTCCAACCCCTGCAAACTCAGCAACCTCTACCTCAGGTGGTGCTGTCCTCACTCTAGGACAAGGCTGAGCCTCTAATTCGTCGTCAGAAAGTACCTCTTGCTACAATTTCATCTTGCCAATGGCAACCCAGTCAAAATCTGCAGCCACAGTCTCCTCATAAGCGTCGTCTTGTGACACGTCTATACCCATGGTCACAAAGAGCTGTGTCAACAGTTTACCATAAGGCAAGTTACCTACCCAATCGCACACCACTGCGATAATCATTTGACGCAATAGAATATAAGGTAGGCATACCCTGTAACGTGTCAGGACACAGTAAGTCAAGTATTGACAGAAGGTTGAGACCTCGTTGTGGTGACCGCTCTGGGGAAGTACATTGTGTTGTAGGATTCAACAATAAACCCTGGGAACTGGATAGTAATTGACCGACTTGTGGGTGGTAATAGTTTTGAGCAGTAACTGCCAAATTTCTTGACGCATACCCTCCTTAAAGAAGTCCTTCTCCTTGGGACCATAGAAGGCTATTTCACCTTCCAAAGAGAGCCCAAGAGCCCCGCTAGTTGCTCGAAGTTGAAGGAAATGTCAACCCCTTTGACTCGACTGGAGATGCGAAGACTCAACTCATCGTCGTAATCGTCCATGCCATCTTCTACTTGTAGGTTGTAGTAAAATAACTTCACCAAGTTCGGGCAAGTGATTATTCGGCACTATAGCACCAGAGACCACCCCATGGCGTCAAAAACCACCTGCACATCAAACCTCTCTAGTTCTTCGAAAACCACATAATGACCCGACTCGACCGCTTTCTTCCAGTACCAAGGAAAAGACTCTTGTGCTTCTAGGGACCGAAAACGTGTCTCATCTAGCACGGACGGTGTGCGAGCCCGTGTGTTCTTCCTTGGAGCCAGCCTGTAACAAGAAATTAAAGGAGAGATGGGTGTTCAAATTGTCAGTAAAATAGAGGATAGTGAGAGGGTGATGAATAAATAAACTAACAAAGATTTTGGTTACCACCATGAGTAGTGCGATGGCTACTGTAATAGGAAAACAAAATTTTCTTTTCATATAATTAAGATATGGAACATTCAAGCAACACAAAAACCCTTTTAAGGTTTAGTAAGAAATTAGCACCAAGACCATCTCCTGCAATGCAAGACTTGATGATAATAAGGAAATTTAAGTGAATAAAACAAAGATTCAAGTTTAAACAAAGAGACGAAGGAATTTTGATTTGGGTTATGAAGCCTTGGGAAGGAATCTAAGTATAGTTCATGACCATTAGAGATAGTGTAAGAGACTCCATTGAGACTTAGAACTTCTAGAAATCTAGTTTAAAGAAGAGATGGGGGAATCTCACAAGAAAAAAAAAACTTAATTTAGGGTTTTTCCATACACCAAGATTGGGAATTAATAGGAAAAGAGAAGAAACATACCTAGGAGACAAGTAACTTGAGGTTTAGGATGGATTGAATTGCCTCTTGGAGCACCGGAGGCAAAGTTTAGATCTTCGAAGGTGAATAGGGCTCCCAATTGAACAAGAGGAGGTGGGGTTCTAATTTTCAAACCCCACTATCCTATTTAAAAGAGGCAAAATACGAATTATTCGGTCGTACGGCATGATTTAAAGTGCATCCGAAGCTGCGACCACAACTGCCTATGGACAAGAAATTGGACCCTTGGGAAGAGTCAGGTCGGACACTCTGGTCGCACGTCTGTGCAACCTATGATGTGACCAAACAGCCACAGAAAGCCATCTAAAGCTTCGGCTCCAGTGTACGGTCACAATCTTACGACCTGACACTGCAACTGGACTAAAATTATTTCCAAATAATTGGTTTAAGGGCGTGTTATTGCGCGAAAGATTTGGTGTCGTTTCATACTCTTTTGTAACTATTAGATGCTAATCTTCCCAACCTAACTTGACTCAGTGTAACGTTACAAGAATCACTAACCATTGAGAAGACACGTACCACCCGTTCAGTTGCTTGTAATAGTAGTGATCGTGATGCTTTGTCTAAAGAAGGGACGAATGTTGCTACAGCTCCTATCGGATCATTTCCCGCTACTCGAAGGAGCAACGCATGAAGTACGACATCCTCCACTACCGCCGCTGCCGGTGGTCACTCTGGGAGACGTCCCAACAATTATGAGAACTTGGTTCATGCAATGGGTCAAGAGCAGCGAAATTTTCTCAGGGAACAACACCATGAGAGCCTAGAACAGCAGAGGCAATTTTTAGCTGATCTCATGGCCACTCTGAGGCCAACACATGTACCCCAAGGAGCTACTGTTCCGAGAACAATGAACGGATTGGGACCATTACCAACAACTGGAGTTGCTAACACAAACGTGCCATCTACATCTCAGGTTAAACCTATGGTGGGAATAAACCAAACTAGGTCAGCCACCCTTAACCCACTGGTAGTCTTGTCAATGGTACCGCAACTGAATACGGCCAAGAACATTAAGAGTTTTATGAAGATGAAGCCCATGAAATTCACTGGAGTAGGTACAAACCCACTATAGCCAGCGATCTAGATTAAGTCTATTGAAAAGGCACTGCGTATGATGGTCTGTATAGAGGACGAGAAAATTTTGTGTGCTACCTATATGTTGGAAAAAGAACCTAACACCTGGTGAGAGTCCACTTAGCCCATCCTCGCTACAAAGTATCCCTAGATCACTTGAGAAATTTTCAAAGCTGTTTTCTTTGATAAGTACTTTCCCAAGAGTTGTAAGGACAAGATGGAAGTGGAGTACCTGAATGTATCAGTCAGTGGATGAATATCATCATCGATTTGAAAAACTGTTTTATTTCACACCTGCTAGTATGAGAGAGGAAGGAGCTAAGGCTCTGTGTTTCACCAAGCGTTTAAGAGGAAACATTCAAGCAATGGTGAATGCTCTAGGAATGGAGGTGTACTCTGAGGTGGTACAAATCGCCAAGGTGATTGAAGCTAGTCTGAGGGATAGTTATTTCGCCTAGAAAGCTGGTGGTAAGAGGTCAGCTCGTTTTACCAATAGCCAACCAGGCAACAAGTCTTTCCATACCACTCATACTGCAACCAAAGTAGGGACTACCAAGACTACTTCTATCTCAAGTGTTTCAACTATGGACAGGCAAGACATTTCTGTCACACCCCAATTCCGCATTGTTCAGAATGATGTGATGAACCGCCAAGTAACCAACGGTTCAACCAGGATCTCTAGTAGGCTATCCCCGTGTTATCCAAACTTTACACGCATCCACAATCATAATCAGAGTAATACACAATAGCGGAAAATTTATAAATAATATGAACTGAGAACTAGAATGATATCCATAAATAATATCAAATTATTCTGTGTTTAACTAAGACATAAATATTTAAATACCAAATACATGTCTTATAAATCCAATAAAGAAACCTACAAAAATATCTAATCGAATACACACGAGTTGCACTCGCAAGAGGAGTCGTGTGTATCGTCTTCAGCTCCAACTTCCATAGTTGTAACGTTTCCGTACGCCGACAGGTTCATATAATCTTCAACTGTATATCCTGCATCATCAACTAAAAATATTCAACGTCGAGGGGTGAGCACACAACACGGCTCAGTGAGTAGCCAAAACAATGCAACAATACATATGCATGCAAAAAGTCAATTCATATCTTTGGTCTTGGTTTATAGTTTGCAATGTGCAATAGAAAGGCTGGGTGATCAAAGGTTACCGTTTATTGATACCGCCTCTATACACAGGGTGTGGAAGCCCGCCCGAAGATTAACGTTTATCGTCGTCCCCATCCACCCTACCACATTATACAACAAAGGTTAACATTTATTACTATATAATGCTATACCAACACGTAAGCCCCTGTTAGCGAGGGCTTGCAACCGGGCTCATTGCTAACCAATCCTAATGCCAAACAGTGTATCCAAGGCCTCACCCCAAAGATCCCTCGAACATCCATAGAGATAGAGCTAAGGCCCCCGGTAGAGTCGAGACTACAAGGACCGAGACCACCTCCCGATACTCTACGACATAATAGTTCTCGCTAAGGTAATGGCGATACGACGATGTCAATGCACAAGACTTGAGTTAGAGATAGAGCTAAAGTGCTGAGACCCGCCAAAGGTTAACGTTTATTGACGTTCTCATCACACCTCCCCTGATACTCGCTCGCATCAAGCACACCAACCACACACATACAATCACATGCCTATTCCTATCATCATCATCATCATGTTATAAACAATAAAGTAAATATGCATGAACAAGTAATAGAAATATTGGATGGCATGCTGTATGCACATTACAAACATATTCGCATAGAATCAAACATGGCATAGGACTCAAGAAATAGAAAACAGTTTATTATAAACCAATTTAGTTTGGGGTTAAGGTTCCTCACCTTAGCTTGCTAATAGATACTTTTCCAAGCTTTAGAATCACCTTTATAATGTTATTATATTGCTAGAAGACCTAACAAAGCCGACAAAATTTAATTAGAATTTATTTAAAATTTAAAAACCATTCTGTCAACTGAGGGTCGATGCTAGGGTCGATGCTAGGGTCGATGGGTCTATCGACCCTCCCTCCATTTTGAACTTCCCGAATGCTGAGGGTCGATGGTTAGAAACACCTAGGGTCGGATGGTCTATCGACCCTCGGTGTGACCCTTGGTGCACTCTGGTCCAATTTCCACTTTTAATCCATTCTTCGTGTTTGGGGTCCTATGGCTTGCTTCCTACATTTACTCAACATTCATTCCATGGTCTAGAACCATGTATAAACCATCTAAATAGTTTTCGTGCATCCTCCTATGGTTTTCCATTAAAGCCTAACCATGGATGGATGGTTTGGGTTTCTCCGAAATCCTACACTCAACCATATCTAACCTAAGGTTTGTAGAAACTCATGGAATTAGTATCCATACCTGAGAAGATTACTTTTCTCTGCAATTTCTTCTCCTTTTTGCTAAGCCTTCTTCCTAGCCTCCTTTCTTCCTCTTTTCCTTCTTCTTTCTTTCTCTCAATTCAATTAGGGTTGTAAAAGGAGTGAAAGTGGCTTAGGAACGTCCTTTAAATAGACTAGGAATGTCCTATAATAATCCCATTGAGATTTGGAAAGAATCCCAATCGAAAATTAGGAAATTTCTTAATTTCAGTTTTCGTCGAAACCAAGGGTCGATGGGAGGGTCGATGATCCCGTCGACCCTAGGGTCTTAAGCTGTCCGACCCTCCCTTAAAAACTAAGGGTCCGACTTTCTATTTTGGGAGGTCCGACCCGCTTCCTCGGGTGTGCGACCCTCCCCTAGAATTAAGTGTTTTTGGGTCGATTTCATCACCGGGATCTCGGTCTCCTTCATGCCCTTGGTCCATTTGACTCGACCATGATGGGTAAACCTGGTTCAAGATGGTAAGACCGGGTTAAATTGACACGGGTCTTACAACTCCCCCCAACTTATAAAAATTTCGTCCTCGAAATTGTACGCATCTTCCGAATCAAACAAGTCGGGGTATTGCTTTCTCATAGCATTTTCTTCTTCCCATGTAATCTCTTCCATGTCTTTACTTTTCCATGTGACCTTAACATAGTAGATATCTTCATTGCGTAGACGTTGAACCTTTCGACTAGTGATTTCCGTTGGTATTACTTCAAATGTCAAATCATCGGTCGGTTCCGCAAATCCATCGCCAACACATGTGTTGGGTCTTTGACATACTTCTTCAATAAGGATATGTGAAATACGTCATGCACACTTGACATAGTTGGTGGTAGTGCTAACTGATAAGCTACTTTCCCACGCTTAGCCAGAATCTCATATGGTCCGACATATCTTGGACTTAGTTTTCCTTTCTGTCCGAACCTCTTCAATCCTCGCATAGGCGATACTTTCAAAAATAATTTTTCACCTACGACGAACTCTAGATCTCCTCGTCGAGTATCTGCGTATTGCTTCTGACGATTCTGAGCTACTCTTACTCTTTCCTTGATGATGTCGACCACTCGACAAGTCTCTTCAACAAATTCTGGTCCAACAATACTACGTTCTCCAACTTCATTCCAAAACAATGGAGTTCGGCACTTCCTACCATACAGTGCTTCATAAGGTGACATCTGTATAGTAGCCTGATAGCTATTATTGTAAGCGAACTCGATCAATGGTAACTTTTCGTCCCATGATCCCTTGAAATCAATCACACATGCTCGTAGCATATCTTCTAAAATCTGAATTGTACGCTCCGACTGTCCGTCTGTCTGGTGGAGGTGGAATCGGTCTTGAACTTCAATGTTGTGCCCATGGCCTTTTGCAGTCCTTCCCAAAATTTGGAAGTAAATCGTGGATCTCTATCGGACACAATGCTTTCTGGAACACCATGTAACCGAACAATATTATCCACATACAGCTTTGCTAACCTCTGTAGACGTTTCAAATTTGTCGAAAAAAGCTAATTATATAAATAATAATAAAAAATAAGAATTGTGCTATAATAACAAAATAAATTAAATAATTATGACAAATGTAATCCTTTAGTTTAGTTGTTTTACTTTAATTTAAAAATAAAATAAAAAATATATGTAAATGAATAAATAATAAATAAGAAAAAATAATAATGAATAAAAAGAAAAGAAAGAAAAAAAAAAATAATAAAAAATATATAAAACATACCAATGTTCACGTGGTTGGAAAAGGAACTCCAGCCACGTCATCACAAATAAGTGATAAAAAATAATAAATAAAAAAAATAAAAAAATAAAAACAACAAAAACAAAAAGATATATAAAGGGAAAGAAAGAAGCAGAGAGATCATTTTTCTCTCTGCGTTCGAGACGGAAACAGAGAAGAGGACGAGGGTTTGAGAGTGAGAGAAGGGGGTTTGAGAAAGAAGAAAAGTTGATGGCGGCGACGGTGACGGCAACAATTCATCAGATCTGGCGTGCTCATGGAGGATTTCGAAAAAAGATATCCTCCAAAGAAGAAAAACGAGAGCAGAGAGAGATCTGGTTTGGCTTCGGTTTTCTTCCGGTGGCGATCTGGTTTGATTTTCCTCCAGTAGCGATCTAGTTTGGCTTTCTTTAGACGTCAATCTGGTTTTGGTTTTCCTCCGACGGTGATCTGGTTTAACATACGTCCAATGGTGGTAACTCCAAGCGACATTTCTTGAAACCTTCGATCTTCTTGTTCGACGAAATCTTCTAGTTCTCTGTTTCAATTTGTTAGATCTGTAAAAGGTTTCTTGGTTCTCTGGTTCTGATTTCTTCTAGCTTGGAGAAATCTACAGTACATTCGGTTTCTTGGAAAGAAATTTATGTTTACGATGTTCGATGTTGTTTCTTGGTACTTTCATTTTTCTAGGTTTTTTCCTTTTCTTGAAAATCTCTCGATGTCTTAATCTACTTCGGCTCCAATGTCTTCAACTGCAAACACGATTTCCTCTGCTTACTCAAATATCTCATTTCCCCTTCCTTAATTGTTGTGTCCGTCGGATAATCCTGGTCTTCTTTTGGTTACTCATCTTCTTGATGGTAACAATTATCCTCCATGGAAATGAGATTTGCAGATAGCTCTCAGTGCTTCGAATAAATTCTCGTTTGTCGATGGCACCTGTACGTGACCGCAAGATTCAGCTTCTGGTCTCGTCTTCGACGCAGTCCACATTGCAATTTCTCTCTTAGTCACAAAAGATTTCTAACGCAAAAGAACTGTAACCATTCCGTTTGGGAAGATTTAATCAGTTTGGATCTTTGGTTCTGTGTATGCTATAATTCTCAGTAAGAGGAAGCGACCTGTAGCTTTTCAGTGGTATTTGGGAGCATGGAGGCCGCTAGTGCCCCGACCTTGCAATTCTCTGCTGGTCGCCAAAGAGAAGGAAAGGAAGCCATCGACGGTGGAGTTGCAGGAAAGAGGGTTTGAGAGAGCGAGCCGTCGGAGAGATTTTGCAAGAGTAAGCAGAGAGAGGTTCTCAAGCTTGAGGTTTGAAGGTGTGGGTCCTAATTCTGTAGGATTTTTTATCGTCTTGTTGTTTGCCAGCAAATTGCGGAAAATTTCTTTATGATGTTTGTAATTCTTCTCAACAGATATACATACTTATGGATGTGTCTTGTTATGATCTTCACACTAGTTATGCACGTTTCTTGATATATGTTATCATGATCTACTTGGTAGCCATATTGTATAATTTTTGCATTCTTTTCTTCTATTCCTGAATTCTCAGTTTATCAAATGCCATTCCTAGACGTTATATAGCTCTCTATTTATTTTCTTAGATGTACTTCTGTGTCCGAGAGATTTACTGTAGGAATCCTAGTTGTGTGTTGGTTTCATTTAATATCTTAATATTTTATATGGATTTTATTGGAGAACTTTGGGTCTCAAATTTTGTTTTATACGACTGTGATTCAAATTGATACTTATCATGATCCAACCCATGAGTCGTACTATGTTTCTTGTTCAAGTGCAGCCCATAATAGGTTTCCTTGTTTAGCTCCAGCCCATTAGAGTCTGAGTGTGTTCCTTGTTTAGGTCCAGCCCATAAGAGTCTTAATAGGTTTTCTTGTTTTGGTCCAGCCCATGAGAATCTTAGTAGGTTTCTTTGTTTAGAGGCCGGTTCACCATTACAATGTGTTTAGAATTGGCCCTTAGTCAGTTATCCATGTTTCACCTGCTTATCATCATCGCGGGCCGGTTCAACCTTTCAGCTATCATCCATCACTGCAGTTCATGTTTGGCATACATCATGATTAACATGCATAGGTTGATCAACCCCTTATCTGTTATCTTTATGTTTGTAATGCGTGAATTAATTAACTCATTCGTTTTGTTGCTCCCTTGCTTGTTACAAGTGTTAGATCCATTTAATTTCATTCTCTCACTTGTCCATATGATTTCTATGCGTTGCTTATATCTGTTGCATTCTCCTGTTATTTGTTGGGTGAGTATTCTGGATGGCAAGAAGTTAGATTCAGAGCGAGGACATAGAGACTTCTGTGAATCAATTGACTCTAAAAAGTAGACTTGCTGAGGTTGGTAGCTTTCATACAAACAAATGCGGCGTTTAAAGCACGCAAGATCATTTTCTCTCTTGGCGTCCACCTCTACTCACAGGCAGGTAACGTCCTAACTCTATGTCTTTACTTTACATGGTATATGGGTTCGGCCATCGTGCACCCATAATTATTCGATGCGGGTGGGTAACACGACATGCATGCGGCACTTGCCATCCCTAGTATAGTGACGGGTGGGATAGACTATGATGTCCCCTACCCTTTCAATGTATCCCACGAATGCAAAAGGAAATGTATTAATAGTTTTGATCCCCAATCCCCACTTATGTATCCCATAGGAATTTCTTATGAATTTTGTAACTATTTCCGTGCAATGCGGACTCACGCACTTGTGATGCGCAAACAAATATAGACGTGTGGATGTATGTATGAATAAAGCAAGGCATCGATGCCTATTGTCTAATATCGAGAGTACCCTCTCATATGTTGACAAATAAAATTTATTTTCATTTTTTGCGCGTAGTTCATTCCGAACTACGTATGGACTTGATTCTCGGACTCCATCCCGAGATACGTAGGCTGCTTGGGAATCCATTACCCAAGCTCAGTCCAATTGCAATGAGGGTTGCAATAATACCCGAGTTGCATCATAATGCATTTTACATATTGATTAAAAATTATAATCTTTCAAACAGTTATTTTGCATAGTTTCAATAAAATTCAATTTCAATTCAATTTCGGTTTCAATTTCGATTTAATCCCAAATCTAAATTCAATTTCCCATTTCAATTTCAATTTCTATTTCGATTTCGATTTTAATTCCAAATCTATTCAATTTTAAATTCAATTCAATTTCTATTTCAATTTCAATTTCAAATTCAATTTAATTTCCAATTTCCAATTTCAATTTCAATTTCTATTTCAGTTTCAAATTCAAACTCAATTCAATTTCTATTTCAATTTCAATTTTAATTTCAAATCTATCTTCAATTTTAAATTCAATTCAATTTCTATTTCTATTTTAATTTCAAATTCAATTCAATTTTCAATTTCAATTTCTATTTCTATCTCAATTTCAATTTTAATTCCAAATCTATTTTCAATTTTAATTCAATTCAATTTCTATTTCAATTTTAATTTCAAATTCAATTCAATTTCTAATTTCAATTTCCATTTCAATTTCTATTTCAAACTCAATTCGATTTCTATTTCAATTTCAATTTCAATTCAAATTCATTTCAAGTTCAAGTTCAATTCAATTTCTATTTCAATTTCAAGTTCCAATTCCAATTTCAATTTCAAATTCAATCTAAGTTTTCAAATTTCAAAACTTCATTTCAATTCTCCATCTTCGCATGGAATTTTGGGCAAACATTCCATCATCGCATGGAAGTCTCTTTTCAATTTTGGACAAACATTCCATCATCGTTTGGAAGTCCCTTTTCAATTTTGGACAAACATTCCATCATCGCATGGAAGTCCCTTTTCAATCTTGGGCAAACATTCCATCATCGCATGGAAGTCCCTTTCAATCTTGGGCAAGCATTCCATCATCGCATGGAAGTCCCTTTCAAACCCTACTTTACATAGACGGTCTACCAGCTTGACCAGTGGCTGTAGAAGTCTATTCGATGTCTTTTACATAGACGGTCTACCAGTTTGACTAGTGGCTGTAGAAGTCTATTCAATTGCTTTACATAGACGGTCTACCAGCTTAACCAGTGGCTGTAGAAGTCTATTCGATGTCTTTTACATAGACGGTCTACCAGCTTGACTAGTGGCTGTAGAAGTCTATTCAATTGCTTTAGATAGACGATCTACCAGCTTGACTAGTGGTTGTAGAAGTCTATTCGATGTCTCTTTACATAGACGGTCTACCAGCTTGACTAGTGGTTGTAGAAGTCTATTCAATGTGCTTTACATAGACGGTGTACCAGCTTGACTAGTGGCTGTAGAAGTCTATTCGATATGTTTAACATAGACGGCCTATCAGTTTGACTAGTGACTGTAGGAGTCTATTCAATATCCTAAACCTAGATGACCTATTAGTTTGACTAATGGCTATAGGGATCTACCATCTTGTCAACCCAAATGGTTGAACTACGTTGGGCTTGATTCTTAGGCTTGTCCTAAGATACGTAGGTAGCTTGAGTGTTTACCATTCAAGTTCAGTCCTAAACTAATTTATTTTTAATTTACTTTCATTACTTTCATTTCTTTCAAAAAATCATTGCATTTGAACTTTGGACTACACACAATAACTGGAAAATGATTTTTGTCTGTCAGCATGTTGAGTGGTACGCTTGTCATCCGAAATTGGCTGATTGGTCCGTCATCCAATCATTTTATTTTGATTTCTATCACATTTTAATTTTTTTTTCTACTGTTATAATGATGGCTTGTTCCTAGATTGAAATACATCTAGAACCTAGGTTTGGTGCCTATTAAAAAGTTGTTTAGCCATTGCCTGTAATTTAAATTAGGATAGGAAAGGATAGTATATGGAGACTAATCTTTGGATTAGGCAATTTGGGTTTCTAACACCTTCCCAAATTGTAACATGACACTTACCCACTATTTCTTTGGTTTGACCATTAAGTCTTAATCCCTACGTGAGTCATTAGTATTTCTCATATGAGAAATCGTATATAGGTCCTAGACCTTATCTAGGTGGTGACTCCATTCTATTTTCATTTCATTTTTTTCATTTTAGTCATTTCATGCAAAAATCACAGATTAAACCAATCGTCCCTACAACCTTTCGAGTGTATATTGGGGTCGTATCGGTATGAAGCGAGCTGTTTTAGTCAGACGGTCTACAATCACCCAAACTGCGTCAACTACTCGAGGAGTCAATGGTAGTCCTGTGACGAAGTCCATAGTGATGCAGTCCCATTTCCATGCTGGTTTCGGTAGTGGTTGTAACAGTCCTGCGGGTCTCTGTCGTTCCGCCTTTACCTTCTGACAATTTAGACATTGAGACACGAACTTGGCTACATCTGCCTTCATTCCCCTCCAACAATACAGTTTCTTTAGATCATGATACATTTTTGTACTTCCAAGATGTACCGAGTAGATGGTGGTATGGGCTTCTTTCATGAGTCGGTGTCTAATGTCCACACTTTCTGTTTCGGGTACACATATTCTTCCTTTGTATTTCAGTACCTTCTCGTCATCCAAGGTGAACTCACGGTTAGTCCTACCTTTCTCAATATCTTCTTGTACCGTTCTCAGATAAGGATCTGCTTTGATAGCTGTCTTCACTTCATCCACTATATCCGGTATTATCTTCAATGCCGCGAACATATTTGAAAACCGATGAATGAACCCTTGGTTGGTTGATCCATCCGGTGTATCGATCACATACTGCTCGTCACCATGATTGAATACCATCCTGGTAGTACACATTGCTGCAGTTGTGCTAGTTTCTCCTTGAGATTTTATCATTGCTTTTCTGCTCAATGCATCTGCTACTACGTTCGCTTTGCCCGGATGATACTGGATATCACAATCATAGTCTTTCAATAGTTCCAGCCATCTTCTTTGTCTCATATTTAACTCCTTCTAATTAAATAGATACGTAAGGCTTTTATGGTCCGACTTAATCTGAAATTTCTCTCCGTATAGGTAGTGTCTCCATATCTTGACAGCATGTACTACTGCCGCTAACTCCAAATCATGAGTGGGGTAATTTTTCTCATGTACCTTCAACTGTCTCGATGCATACGCAACTACTTGTTCTCCTTGCATAAGCACACATCCTAATCCCAATCTCGGATGCATCGGTGTATAAGGTAAATGTCCGTCCCGGAACGGGAATGGTTAAAATTGGAGCGGATATCAATCTGGTCTTCAGTGTTTGAAAACTCTTTTCACACTTATCCGTCCATACGAACTTCTCTCCTTTCTTGGTCAAACTGGTGAGAGGTACGGCAATCCGAGAATAGTCTTCTACGAATCTCCCATAATATCCAGCTAGACCCAGGAAACTTCTAATTTCTGAGACGCTCTTTGGTGCTTCCCACTTCACAATAGCTTCGATCTTACTGGGGTCCACTTTGATTCCTTCCGCGGATACTACATGGCCTAGAAAGGCGACTTCACTTAGCCAAAACTCACACTTTGAAAATTTGGCGTATAACTTCTCTTTCCTTAAACGCTGTAGGGCTGCGTTTAGGTTCTTGACATGGGTTTCCTTGTCCTTGGAATATACTAATATGTCATCAATAAATACTATGACCGACGTATCCAACATGTCGTGGAAAACCCGGTTTATAAGTTCCATGAATGTTGCCGGTGCGTTAGTCAGTCCGAAGGACATCACTAAGAACTCATAATGTCCGTATCTTGTCCTGAAAGCTGTCTTCAGAATGTCACTGTCACACCCCAATTCTGATCCAACCAGAACGGTGTGAGTGAACCGTCATTGAACAAACGGTTCACACCAGGATCTCGAATAGGCCGTGTCCATCCATACAAACCAATTACACATAACCACAATCAGAATATAAATATACAGCGGAAGACTTTAAATAGAATGAACTGAGTATCTATTGATAATTTAAATAAATATCCCTTTATTCAAAATCAAACACATAATAATAATATCATTACATCCCTTTAATCCAATCAAAATAACTGAAATAAATAAATAAAACAAATCACAGGTACACGCAGAAAGGGCACTCGCATGAAGCATCATGCTCGTCCTCCCCTGCTTGTACATCCAAAGCAGCTACACCACCATACGCCGGAGCGTTCACATAATCGTCCACAGTGTATCCTGCATCAACATCTAAAAACAATGTATATACAAAGGGTGAGCACATAACACAGCTCAGTAAGACAATCAGACAGTTTCACAAGATTATGCATGAGTAACAATCAATTTTATGCAGTGGTCTGGTTTTAAGTTTGCAATGTGCTATAGAAAGGTTTGGTGGCCCCCGCACCTCTATACACAAGTGTGTGGCGTCGCACAAGTAATCACACTACCACCAACCCACATGCACCCATCATGGAATAGAGATAGAGCTAAGGTATACCCGCACCTCCCCGATACTCTACCCATACCGGTACCTAAGCCCCTACGGCCGGGGCTCGCAAACTGGGCTTGCAACTAACCAATCCTATATGTCAACAATGTATGCTATATCCCAGCACAGCCGTCTACGGCATGGAGATAGAGCTAGAGCATGCAGGCCGGGTCGGAGACCACCACACCTCACCTCCCCATGATACCCTATCCGCAACTAACCCACTAGGATAGAAACAATACGTAGGTAGACCCTATCCCAACATAACTCCCTACAGCATAGAGATAGAGCTAAAGCATCATGGACAAGCCAGCGTCGACTCGGAATCCTCAGTACCACACAACAATGGCCGGGACAACATCAATATCGGAGACCACCGTACCACGACCTTCCCCTGATACCCCACCCGTACCAAGCATGTTAAGATAGAATACTACAAAAAGGTGTCAGTGTGAAGAGCGATCCCAAGCCCATGCCCCACTCCACACACCAACGAAAACAATCACATGCCTAACAATCACATCCTATGAATGCATGAACAATAATAATAACTGAAAGTAAAGGATGGCATGTGAATATGCACAAACATCACATCATAGATATTCAATGATTAACAACGATTTACTGTCCATTAATTATTAGGTTTAGGTCAGATTCTCTTACCTGACGCTCGTTCAATAACTTGCTCCACGTCGCAAGATCCAAACGATAAGTCACAAAGTCCTACAATATTATTAGGGTTTCATTAGAATACATTGCTTAGGGTTTCATGTTGGTCGGAAACCAACATGGTTACAAAATACCCTCACAGAGCTGACCGGTGGCATATACCGGTCGCAGCTCTGTGGGAAAGACTGGCGACCGGTATGGTCATCCGGTCCCCACAGATAACCTCCCGAGAGGTAGCGGTCGCAACATACCGGTCGCACTATGTGCAACCGGTATAGTCGACCGGTATGTCTCCGGAAGACCATACATGGGTTCTTCGATTGCCGTCGACCATCCTCCATGGATTTTCAAGGTTTCCTCTATCCATTCTAAGTCTAGGCTTTGAGTTAGAGTTATCCCCAACTCATTCAAGTCTCGTTTCGATGAATATCATCTCGAAACTCAAATCTAGGGTTTGACGGCAACTTAGGGTTTATTGGCCAATTTAGGGTTTTAGATCAATACCTACTTTGCATGGTATTGATCCACCCACACAACTATCATAGGGTAAGAAGATGGATTCAAACACTTACCGTTGACAGGCGTAGCGTGAGCTTCGTCAAACGGTAATGGCGGCACCTCCTTCTTCTTCCTAGCTCCTTCTCCTTTCCAAGCTCTTTCTCTTCTCTAGGGTTTGTGAGAGACAATGGAAAGGATTTGAGGGGTTTAAGGGTGTATTTATAGGCTAAAAATAGGGTTTAGTAACCCTACTAGGATTAGGAAACTTCTAGGATTCGAAATCAGGAAAGCGGGACCCGCAGAGACCAATTTCCAAATTCCCACACATAGTTGTGCAGGCCATACCGGTCGACCGGTACCATCATCCGGTACCATCAACCGGTATCTAAAATCAGGCATAATTGGTCGACTTTGGTCCAATTTTGTACCTGTTTGTTATCCGCTTGCCCCGTCTGGCTCGGTGATGATCGGAAGACTTGTCACGATACAAAACCAAGGTTAGACCGGGTTTTCAGAGTGCGGGTCTTACAACTCCACCACCCTTAAAAGAAATTTTGTCCCGAAATTTGCATGTAGGTACTACAACTCCCCCACCCTTAAAAGAAATTTTGGCCTCGAAATTTGAACGTACCTTGATCGTCAAAAAGGTTAGGGTACTCCTTCCTCATCGCGCTCTCTTCTTCCCAAGTAATTTCCTCCACATTTTGGCTTCTCCAATGCACCTTCACATAATGGATATCCTTGGTTCGAAGTTGCTGAACTTTTCGGCTTGAGAGCATTACAGGCACCACTTTGAAAGTTAAGTCTTCAGTCAAGTCTGGAGGATCAGCGCTCTAGATATGCGATGGATCTCGACATACTTCTTGGTAATGATACATGGAACACATTATGAACGCTAGACATAGATGGTGGTATAACCAATTGATATGCCACATTACCACGTCGATTCAATATCTCATATGGTCCCACATACCTGGGGCATAGCTTCCCCTTTTTACCAAACCGGTTCAGACCTCGCACCGGTGACACCTTCAAGAACACCTTGTCACCCACCGCAAACTCCGGATCTCGACGTCGATTATCGCATAGTGCTTCCGTCGAACTTGAGCTGTCTTTATTCTCTCTTTGATCCGATCAATTACTCGGCAAGTTTCTTCAACAAACTCCGGTCCTACAATTCTTCTTTCCCCCACTTCATTCCATAACGGAGGTGTACGGCATTTTCTCCCATAGAGAGCTTCATATGGGGCCATCCGAATTGTAGCCCGATAACCGTTGTTGTAAGCAAACTCGATAAGTGATAACTTCTCATCCCAAGCTCCTTTAAAATCTAATGCACAAGCTCGAAGCATATCTTCCGGAATTTGAATGGTTCGTTCGACTGTCCGTCCGTCCGAGGATGGAAAGTCGTCTTGAACTTCAACTTTGTTCCCATAGCTTTCGTAATCCTTCCCGAACTTCAATGTAAAACGGGGATCTCTCGTCGGATACTATACTCTCGGAACGCCATGAAGTCCGAATATATTATCAACATATAACTTGGCCGGTTTCTCCATGGTATACCGAGGTCGACCGCAATAAATCGAGCTTTCTTGGTGAGCCGATCTACTATAACCCAAACCGCATCCAACGACCTTGGTGTCAAAGGTAAGCCGGTGACGAAATCCATAGTGATACAATCCCACTTCCATGCAGGTTCCGGTAACGGCTGTAGTAAACCCGCGGGTCTTTGCCTTTCCGCTTTAACTTGTTGACAATTCGGACATTGAAACACGAAACGAGCTATATCTGCTTTCATACCCCTCCACCAATATAGTCTTCTTAGATCATGGTACATCTTGGTACTTCCTGGATGTACCGAATATGGAGTGTAATGAGCTTCAGTCATAACTCGGCCTCTAATATCGCAGTCTTCGCTCTCAGGTATACATAACCGTCCGCGATACTTGAGTACTTTGTCTGATTCCAAGGTAAAGTCAGGATTGCACGAACCCTTCTCTAAGTCTTCCTGCACTGTCTTGAGATATGGATCTTGTAGGATTGCTACCTTGACTTCATCAATTAGACTCGGTGAGATCTTCAACGCGGCGAACATCATAGTGAACTTATGAATCAAGCCTTGCTCAACTGGATCTTCTGCAGTTTCGATAATATGTTCTTCATCAATTTCCATCGAACTCGAGGCTGCAGCACACAATGCAGCATTTGTACTCGGTCCTGCCTCAGGTTTCGATGCCCACTTTCTGCGGCGTCAGCCACCACATTTGCTTTTCCTGGATGGTACTGGATGTCGCAATCATAATCTTTTAACAATTCCAGCCATCTTCTCTGTCTCATATTCAGATCCTTCTGAGTGAAGAGATACGTTAAGCTTTTGTGATCTGACTTCCCACCCCTGAAGCATCCGTATATAGAGTAAACGGTACGCTTGGTTCGGGGATGGTCAGGATAGGTGCAGAGACAAGTCTTGACTTCAAAGTCTGGAAGCACTTCTCACACTCATCTGTCCATATAAATTTCTCTCCCTTCTTGGTCAATCTGGTGAGTAGAACCGCGATCCTGGAGTAATCTTCCACGAATCTTCTATAATAGCCAGCCAACCCAAGGAAACTACGAATCTCTGCAACAGATTTTGGTGCTTCCCATCCTACTATAGCAGCTATCTTGCTTGGATCAACCTTGATACCGTCTCCAGATACAACATGGCCCAAGAAAGCCACTTCCTTCAACCAAAACTCGCACTTCTTGAATTTTGCATAAAGCCTCACATCCCTCAGCCGTTGGGCTGCCCTCAAATGCGCTGTATGAGTCTCCATGTCCTTAAAGTAAATCAATATGTCATCGATGAATACGATGACCGAAGTGTCCAACATGTCATGGAACACTCGGCTCATCAGTTCCATAAACGACGCTGGAGCATTGGTCAACCCGAAAGACATAACTAGGAACTCATAATGCCCATAGCTCATCCTGAAAGCAGTCTTGAATATCTCCGGCCTTGATCTTCAATTGGTGATACCCGATCGGAGATCGATCTTTGAGAAAACCTTTGCACCCTGCAGCTGATCGAATAGATCATCGATCCTAGGCAAAGGATACCGATTCTTGATCATCAACTTGTTTAGCTCGCGGTAGTCAATACATAGTCGTACACTTCCATCTTTCTTCTTGACGAACAACATAGGTGCTCCCCAAGGCGATATACTAGGTCGTATGAAGCCCTTATCCAGCAATTCTTGTAATTGGGTCTTTAACTCTTTTAACTCGGTCGGGGCCATCCTGTATGGTGCTTTAGACACCGGAGCCGAACCTGGTATAAGGTCTATCACAAATTCGTAGCCCCGTCCGGTGGTAAGCCCGGAAGATCTTCCGGAAATACATCCCGGAAACTCCCGAACCACATCTATATCTTCCATCTTGAGTGACTCTGCTTTGTAAGGTCGACTACAGATACGAGATAACCCACTCCCCCTTTTTCCAAGCATCTCTTAGTCTTTAGGGCGGAGAGGATCAACTTCCGCTTCCTAGATAGCTTAATCCCAGCGAAACTATATTCCTTTCCCTCTTTGTCAGTAAGCATAAGCTTCCTTTCACCACATAAAAGGACGGCCGAATGATGGCCTAGCCAATCCATCCCTAAAATGACATCAAAATCTGCCATCTCAAGTATTACTAGGCTTGCTTCTAAGTCTCGGCCCTCGATACTTACAGTACATGGTCCATAATACTTGGTCAAAGCCACTTCGACTCCTAGTGGAGAGCGAACTATCAAGCTTGGGTTCAATTGCTTGATTGGTAACTCCATTCGCTTCCCAAAAGAAATAGAAACAAAGGAGTGCGTGGCCCCAGAGTCAAATAATACTCTGGCGGGTAAACCAACTACATTTACAATTCTTGGAATACATTGCCCCTTAGTTCTATATGCTCATGCAACTGAAAGAATAAACCAAATCGTAAGGGATAAAGTCGTACCAGTTACCACATCAGGTGATGCGGCTGCCTCTTCAGTGGTATTTGCATAAACTCGGCTTCTTTGGGGAGCTTGCTTCTTAGGTAGCGTGCAGTTCCTTGCAACATGTCCCAGCTGGCGACGGTTATAACATTTAATATTTGGGTTGGGTCGGCTAATTATGGCACAGGTGGTGCCGGGTTGTTTTCTCGAGGTGCTATAGCGGTGCCCCTTGTATGGGCGAAATGGTCTAGTATTACCGCCACCCGAGCTCTCTCCAGCCAGATCTCTTCACTCCCCGTTCGAGCGAAGAAGCTGTCCCTCCGACTGGACTCCTATCACCCTCGCAACCGCACCGCCTCGTTGTAAGTCTTCTTGTCCAAACCCAAAAGGTGCTCTCTGATGCTCCCACGTAGTCCCATGGTGAACCTACGTATCTTTGTCTCCTCTTCCTGCATACTGGCTGGTGCGAAGAAGAACAGCTCTTCGTACCTCTGCTGATATACATCTACGGTCGACTGACCCTGCTGCAGGTTGAGAAACTCTCTCTCCATTTGATCTCTGAAGCTCTTTGGGAAGTATTTGTCGAAGAAAGCCAGTTTAAACACTTCCCAGTCAACTAGTGTGTATTTGTTCTCCAAATATGCCCGTGTGGAATTCCACCAAGCATTTGCGTCCTCTCTCAGCATGTGAGTGGCAAACAGGACCTTCTCCTCCTCAGTGCAGGTCATCAGTCGAAAGTTCTTTTCCATTTCAGAAACCCACTGTGCAGGCCACAATGGTTTCCCCGTCCTGCCTGTGAACGATGAAGGTTTCAACTTCAAGAGTCTGTCCACTGACCTGCTCAGATCATGCTGTCCCTGTGTGTCTGCCCCGTACCATGGTGGTGGATACGGATACGCTCCCGGATACGCAGAAGGCGACGAAAACCGATGCGGTGGTGGTACATTCTGTGTTTAGCCCCTCGGCCTTGGGCTACTCTGCATCGGTTGGGTAGTGTTAATTCCTCCTGACTCGGGCGTATTTCCAGCGGGGACTGAACCTGTTGGCCTGAGCATCTTCAGTACTTTGCTCAGAAATTCCTTCTGTTGAGCCTGCATCTGGTAGATCAAGTTTGTAACAATGGTCTCAGAATTCCTGTGAGGTGGTCCCGTGGCACTGCGTCGGTACTTTCGGGACCTGTTCCTCCTCCACCCGGGGCTGGTTTCTCTAACCTGGTCCTGCTCAGCTTGCTCTTCTTCTAGGTGCATCCTGACCTGATGACGCTTTCGACCCCTTCGACCGTTTCCACCTGTCATCTCAGACTATTTATTTGGATCGGTCGCAACATACCGGTCGCACACCTGTGGAAATATGCTGCGACCGGTATAGTCGACCGGTCAGAATTAAAATTCTGACCGAGACATAGCGGTCGCATGTCTATGAGATACCGGTCAACACTCTGTATATAGTGTTGCGAGGTATAGTCGATCGGTTAGAAAAATTTTCTGACCGAGACATAGCGGTCGCATACCTGGGGTGATACCGGTCGATAGGTATAGGCAAAACCGTCGACCGGTATGCCCAGAATTGACTTAAAAATCGCGAAAAGTGAGATTTTTCTCACTTTTCTTTTCTTCTTTCTCTCCGGTGGCGATTCTCCTCTGGGTTCCGAGTTGCTACAGTCCGACCGGTGCTATTTGAAGCTGATTCCTTCCATTCAAGACCTAGCATATCGTCTCCAGGTAGGTCTCTTCTCTCTCTCTCTCATATTTTTAGGAATTTTCCATATCGTCTATATGTAGAATTTTAGGTTTTTCTTTGTTCGAGATGTTTTAACCGTAGGAACTCTTTTCCTTCGGCTTAGAAAGGGTTTAGGGACCCCCAAGAGCAAAAGCCCTCAACTAATTTGGGGTTCCACCGAACGATTTTCATAAAAATCGAATTTTTCATCTTTTGACCTAGGTTTTCATGAAATTTCGAAATTTTCTAATTTTTTCTTAGTTCTTGAAATTTCTTGCAATTTCTTGTTATAATTGCTTGTGATTGGTTTATTGAAGAGTGTGGGGGTTACGTAAGTCCTCCTCCCCATGTTTTTGGGTGAGTTCGAGGCTTTTTTCTTGAATTATAGCCGTTATGCTGTCGAAATTTCGACAAATTTCTAACTTTTCACTTGTTTTTCACTTGTTTTGCAGTTTAAATGGCTCCTAGACGTGCTCTTGGCAAGCGTCCCCACGACTCGAGTTCACGTACCCCACAACCACCAGTTCCCCAATTGGATGAGCAATGGTTCCGTTCTTTGGAAGCACAAGCTCGATTTCCATGGTTCGATAACAAGAATATAGAATCTGGGCGTCGGGTCAACATGGAACAGTTAGACCGGTTTGACGTGCGAGCGGCGTTCGACAAGCTTGGTTGGTTGCCCGTCATCTCTTACAGCTACACCACTCGTCCCAATCTGGTTAAGCATTTCTTTGCTAACCTGGAGCTGCATGGAAATGTGAACGATCCCAACCAAGGTAGGGATTTACGTATCTCCAGTTATGTCAGGGGTTTACACATCTCATTCAACATCCACCAGCTGGCCGACCTTCTAGGGGTTCCTAATGACGGAGACCTAGTGTATTGCCCTCCCAAAGCGAAGGGCTACTTGACTGAGGACCTGCGTCGGGAGATAGCTCATCAGATACTGAACCCTGGAGCTCCTATGAAGGCGGCTAGCTTGAGACCTGTACCTCGGGTCTACGGTCGCATCGTCCAAAGACAACATCGTCCCCCGGAGGCGGCCATTATGGTGAGTTATCCCAGCTCACTCGGTACATCACTTCTTCCGCATCCGCAGCCGGGAGCGGGTTTCTCTCCCATACCTCATCATTAGGACTATGCATCAGGCGACCCTGGCAGATCAGGCCAGTAACCTTCCCTACGGTCGTCTCATTACCTTTCTTCTTCGCTGCCTGGGTGTGAGCATGAGAGGCGAGGTGACCATCGAGGACACTATGACGTCTGATATAGACTGGGACTCCATTCAGAGGATGCAGATGGTTGATCTGCCCGTTAGTGATGACGAGTTGGAGGCTCGCCCTCGTCCAATTGGGAGAGTAGCAGCAGCAGCAGCCGCGGCCAATGCGGCCTATGCGGCAGAGATGGGTGATGATGATGATGACGATGTAGCTAGGGATGCACCAGTGCCTGCCCCACAGCCTCCACCTGTACCACCACCATCTGTTCCCACCGGAGGGTCATCCCGGAGTCTCGGCCGAGAGATGGGTCGGGAGTTGGGACGCCTGGCTCGTGGTCTACGGGTGACTCAGGACCAGGTGCATTGGCTTAGGGTCGCATACGAGCGGGACTATGATATAGCTGACCCCATTCCTCCCAGGCCTCCTACCCCATGATTTCCATTTACCTTTCTTTTCATATGGCGGTTTATATAACAGGGTAACTTTCCGGTTTGTGGACTGTACCCTGAAGCATTATTACATTTGATACACTTTTCTATTTAATGAAAGTTCATGGTTTTTCCTAACTAGTGTATGTTCACATCATATTTAGAATAGTACATTATTCTCTTTCTTAATCCGTCTCAGGTATCAAACAATGCTTAGGGTGTGTTTGTATTAAGATTTTTAAACTTCCTAACTCAGTTCATCGACTCAGTTAAGTGCAACATGGTTTGTTGGAACAGAGCCCGAGAGCTCTGATACCAAGTTGTCACACCCCAATTCTGATCCAACAAGAACGGTGTGAGTGAACCGTCATTGAACCAACGGTTCACACCAGGATCTCGAATAGGCCGTGTCCACCCATACAAACCAATTACACATAACCACAATCAGAATATAAATATACAGCGGAAGACTTTAAATAGAATGAACTGAGTATCTATTGATAATTTAAATAAATATCCCTTTATTCAAAATCAAACACATAATAATAATATCATTACATCCCTTTAATCCAATCAAAATAACTGAAATAAATAAATAAAACAAATCATAGGTACACGCAGAAAGGGCACTCGCATGAAGCATCATGCTCGTCCTCCCCTGCTTGTACATCCAAAGCAGCTACACCACCACACGTCGAAGCGTTCACATAATCGTCCACAGTGTATCCTGCATCAACATCTAAAAATAATGTATATACAAAGGGTGAGCACACAACATAGCTCATGGTCTGGTTTTAAGTTTGCAATGTGCTATAGAAAGGTTTGGTGGCCTCCGCACCTCTATACACGAGTGTGTGGCGTCGCACAGTAATCACACTACCACCAACCCACATGCACCCATCATGGAATAGAGATAGAGATAAGGTATACCCTCACCTCCCCTGATACTCTACCCATACCAGTACCTAAGCCCCTACTAGCCAGGGCTCGCAAACTGGACTCGCAACTAACCAATCCTATATGTCAACAATGTATGCCCTATCCCAGCACAGCCGTCTACGGCATAGAGATAGAGCTAGAGCGTGCAGGCCGGGTCGGAGACCACCACACCTCACCTCCCCATGATACCCTATCCGCAACTAACCCAATAGGATAGAAACAATACGCAGGTAGACCCTATCCCAACATAACTCCCTACGGCATAGAGATAGAGCTAAAGCATCGTGGACAAGCCAGCGTCGACTCGGAATCCTCAGTACCACACAACGATGGCCGGGACAACATCAATATCGGAGACCACCGTACCACGACCTTCCCCTGATACCCCACCCGTACCAAGCATGTTAAGATAGAATACTACAAAAAGGTGTCAGTGTGAAGAGCGATCCCAGGCCCATGCCCCACTCCACACACCAACGAAAACAATCACATGCCTAACAATCACATCCTATGAATGCATGAACAATAATAATAACTGAAAGTAAAGGATGGCATGTGAATATGCACAAACATCACATCATAGATATTCAATGATTAACAATGATTTACTGTCCATTAATTATTAGGTTTAGGTCAGATTCCCTTACCTGACGCTCGTTCAATAACTTTCTCCACGTCGCAAGATCCAAACGATAAGTCACAAAGTCCTACAATATTATTAGGGTTTCATTAGAATACATTGCTTAGGGTTTCATGTTGGTCGGAAACCAACATGGTTACAAAATACCCTCACAGAGCTGACCGGTGGCATATACCGGTCGCAGCTCTGTGGGAAAGACTGGCGACCGGTATGGTCAGCCGGTCCCCACAGATAACCTCCCGAGAGGTAGCGGTCGCAACATACCGGTCGCACTATGTGCAACCGGTATAGTCGACCGGTATGTCTCTGGAAGACCATACATGGGTTCTTCGACTGCCGTCGACCATCCTCCATGGATTTTCAGGGTTTCCTCTATCCATTCTAAGTTTAGGCTTTGAGTTAGAGTTATCCCCAACTCATTCAAGTCTCGTTTCGATGAATATCATCTCGAAACTCAAATCTAGGATTTGATGGCAACTTAGGGTTTATTGGCCAATTTAGGGTTTTAGATCAATACCTACTTTGCATGGTATTGATCCACCCACACAACTATCATAGGGCAAGAAGATGGATTCAAACACTTACCGTTGACAGGCGTAGCGTGAGCTTCGTCAAATGGTAATGGCGGCACCTCCTTCTTCTTCCTAGCTCCTTCTCCTTTCCAAGCTCTTTCTCTTCTCTAGGGTTTGTGAGAGACAATGGAAAGGATTTGAGGGGTTTAAGGGTGTATTTATAGGCTAGAAATAGGGTTTAGTAACCCTACTAGGATTAGGAAATTTCTAGGATTCGAAATCAGGAAAGCGGGACCCGCAGAGACCAATTTCCAAATTCCCACACATAGCTGTGCAGGCCATACCGATCGACCGGTACCATCATTCGGTACCATCAACCGGTATCTAAAATCAGGCATAATTGGTCGACTTTGGTCCGATTTTGTACCTGTTTGTTATCCGCTTGCCCCGTCTGGCTCGGTGATGATCGGAAGACCTGTCACGATACAAAACCAAGGTTAGACCGGGTTTTCAGAGTGCGGGTCTTACAGTCACCTTCTTTAATCTTCAGTTGATGATAGCCTGATCGAAGATCGATCTTTGAAAATACCTTCGCTCCTTGTAACTGATCGAACAAGTCATCGATCCTGGGTAGTGGGTATCGATTCTTGACGGTCAGTTTATTCAACTCTCGATAGTCGATGCATAATCAAACACTACCATCCTTCTTCTTTACGAACAACATCGGTGCTCCCCATGGAGATATACTGGGTCTAATATAACCCTTATCCAGCAGTTCTTGTAATTGCACTTTTAATTCCTTTAGTTCCGTAGGAGCCATTCTATAAGGTGCTTTTGATACTGGTGCGGCTCCAGGTATAAGGTCTATTACAAACTCCGTGGCTCGGTCGGGTGGTAATCCGGGTAATTCCTCCGGAAATACATCAGGAAAATCCCGCACGACATCAATATCTTCCATTCGTGGCACGTCCTTAGTTAGGTCGACCACTGATACTAGATATCTGACCGCTCCTCTCTCAAGGCACTTCTTAGCCTTTAATGCTGAGAGTATGAGCTTGCGTCTCCTGGGAAGTTTGGTTCCCGAGAAACTAAATTCTGCTCCTTCTTTGTCCTTGAACGTTAGCTTCTTCTCGGCGCATAACAGATTTGCAGAGTGCCGAGCTAACCAGTCCATTCCCAAGATGACGTCAAAGTCTGCCATCTCAAGTTGTATTAAGGCTGCATCCAAGGTCTGCTCTCCAATGAGAACTGGACATGGTCCATAACCTTTCTCTAATTCCACTTCTAATCCCATCGGTGACCGTACAAATAATTTGTAGTCTAATGTTTTGATGGGCAGATTGGTCTTATTTCCAAACGACACAGATATAAATGAATGAGTAGCTCCTGAATCAAAGAGTACTCTGGCGGGTACGCCATTGATAGGTACGATACCTGTGATCCGTTTTTACTTAGTCTACATACTCAATCAGTGTAATTATAATCTTAAAAGTTTCGGTCATACCTGTGACCACATCGGGCGATGCGGCTGCATCCTCTGATGTAACAGCATATACCCGTCCTTGATGTAACTGCTTCTTGGGTTTTGGGCACTCTCTTGCCATATGCCCTGGTTGGTTGCAGTTATAGCACTTTGGGGCTTCAAAATTTGACTTTGGCTGTGGTTGAGCTGCTGCAGTAGACTTTGGTGCAGTTGCAAAATTTTGAGGACGGAAAGGTTTATACGTCCTATTGTTGCCTCCGTTATGGGAGTTTCCGGCTGGTCTCTTGATTCCTCTGCTCTGGGAGAAATAGCTCTCCTTTTGGCTCGATTCAATTATTCGAGCAATTTGGACAGCTTCGTTGTAGATTTTCTTTTCTAAACCCAGAACATTTTCTCTTATGCTTCCTCTCAGTCCCGCGACGAATCTACGGGTTTTTGTATCTTCTTCTTGCATGCTAGCCGGTGCAAAGAAAAACAGTTCTTCGTAGCGCTGTTGATATGCGTCTACGGTCATCTGTCCCTGGTACAAACTCAGGAACTCTTTTTCCATTGAATCTCTGAAGCTTCGTGGAAAATATTTCTCAAAGAAAGCTTCTTTATATATAGCCCATGTCAGTAGGGCGTGCTTGGTCAATAAGTATGTCTTTGTAGATTTCCACCAATGGTGTGCGTCGCCTTTGAGCATGAAGGTGGCGCATAGTACTTTCTCTTCCTCGGTAATAGTCATCATAAGAAAATTTCTTTCCATCTCGTCTATCCAGTGTGCTGGCCACAGTGGATCAGACGGTTTACCGTTGAATTCTCTTGGTTTTATTTTCAAAAATCTCTCCACTAGTCGGGAGTGATCCAGTTGATTTTGGTATGCCCCAAACATAGGGGGTGGATACTGATAGTTCCCTTGGGCTGCTTCTGGGACTTGCACTGGAATTGGTGCAGCCGGTTGTTGAGGTGTCTGTTGAGCTGGGTGGTTACCCACCGGTGCTGCACTAGCTTGCCCAATGTGCATGGCTGCAGCCTGAGTGGCTTGAAACATAACTCCCATCGCAACCTGCATTTGAGCTTGTGCATGTTGCATTTGTTGTAGCTGTTGAGCTAGATTCATCACCACTGTTGTTAGCTCAGGTGGTGGTGGTGGCAAATTTACAGGGTTTGCTGGCTCGGGATTACCCTGTGCGTAATTGTTCTCTTGACTAGTCTCATCCGCCGGGGGTGGTGGTGGGACTGTATTTCGGGTTTGTCGGGTAACTCTACGACCAGATATATTTACTTTTGAGATGGGTGGTGCCTAAAAATGATCAAAATCAGTGAGAAATCATTTATACTTCATGTAGGCACGCTAACCGATATAAAATTTGAATCCTCAATTCATTCTGAAAAAAATACTGTCTTTTCTATGTAGGGTCGATGGTGAGGGTCGATGGTATGTCCGACCCTTAGTATCCGACCCTGGGAATGTCCTGTTCTTCCCGAGAGCTGAGGGTCGATGCGAGGGTCGATGGGTGTCCGACCCTCAATCCGACCCTTGAATTTTTGTCAGATTCCCGAGAGCCGAGGGTCGATTGGAGGGTCGATCCGAGGGTCGATGGTGTCAGTCGATTTGTCCGACCCTCGGACCTAAAATCAGATTTTTAAGATCCGATTATGGGTCAATTCTCACTATTCCTCCTCCGTTTCGACTCGTCTCTACTCTCCGAGTTGCTACAGTGTTACTTCACTATTGTGGATCGTTCTTACTCCGAGTTTCGACATCCACATCACCTCTACAGGTATAATTTCCCAACTTTCCCTGTTTTTAGGTTTTTATTTCTAGGTTTTTACTCATTTAGCTCGTCTTTTCCAAATTAAACTTTTTCCAACCGTAAAAATTCGATTTTTATTGGGGGCTTTTGTTATTGGGGTCTTGAGGAACGAAAGCCCTCAAAAAATTTTCAGTTTCATCGGTTGGTTATCGAGAAACTTAAATTTTTCTCTTTTTTCCCTAATTTATCGAAATTTTGATTTTTCTTGAATTTCTTCAAATTGGACCTTATCCGTTAAAATTTTCTACTGCATGTAGATTGTAGGATATGTTTAAACCTTCGTAAGTCCTTATGCCCACTTGTATGGTAAGAAATGGGGCTTTATGGTCAACTTACGTCGTTATTTACTCAATTTCAGATTTTTATCCCACTAACTCCTTGTTTCCTTTCTCTTTCTTATTTTGCAGATACTATGGCCCGTACCAAAGTGCCAAGATTGCGTGATCCACTTCGCTTCCGTTCGAATGAAGCTGAGGCACAGTATGCTGACTATGCCCGTAAGAAAGTGGAAGGGGGTCGCATGGTGAACTTGGCTGAGCTAGCCTTGTTCAATGTAGAGGGAGCATTTGGTGACATGGGGTGGCTCCCTGTCATCACATACGACGCGTGCACATGTCCAGACTTGGTGCGCCAGTTCTATTGTAATCTCCAGGTGGTGGGGGATTACAATGATGTCGAGCGTGGTCAGGAGTTGCGCATCACTAGCTACGTCAAAGGGGTGCACATCTCCTTTGATTATCGACACTGGCCGATCCGTTGGGCTTTGCCTATGATGGCCCTATGGTGTACTGTGCGCCGGGAGAGCCACGGTTTGTTGAGATGGAGATGAGAGCTGAGATCGACAATCGGTTGCTCGCCCCGATAGATGGCGGATGAGAGCTTGTTACTTGCGTCCATCTCCACGAGTCTTTCGCAAGATTATCCAAAGATAATCTGATTCCGCAGAGTGGGCACTATGAGAGGGTGTCTCAACTGACCCAGTTCTTGATCTACCAGACCCGCACTCGTCGGCCGGTCCGTCTTCCTTTCATCATCATGCGGGACGATGATCAATGCCACATTATCCGGTCATAGGGGTAATCTACCCTATGGACGCATGATTACAGTGCTCTACCGACCCGTTTGGGGGTGGATTTGGTTGATGAGAAGATCCAGGAGAAGACCTTTTCGTCGCCTCTAGATTGGGAGGCTATCTGCAAGATGGGGCTACGAGATGCGGAGGTTAGTGATGAGGAGAGGAACGCGATGGTGCGCCCTTACACTCGGGTTGAGAGGGCGGATGCTGAGGCTGCTGCTAGGGCTCGTGGGGATCCGGTCAACGATGATCGCTTATATATGGATGTCGATGCGATACCACCGCCATCACCTACGCATGCGGATCGGGCTGGTAGCCTGGCTGCGGCGGCTTCGGTACCCGAGACCAGTCCTTCTCATGATGCTGATCCTTCACGCCCACCTTCTGATATGATGGAGATGTTGCGCGAGATCAGAGAGACTCAGCGCAGATTGGACCTGAGGATGGAGGATTCACTAGATGCTCAGCGCATGAGAGTGGATGAGCTGTTGGCTACTCAGCACACATCTGATGCGCGGATAGGTGAGCTCATGGAGATCCAGCGTGCAACTGACAGGAGAGTAGCCGATCTCACGCCTAGTCTACCGGACGACCCGGACTCGGATAGCCTGGTTGACTAGAGTCTATGCTAAGGACTACGACAGAGATCGTGAGGCACCGCCTCCTCTTTCGCCTCCAGCTTCCTGATTGTACTTTACTTTTCTTGTACTACAGAGTAACTGTCCGGGTTGTGGACCGTACTCTGCTTTAGCGATGTATATACGTTTGGTTCTCTTACTCATTGTATGTAACTGATTTTTCCTTTAATAGATGTATTATTCTCTTTTTAATTCGATTTCAATCATCACTTGTGCTTACAATGCGTTTGTATTAAAGCTTTTAATTTATCCTATCTCAGTCCACAATGGTCTTGAATGTGTGTCAGTTCGGCGGGCAAGGCCTGAGATGCTCTGATACCAAGTTGTCACACCCCAATTCCGCATTGTTCATAATGGTGTGATGAACCGCCAAGTAACCAACGGTTCAACCAGGATCTCTAGTAGGCTATCCCCGCGTTATCCAAACTTTACATGCATCCACAATCATAATCAGAGTAATACACAATAGCGGAAAATTTATAAATAATATGAACTGAGAACTAGAATGATACCCATAAATAATATCAAATTATTTGGTGTTTAACTAAGACATAAATATTTAAATACCAAATACATGTCTTATAAATCCAATAAAGAAACCTACAAAAATATCTAATCGAATACACACGAGTTGCACTCGCAAGAGGAGTCGTGTGTATCGTCTTCAGCTCCAACTTCCATAGCTGCAACGTTTTCGTACGCCGACAGGTTCATATAATCTTCAACTGTATATCCTGCATCATCAACTAAAAATATTCGACGTCGAGGGGTGAGCACACAACACGGATCAGTGAGTAGCCAAAACAATGTAACAATACATATGCATGCAAAAAGTCAATTCATATCTTTGGTCTTGGTTTATAGTTTGCAATGTGCAATAGAAAGGTTGGGTGATCAAAGGTTAACGTTTATTAATACCGCCTCTATACACAGGGTGTGGAAGCCCGCCCGAAGGTTAACGTTTATCGTCGTCCCCATCCACCCTACCATAACATTATACAACAAAGGTTAACGTTTATTGCTATATAATGCTATACCAACACGTAAGCCCCCCGTTAGCGAGGGCTTGCAAACCGGGCTCGCTAACCAATCCTAATGCCAAACAGTGTATCCAAGGCCTCACCCCAAGATCCCTCGGAACATCCATAGAGATAGAGCTAAGGCCCCCGGTAGAGTCGAGACTACAAGGACCGAGACTACCTCCCCTGATACTCTACGACATAATAGTTCTGCTAAGGTAATGGCGATACGACAATGCCAATGCACAAGACTTGAGTTAGAGATAGAGCTAAAGTGCTGAGACCCGCCAAAGATTAACGTTTGTTGACGTTTTCATCACACCTCCCCTGATACTCGCTCAAATCAAGTACACCAACAACACACATACAATCACATGCCTATTCCTATCATCATCATCATCATGTTATAAACAATAAAGTAAATATGCATGAACAAGTAATAGAAATATTGGATGGCATCTTTGTATGCACATTACAAACATATTCGCATAGAATCAAACATGGCATAGGACTCAAGAAATAGAAAACAGTTTATTATTAACCAATTTAGTTTGGGGTTAAGGTTCCTCACCTTAGCTTGCTAATAGATACTTTTCCAAGCTTTAGAATCACCTTTATAATGTTATTATATTGCTAGAAGACCTAACAAAGCCGACAAAATTTAATTAGAATTTATTCAAAATTTAAAAACCATTCTGTCAACTGAGGGTCGATGCTAGGGTCGATGCTAGGGTCGATGGGTCTATCGACCCTCCCTCCATTCTGAACTTCCCGAATGCTGAGGGTCGATGGTCGAAACACCTAGGGTCGGATGGTCTATCGACCCTCGGTGCGACCCTTGGTGCACTCTGGTCCAATTTCCACTTTTAATCCATTCTTCGTGTTTGGGGTCCTATGGCTTGCTTCCTACATTTACTCAACATTCATTCCATGGTCTAGAACCATGTATAAACCATCTAAATAGTTTTCGTGCATCCTCCTTTGGTTTTCCATGAAAGCCTAACCATGGATGGATGGTTTGGGTTTCTCCGAAATCCTACACTCAACCATATCTAACCTAAGGTCTGTAGAAACTCATGGAATTAGTATCCATACTTGAGAAGATTACTTTTCTCTGCAATTTCTTCTCCTTTTTGCTAAGCCTTCTTCCTAGCCTCCTTTCTTCCTCTTTTCCTTCTTCTTTCTTTCTCTTAATTCAATTAGGGTTGTGAAAGGAGTGAAAGTGGCTTAGGAACGTCCTTTAAATAGACTAGGAATGTCCTATAATAATTCCATTGAGATTTGGAAAGAATCTCAACCGAAAATTAGGAAATTTCCTAATTTCAGTTTTCGTCAGAAACCGAGGATCGATGGGAGGGTCGATGATCCCGTCGACCCTAGGGTCTTAAGCTGTCCGACCCTCCCTTAAAAACTGAGGGTTCGACTTTCTGTTTTGGGAGGTCCGACCCTGCTTCAATGGGTGTGCGACCCTCCCCTAGAATTAAGTGTTTTTGGGTCGATTTCGTACCTGGGATCTCGATCTCCTTCATGCCCTTGGTCCATTTGACTCGACCATGATGGGTAAACCTGGTTCAAGATGGTAAGACCGGGTTAAATTGACACGGGTCTTACAATTTCTCTAAGTCTTGCCACTTGCCACAGAACTTTACTCAATCGGGGAAAGTTTTTGAGGTGACAACCAAAGAAGCAGAGGCCTCTCTAGATGTTGTGACAGGTATGTCTTGTTTCTATTTTATTTATTAAACACTTATCCATATATTGACTATTACCACTGCCTATGTACTACTAATGTAACTGGAGTAAAGCTAGAGTATTGTTTGACTATGGTACTACTAATGTAAAGAGAGAGAGAGAGAGAGAGAGAGAGAGAGAGAGAAGACCTAAAGAGAGAGAAGAGAAGAGAGACAGAGTGGAAGAAAGAGAAATAAAGAGAAACACAAGAGGAGAGAGAGAATAAAAAAGGGAGAGACGAAGAGAAAGAGTATAGAAGAGGGAAAGAGGGAGGTGCTGCCACCTCCACCTCTCTTTGTCCCCCAAACCAACCAACTCCTGTACCCCCATGCCTCATTGAATGCACCCACCTGCAAACACTCCACCTCGCACCACCATTTGTCCACTCCATCAACATCCAACCCAGCAAAGAACCTCACTCTACTAATCAGAGCAGCCAGGCTCCTTCTGCCCACTGTAAGCCAGCACTCTACCCACCAGTAAGCACTCCACTCAATCCCATTTGTTAG
This sequence comes from Protea cynaroides, assembly GCA_028583415.1. NCBI lineage: Eukaryota > Viridiplantae > Streptophyta > Magnoliopsida > Proteales > Proteaceae > Protea > Protea cynaroides. Next base: position 26,050,868 of record CM053276.1, on the reverse strand, counting down.
ACCACCACTCTACATGCCACCTCCACCTACTCCCATGCAACACCATACCCCTTGAGCTGCCACCTCTACCAAGCCACGTACTCCACTCACTCCATCCCCATGAATGCCTACCTAAACTTGGCCGCCATTTGCCCATCCCTCTTGGAGACCACACTCCACCACCCATGTTTCTAGAGTCCAACTCCATAGCAGTCCAGCTCCAGCATGGCCTCTACTCCACTGACCCATATCATGCACAGCCATCAACTCCATCAATCCCCACACCCCACCATACCCAGCTGCCCACCTCCATCTCCTTGAGCCCCAATCCCAAGGCTGTCACACGACATCTCAACTTAACCCACCTCCATCACCTCCTTACATATGCCACACCTATAAAGGTTGCTCACCATCACAAGCCAGGGGGTTGGATTTTTGGAACCAAGAGAGGGAGAGATAAAAAGGAAGCAGCAGTGAAAAAAGAGGAGAGAGAGCAGAAAGGAAAAACACAGAAAGAGAGAGAGAGAGAGAGAGGGAGTTTGAGAGAGAGAAAAAAAGGAGAAGAAAACAGAAGCAACAAAGAGGAAAAAGGAATTTTTTTGGGGGGGGCTGGCTCACGAAGGGAGCTTTGCCGCTGCTTTTCACCAACACTCAAAGACCCTTGATCATCCCAACCCCCAGGCTGCGCATTTCCGCCACCGAACCAACCCTTAACCCAAACCAATCTGTGCAACCACCTTCGACCTAGCCTCCATCGACCACTCATCAAACTACCCGCCTTTGATCTGCTACCTAGACCTCAACTGAACCACCTGCAGAGAAAAAAACTTGAGTTGCAGCACCATCTCCCTCACCCCTGTTGATTCACCTGGTCGACGCTACACTATACCAACACCGACCCAATCTCCATACTTCTTGCAAAACCAACCACCCTCACCTACTGCTACCATCCCAAGCGATCTAGCCTGAGGCCATCAATCTGATCTGTGGCCACCCTTCATTCGACCTGTATCGCTGTGATCGCCCGCCGACCAGCTGTTGCTTACCATCACCATCGGCCTACCCCCAGCAGCAAAACCTCATCACCAGTTTATCAGCCAAGTTAAAACTGAACCAGGTTGGTGGTTTTTGTTTTTATTCCTTGTGATTGTTTGATTACATGTAGGAATGATATTTTAATTAAATTTGATCCCATTGATTTGAAAAATCTGTTTAGATCTACTTTGATGGTAATTCTATCCCAATTGATTTGAATGTTTTATGGAATTGATCTGAATGTGGAAATTTGAATGGAATTGATCCGATTATGAAAATTGAATGAAATTCATTTGATGTGCTTGGAAATTTTATGTGATAAAAACTAGTCCGACCATGTGATTGAGAATTTCAATGTGATTGATCCGACCATATAATGGAAAATTTAATGTGATTGATCCGACCATATGATGGAAATTCTAATGTAATTGGTCCGACCATATGATCGAAATTTTAATGTGGTTGATCCAACCACATGATCTGAATTTTATGAGATTTGATCGTGACCACATGATTGGAATTTTAATGAGTTGATCATAGCCATTGATTTGAAATTTTGATGTTATTAAAATACATCCATTGTTCATAAATTTTTAATGTCATCATTAGATGTGATTTAAGTAATTTGAACCATTGGATTGTCATGATAAGTGACTTTATCGAATCTGAACGGTTGGATTATCATGGTGAGAGATTTGAACCATTAGATTAACTTTGGAAGTGATTTTAATCGATCTGAACGGTTGGATTATGATTTAAATGAATCTAAATCGTTAGATTTGACATCATAAGTTATTTTAAGTGATTTGAACCATTTGATTGCCATCAGGAGTAAATTAATTGAATCTAAACGGTTGGATTATGATTTTGAGTGATTTGAACCATTAGATTATCATTTTGTGAGATCTAAGCCATTGATCTTAGCTATTTTGATAAGATATGAGTCATTGATCTTAATTATAACTTAATGTGAGATATGAGCCGTTGATCTTGGTTATTTTGATGAAATCTAAGTGTTGATCATGATTATCAATGTTTTAAAGAAATCTAACCATCAGATTGAGGATCTGATATTGTCTACATTGTTATATTCATGCATTTATCATGTTCACTTGATTACACTGTCATATTGTGCACTGCCATGTTTAGAATATTTACATTGTCATATTGTGCATACTACCATGTCTGAATTGCTTACACTGCTAACTTTGTGTACACTACCATGTTTAGATTTGTTTGTTGTATGTCATGCTTGAATGATATTTGTTGTCGACAAAGAACTTACTTTCTGTTACACCCTAATTGAACTACCGTGCATGTACACTGATAGAAGACATTCCTAGGTGTGGGGACGTGCATGTAGGCACCCACATTTAGGTAAGGGTAAAAGCAGAAAAGATAAAAGTCTTAATCAAGAAACATGAAGCCTAGCTTAACAATTCTAAAATTAGGGTTTAAGTTACAAGGGTAGCTTTAAGAAGATCCCTACCCTTCAGCTCTTTCCCCTAAGGTGCAGAAACCTAGGTAGGTGTGAAGTGAATCCAACCATAGATCTTTTAGGTTCATCACTCATTCCTATGAGACCACCCATATTTCGACCCAAACGGATCATCTAATGAACAACCCATCTCTTTCGAACTACGCAGATCCTGATTCTTAGGGCAAACCTTAAGATACGTAGGTCGTCTGGGAAGACTTCCGGATACGGTTCCACACCTCAATCAATATACCCTTGCATACTTTACTCCCTGAGAGTACTCATACTTCCCTCCTTGAGAGACATACTTTACTCCCTGTGAGTTCTGATCAGCCTTACTCCCTGAGAGTATACACATATCCTCCTCCCTGAGAGACATATCTTCTTCCCTGAGAGACATACCTTCCTCCCTGAGAGACGCACCTTACTCCCTGAGAGACACACCTTACTCCCTGAGAGACACACCTTACTCCCTAAGAGACACACCTACTCACTGAGAGACATACCCTACTCCTTGAGAGACATACCTTACTCCTTGAAAGTACACATAGTTTACTCCCTGAGAGTGCTTACATATCCTACTCCCTGAGAGTGCATATCTTAGTCCCTGAGGCTATCCAATCCACCCAGCAATGAATTGCATTGTACTTGATTTCCAGGACCTCTGGAATACGTAGGCAACTTGGAGGACTCTCCAAGTATGGTACCACACCTTAGTCTTCTTAGGTTGTCCTTATCCATATCCATTTTCATATCCATTTCCATATCCATATTTATATTTACTTCAATCCACATTAGGCTATCTCTAGATTCATTCTCAATCATCATCAAACATAAACTTCAACTTGAACAATTGAATCTAAGGAAGCTTAATCATAATCCACATCCATAAACTTTAATCACATTCTGTTTCGAACTATGTTTTGGACTTGATTTTCAGGATTGGGATACATTAGCAATTTGAGATGTTTTGAACATCTCAGATTCAGTCCATCACCGAACCATCTTCTGTTCGATTCATTGTATATTATTTTATTTGTTTATTTACTTTGAGAACATGTTTGGCTGAACTTAGGCTAGAAGAACTTAGCAACTTGGCATAGGATCCCCCATGAGCCCTAGTCATCATCCATTAACGATGAACAGTCAGAACCATAAAGTCTAAGGAAAGTAGAATCATATAGGAGGCCGATTTTTAAATCGGACAACTTTGGGTGCCTAACACCTTCTCAAACTATACCTTGAACGCTTACCCATTCTCTGATAAACCAAAGCCGATATTTTAGGTCATGAGTTAATAGAAGTCTTATCTCAGGATGAGACTACATTTTAGGTCCTAGACCTTAATCTAGGTAGCGACTTCAAATCATTATCGTTCATCAACGTGGGTGGACATTTGCCCTCACAGCAGCCAACACTATCAAAGAGAAGATTTTAAAATAGGCAAACAGTGCTCCTTACTCAGCACACTCGGGGAGCACAAAGATGTACCATGACCTAAAGAAAACTGTTTGGGGGGAGAGAGATGAAGATCGATGTTGCCAACTTTGTGTACAAATGCCTAACCTGACAACAGGTTAAAGTAGTTCACCAAAAACCATCTGGATTACTTCAGCCATTACCAGTGCCTTAAATGGAAGTGGGACTACATCACCATCGATTTTGTTACCGGATTACCTATAACTCTAAGAGCGGTAGATTGGTCTGGGTTATTATTGATCAACTCACCAAGACAGCCAGGTTTATTGCAATCAGACCACCGTAAACCATAGAGCGATTGGCCCATTTATATGTGGATCATAATGTGCGACTACATGGAGTACCATCGAACATAGTATCGGACAAAGACCCTATGTTCACCTTGAAATTTTGGGAAGAATTGCAATGTGTAATGGGCATCGAACTGAAGTTTAGTATAGCTGTCCACCCTTAAAATGATGGGCAGTCAGAGAGAATGATCCAAATCTTAGATTGTGAGATATTTGAAAAAGTTTCCTAGGAAGAGACTCATCTATCTCCGCCATAAAAATCTTGATATTGTTGGTTACTCTGATGCTGACTAGGCTGGTGCAGATGGTGATAGGCGTTCTATGACTGAATATTGTACATTTATAGGTGGTAACCTTGTTACTTGGAAGAGAAAGAAGCAGACTACTGTATCTTGATCTAATGCTAAGGTTGAATATCGTGCTATGGCTCAGACTACTGCTGAATTTATGTGGTTGAGGAATTTTCTTCATGAGTTAGGATTCCAATCACCTCAGCCACTCACTATGTTCTGTGACAATGGAACAGCTATCTACAGTATAAGTAATCTTGTGTTTCATGAACGCACCAATCATATTGAAGTTGATTGTCACTTTGTTCGTGATGCTGTTGTTAAAAAGCTTGTGGTAACTCCCTTTGTCGCCTCCTTCGATTAGTTAGCTGACATCTTTACCAAGGCTTTGTTTGGACCAACGTTTCGTTTCAATTGTTCCAAGCTCGACATGGGTGATCTATGTGCTCCAGCTTGAGGGGGTGTTAAGATGCATCATAGTCCACTCGATACGACCTCACTACAGTCCATATGGTAGGACTGCTCAGAGTCCTTATCAAGTCGGACTCTTACACCTGCCTATCAACATCTTGAAGGACTCTCTTGGACAGTAGTATAGTTGGAGAAGGACTCTGAAGTCCTACCTTATTTGTAAGTTAATAATGTTTTAGTTTCCTATTATAATTAGAAGTTTAAGTCCTATTAAGAGTCTAGAGTCCTATTTATTTGTAATTATGTTTTAATCAAAGCTGCATTCTCTGATTAGGAAACTAATTAGATCACGTTGGGTTTATTCTATTAACGTGGAGATCTCTAAGACTCCTCTTGTAATTAACTTGTAATTAGGATTTTACAATATAGCAAAGGAGGAAGAGATGTACTAATGATTATGCCCCTCTTTCTGAGTAGAATCGATCTCTTCCTCTCCTCTCTTCTTTCTTCTAAATTCTTCTCTTTTCTGGTTTAACTTCTCAGTTTAATTTGTTTCAGAAGTGTCATAGACAGGGCCATGATGCGGTCTTAGGTTGCAAAACAGCAGTTCCAGGTACCAGATGGGAGAAAGAAGAAGAAACAACAATAAAGAAGAGGAAAGAAGAGGAATAATAGAAGGGAAGTGGAAGAGACTCACATGGTAATGGAAGGAACCAGGAGCATCAAGGAGATAAGAGAACCAGAAGGGGAGAGACCTTACAATAACCAGCATACACACAATCATGGTACACTGATTCAACATAAAACAAAGAATATACAATTCCAAAGTCTTCTCTGAGAGTTCTATGGATAACACAACTATTTAAAGACTAATAACAAAAAGTAAAAACCTCATCAATCTCTAAGACTGAAGTAGAGTTGAAGTAAAACACAATTCCTTGCTCTAACCCACACAGCTACCACAGAAAAAAAAAAAAAAGAAGCCAAATTACAAATTAACCCAATTAAAGAAATAAATTCCTTATCTAACCCTAATGGACCAAAGCCCAAATGGTTTGGTCCTCGTCCTTTTTGGCTTGTGAATACCTGGCCAAAGCCCAGACTCTATGAATATCTGGCCAAATTAAGGAAACCTTGGTAGAGAGCTTCAAAGACCCATCTTTTTGAGTTTTTTAGCACATAAAAAATTGCCTAGGACAGAATCACCATGCTTAATAGACCAACATAGCTTACATAATAGGGCTCTATTAATATCCCTGAGTTGATTGATACCTAGCCCACCTTCTTCTTTTGGTTTACACAATAAATCTCATTTCACCACAACTACCTTGGATACCTTTAAGTGCCTAGAGTCCTAGACCAAATAAAGTTCCTCATCCGCCTCTCCATTTCACAAGAAGGGAAGATGGCCACCAATAAACAGAGAAGTTGTGAACTAATATACTCGGAAGCACCAACTTCACCAACTGAATCCTACCAGCTATAGAAATCATTTTGTCCTTCCAGCTAGCCATTCTAGCTTTAAATTTTTCAGCCAAAGGAATATTCTGATATTTACATTACATCCTTTTATAGACGTCTTTCTTAAGATTTATGGTGTGATGTAAAGTTTATCTCTATTGAATTGAAAAGGGAATAATATAGAACATGTTACATCCTAATATGGTTTTGCGGTTACATCCTAATATGGTTTTGCGAGTTTTTTTGATGCATTCTCAACAAGAAAACTAGTATGCTCATCTAATTCTGAGATGATTCATGGAAGCCAAAGTAATGGAATTTGGCTCGTCTCAAGTTCGAGATGAACTTGAGATTTGCTAGTGTCGGCTGGATGGCCGACACCTGGCATTCCCTCTCATCTCATGGTATGAGAGTGATTGTAAAGACAAGTAAAAAAAAATTGCAAAAATACTCAATCACTCTCATACCGATAGATGGGAAAGAGTGTCAGGTATCAGCCATCCAGCCGACACTGGTATTTCTCAAGTTCATTTTTGAACTTGAGACGATCCTCTTCCAAAGTAATGCGGTGAATGATAGAAGTACCACCATGAATAAGGCAAGGAATCTTTGGCACACAGAAAAATTCATGTCCCAATATTTTACGAACATCTTGTCAAGAAAAGAAAAGTACATTTTTGAAATGGAGGAGAGAGAAAGACGCAGTGATGGGGTTTGTATATCCGATCAAGTTACAATAGACTTTTGGCCCTGATTTTTTTTTTTTCAATGTAACCTTCTTTTATTCCAGCAGGGTTTTTGAAGTCGGTACAAAAATGTCAAGCCCGTTTTCCAAAGTAACCTTCTTTTATTATTCTCTCAATCCTTAATTTTGGCCATTCCTACTCCTTGAGAATAATATTAGAACTAAATAATGTTTGGTAAAATTGGTCCAATTCCATTCTCTAAGCGATTGGATCACTCTCAAATACAAGAATTATTAGGAATTTGAGAACTTGTTATTGAAGCTCTCAATAATCCCAAGTCTTGTGCTGGATTTCAAAATTGAGATAGACCTCCTAAAACCCATTCCCACTTATTTCCTTGCTACCCTGATAATTTTTCCCAAAGCATTGTCTTCGCCCACATCAGAGGCAACAAAGAGGAAGATGCGAAGGTGACGGCGATGAAGATGAAGGAAACTCTTCTCAACCCTTCCATGAGGTTCTCTCTCTCGCTCACTGTCTCTCTCGTTCTCACACTCTCTATCTTCACCTCTGCAACCCTAAGTTTTGTTTGAGAGCTGTAGGTTTTTGGTTTTTTTTTTTTTATCAACCCTTAATGTGCTCCTGTTCTCCCATTTTTTCTCTCTCTAATGTGGACCCGGGTAGAGAAAACCCAAATGGGTCAAAAATGAACCACCCAAAATAATGTAGAAACTTAAATTGAAGCAACAGTGATAGATTAGTAAATAAAGAGAACTACGGAATAACCAATGGCACTTTGATAAATAACTAGACTAGATAATTACTTTAGGAGAAAACAAATAGACCTTAGGATATGATAGGAATTCGTATTAAAGGTCTGAGGGTAATTCTGGTAGTGAACCTAAGACAAGGACAAACAGGATTATTTATAAAAGGGAGGGTTATAATTGGAAAACCAAGACAAAGAAGTCTTCTTCTACCTTTCGTTGGAGACTATTTCACGAATAGAAAGAAAACCAACTTGGTTTCGAATGGGAAAACTCCACCGATAGGACTCCGTTTGCTCTGAAATTTCAAACGAAGGTTTGGTATATTTAGGCCTATAGTTTCTGACCGAGTCGAGTAAAAAGCCTCTGAACTTGAATCTGTTTGTAAGTTCAACTCAGATTTGAAATTAGTTTTCAATCTCAGGAAAACAAAACCTATAAGGAATAAAACTATGGGGGATTGGGTCGTTTATGAGTAGGAAGGCCTTAGCAAGAAGATGAGGGTAATAGGAAGAGGGAGAAGAGGGATTGATGACTTGTTAGATTTATGTGGGCTTAATTAATTACTTAAACTAGTTAATTCAGTGGGAATCTGATTGACACGGTATAACCGGTTTGGTTTGATTCGTCACACGGTATGAGATAGGTTTGGTAACCCTAATTCTATTGTGGGAAGGGTTTTAGGGTTACATCTGTATTCTATAAATACAGGGTTAGAGTCCCCACAACCACGGTTAATTTAGTTCTCTCACCCATTAGCAAGAGACGTCAGGATATCCTCTGGAGGCTGTGGAAGACTGTAGCCGATGGATTTCGATCAAAGCTTGGAGCGTCGTGGAGCGTATGAAAATTAATCTCTTCATAGACAGGTATGTCTTTATATTCATTGTTTATGGTTTCTCTATTGTGTCCTAGGTAACTGTATGGATGGAGAATGGGTTTCACGGAAACCCTAAACTTATAATTTCCTAACAGTTGGTATCAGAGCCAACCATACAGACCTAGAATCGATGGAGATCGATTATAAAGATTGATAATGAATGGTTAAATTAAAAGAGAAATTTTTCTCAAGTTTTGGATCGAATCTCGATCAAGTCTGTCAGAATTTTCCATCGACAAAATTTTTTTTTCGACCGACAAAACAAGTCAAGTAATATACCGTTGGAAAGGTCTCGAAGAGACGGAGCCGGCGATATAAAAATCGTCGGCGTCGGACGCTGGACGCGCCGGAAATCGCCGGCGGATCCGCGAGTGGATCTCACTCGCGGGTGGGAAGAAAAAAAAAAAAAAACAAAAAAAAAAAAAAATGTTTCTGGCGGCGTTGACCCGGTCATCGCCGGGTCAACTCGGAAACCCTAACGGGTTTGTCCGAGTCAACCCCAAAAAAAAAAAAAAAATTTGTATCCCAGCCGGCCAGGCCGCGCCAAGCCCAGCCGAAGGCACTCGGGGGGGGCTAGGCCGAGCCAGCCTGGTCGGGCCAAGCCTGGTCAGGCAAGGCCCAAGCCCAGGACCACATCCCGACCCGAAACAAGCAGCGGGTAGACCCGACCCGATTTTTAAGCCCGCTAAACACCCCGGGAACCCTTTTTGACCCATTATTTTGACCCGAAAACCTGGCTTTTGGCCCGTTTGCCCATTTAGTTGGACCGGATACCCGGCGGTTGACCCTTGAAGCAGACCGTGGTTTGGTCTGCTTCAGGCCGTGTGGTTCGGCCTGGACCAAAGTAGTAATAATAAAAAAAAAAAAAAAACAAAGGTGGAGAATAAAAAGGGAATATTCGGTTCTTTGAGAGAACCAAACCGATTTGGTCAGACCGGATCGAACCAACCCGAACCGACCCAGACAGGGTTTTCTTATAAGGGTCTGTTTGGCTTCTGGTTTTGATAAAAAGGACATTAAACAGTGATTCTGGGAGCTAGGAATGTCGGATTGACCTCCGGTTTGTTTTGTTGGACTCCATTTTTAATGCTCTTCAATCTGGTATAAATTTTGGTACATTTTGATGCATTTAAAAATATATTATTATGGAAAAATGCCCTATGGGAACTCGATTTGCAATGTTTTTGCTGATTTTTCTTAAAGTTATTGTACAAAATTGATTGATTAGCTAATGTGCATGTTCATATGAATGTTTAGACTTGTAAAATTGTATTTTAAAGCATTCATGGTTAAATAAATATCCCACATAAGCTGCAGTTTAGGATTTGTTCATATCATGGTGGAACTTGGTGTGACCACCAAAGTGGCAACCTTGTTTTATTATGATGTGTTCAAATTCTAGAATATGTATTTGTAAATGCTTCAGTTTTGATAATGTTCACCCAAAGGTGACATTGTCCAAGTTTATTCAAATTATGATTTATAGCTATTGTGTGAGGATTATGGTGTGACCACCAAAGTGGCAACCTTAGTTCTAGCATAATATGCTCAAATCTAGCATTTATGCATTTACAAACTACTATAAGGAAATATAGTGTTCACACAAAAGTGACACTAACATAAACTCTCACTTTTATGGATGCAGCAAAGAATGACACTGTCCACCCAAAGGTGGCGTTGTCAAAGAAAATAAATAACTCATGCACATGGTTGAAGGATTGTGGCTTTATGAGTCTTCATCCACCCAAAGGTGGTGAGATTTTTGAAAGTCATTATCTCTTCGTAGTTATTGTACAGATATTGAGAGGACCAGTGCACATATTGTCCCAAAGGATGTGTGTGTAGTTCGATTGACTTTTTAAAGATATTAATTAGCTTGCACATGTTATGTATATATATTCTTGCTAGCTAATTTTATTTGGTATTAATCATAGACTTACAGTTATTTACATTGTTGTGGACATGTAATGATTAAATACCTTAAGATGCCTGTCTTTGGCTGCTAGTTTTATGAATTGGCATGAAAACTGTAAACTAGTCTAGAATTGTTTAACCTAGATATACTCAACAGAAAAATTGTATTCTGATCCTTAGGGTGTTCAGTCCTTAAGATCAAGTAAAGCAATGTTCAGATGAAAAACATTGAAAAAATGATATTTCTTGAGAAATCCAAATAAAGATTTGATTTTTCAAGAAGGGGCAGAGAGATGTTTTATTACTCAAGTCCATCAGTATCAGTTTTTGATGATAAGAGATGGTATACGAAATGTGAGGAAATACAAGGTAGAGCTATTAAGTATTAATGATAAGCTCAAGGATTAGTGAATATTTGTAGGTCATTAAAACCTATGTAAGTGACATTTTAGACTTTTCACTTCCTCACAAGAATTGTATAGTCAGATCCTGGTGACCTATAGTACTCAAAAATATAGTGAACCCTAAAGTAAGAGAACTAAGGATAAAAGTTCAAAGAAAAGAGAAAAATATGAATGCCAATGTCATAATGCATAATATATACCCAGACAAAGGCAAATTGTAAAAGGGGTAGGAAAACCCATTGAAAGAAAATATTTTTCATGGAATAGTCAGAAATCTTATGACAAAGAATTAAACATTAAGAAACTACAAGATAAATGGATCTATGTAGAATAAAATTCTTGTAGAGTGACTCAGAAGGGACATGTAAAGAAAGATTTATATAGCTGGACAGCTTAAGTGAAAAAGGAATAAAGATTATGAAACTTCTGAGCAAGAAGGTGCAGTATGTTGGATACTTAAGCATTAATTTTTAATTTATTCTATCTTTAGAAGTTAAACTGTATATTGTAATCTTCCACCCTGGTCATAAGGGTTTATGACTGGTGTCCAAAGAAAGATTAGAAAGAATAATATTTGAAAATTCTCCTTCCAAGGTTTATTACATGTATATATGTGAGAATTAATTAAAAGAGGAGATGATAAGATTAAAGTAAATGAAAGTTATTCACAACAAGAATTTATTGGAATTGGTGGACATCGAGATTTCATCTAGGACTTCTTGTCACAGTTTAATCTATGGTTGTTTTTCAAATAATGAAAAATTAAGGTGGAAAAACTTTTATTAAAGGAATTGAAACTATTGGATCTGAATGAGAGAGTTTTGGGAGATCATGTGATACTGGTCTATTTCCCTGATAAATTTAAGCAAGTGTTTACAAAAACCTAAGAATGTATTTGATCCTGTAAGGAAAGAATTGATATTGCAGCCTATATTATTAATAGAATGCTAGTTAGTCAGTTTTCAGTTTCAGATTCAGTTTAAGTTATCTTCTTGTTATGAGACTGTAAAACTGACATGATTTCATAACACTCGTAGGAGAGTGATTATTTTAGGACATTGAGTTGTTATATGAGATGTCAAAATAGACCCAAGAAACTTAAAGTTTGATGAGACCACCTGAAAATGGGTGTGAAGCAACCAGTTGAGATACCAGAAATGCTTCAGCCATAGTAGTAGAGCCAGATGAGGCAATGAAGAGATATACTGGACCATGTAAATCTGTGATTTCATCCAATCACATGTTGTACTTCAAAATATATGTTTTTGGTGATGGGCAAAAATGAAGATCTTAATGATTTTGAGCAAGTTGTTAGTAATGAAATTGCTCTTGAATGTTTAATGACCATAAGGGATGTGTTGTTGTCTATGAACAATAAAGAGACTTAAAATTTATGCTTTTGTCAATGAGCGGTGTACTCATAGGCTAAAAATAGATATACAAAGAAAATGTGTGATTCCAGTGGAAGAATTGATTGCTACAAAGTAAAATTTATAGCAAAGTGGAATCACACAAAGGGAAGAGAAAGAGAACTTCAAAGTTGGAGATCTTAGTTGCTCTTTTTATTTTGGAGTTGCATCAGGTAAATGTAAAGATCATTTTGATCAAAGAAAATCTAGAAGAAAATATTTATATATTTTAATCACAAGGTTTTGTGGTAAGGATAAAGAAGATATGTTTTGTAGACTTATAAAGTCAATCTGTGGATTAAACGGGTATCCAGATAATGGTATTTGAGGTTTGACAGGGTTGTATCTTCTTTCAACTTTGTTGAGATTGTCATTGACCATTGTATATATATCTATAGGTCAGTGGGAGTGGATTCATTTCCTTGTCATGTGTGTTGATGGTTTTCATTTGCCTGTAGTGACATGGTTTACTAATTGAAATCAATATTCTTCTGTCTGATAACTTCGACATGTAAAACTGTATGAGCAAGTACCTTTGTACCTGGAATTGAGTTTGCTCGTGACAGGATAAATAAAATTTTGGATTTATCTCAAAGTATAAATACTGTTCGTGTTTTTGAATGGCTCAGTATGCATGTATAACTAGTAAGTTGCGGATGCTAAGATCAGTAAAGGAGATAAATTGACAGAATTGTAAGCAAAGAATGATACTGAGTATTAGCATTTACAATGCAGTAAAGAGCTTGATATATATTTAAGGTTGTAATATTTTCATATAGCATTTTCATTGAGTGTCATAGGATGTTTTCAGTTGGATGCTGGTATAGTTTACTGGACAATGGGGAAAAGAAAGGTCATGCGGTACATGCAGAGGACCAAAGATCATAAGTTCATTTATAAAAGTAGTGACACTCTAGGCTATTTTGATGTAATTTATAATGATTGTATTGATGATAAGAAATCAACTTCAAGGTTCATTGTCATGGTGATAGGGTTTTGTAACTCTAAGTAAAGATAACAAGCAAGATATCTTGTGTGAAAATTTATTCTCTAATTTGGAGATTGTAGACTCCACTTCTAAATCTATTGAGATGTATTCTGACAGCGGTTCAGCTGTGTTCTTCTCAAAGAATAATATGAAATCTAGTATTTCAAAGTATAATGGAGATTGAATCTCTTCAAGTAAGAAATATTTTATATCATTGTAGATTCTCAGACGAAGGTTTTGTCAGTGGGAGTCTTTAAGGGACGGTATGTCCAATATAAGAATGGTTGAAAACAAATATTTTTTTCAGAGGCTTAAGTGGTCAAAGATCTGGGAATCAGTGGGAGTCTCTAGATATGCTTAATCAGTGGGAGACTCTTTATGTTTATACTTGTGTTTTCACATTGCTTACTGTACTTGATTGTATTGCTCATGGTTTGATGGGTATAATTTTTTGTAACTATGATTTTGTTTACATTAGCATTTGCGTTATTGCTATTTTGCATACATAGTTATGTGTTTGACATGTCACAGATATGAGGCAGTATTTAGCCAAAGTTTCAAGGCAGTATTTAGCCAAAGTTTCAAGGCAGTATTTAGCCAAAGATTTAAAGGCGGTGTCTAGCCAAAGTATGGTATTATAATTCTGGAATATTTAAATACCATGTTAAGTTGCCCATAAAGGTTTTGGGGCACTTTGATTAAGGTTTTTTAATCAAGTTTGGACTCGCATGGGAGGTTAGTTTCATGCATTATCTCAGGCGATTCATGTATTGAGTAGACCTCTGTTGTGGCTGACAGAAGTTTATACACCATACGTTAAGGTGTATTATTCGCTGTTGCTCGCATTGGAAAGCTTGATGGATGTTTCAAAGTTAGTGACGATTTAGTGTGTTGGATTATGTGGCCACACTGGTTAACGGTAGTTTTGTAATTAATATAGCCCAAGTGGGAGATTGTTAGATTTATGTGGGCTTAATTAATTACTTAAACTAGTTAATTCAGTGGGAATCTGATTGACACGGTATAACCGGTTTGGTTTGATTCGTCACACGGTATGAGATAAGTTTGGTAACCCTAATTCTATTGTGGGAAGGGTTTTAGGGTTACATCTGTATTCTATAAATACAGGGTTAGAGTCCCCACAATCACGGTTAATTTAGTTCTCTCACCCATTAGCAAGAGACGTCAAGATATCCTCTGGAGGCTGTGGAAGACTGTAGCCGAGGGATTTCGATCAAAGCTTGGAGCGTCGTGGAGCGTATGAAAATTAATCTCTTCATAGACAGGTATGTCTTTATATTCATTGTTTATGGTTTCTCTATTGTGTTCTAGGTAACTGTATGGATGGAGAATGGGTTTCACGGAAACCCTAAACTTATAATTTCCTAACATGATGACCTTTGGATGGGCTAGGATTACCACCAGAACAAGGGAGCTTGAAAGAGGAAAAGGGGAAGAACTAGACCGAAAGGGGGGGTGGGGTGTTGTCGAAATCAGAAAGAACAGAGAAAAAGATGAAAAGGAGGGAAAGTAGAGTACCTACCGACAGATTGGCATGGGAAAGGGAGAACCATGCGGTAGCAAGGGGAATCGGAATTGCTACGGCAACAAGGGGGTGGGGAGGATGTTCAGTCGAGAGAAAGGAAGGGGAAACCAATCTCTTGGAACAGATCTGGGGAGGGGTTTCAGTACCTATAGGTGAGAGAGAGACCGAGAGAGATGAAAAAGAAGATACAGAGAGAGAGAGAGAAAGAGAGAGAGAGAGAGAGAGAACAGGTGGTTACCTTGAGAGAAAAAGAGAGAGAGACTCCATGAGAGGAAGGGGCTACCAAGAGCAAGGGTTTTCTTTTCTTCATTTCATATTCATAATCATGCATCCAATTACAAAAGCTTGTCTTTTATAAGGCTTACAACCTAAATATAAACCAACTCATAAAAGACTGGATTCAACCACTAACATAAGTGGGCCCAAACAGTAATTAAAAACTTAATACTAAACTAATAAAATTAAGTCCGTCATAGGCTCACAAACAATTAACACAAAAAACTGGGTTGCAACTAAAGCAGACCCATAAACTACATCACAAAGCAAGCCCGCAAAAAATAACAAACATAGCCCCAACTATAGAAAACTTACCAAAAATAAAGGATTACAAAATTTCCCAATTAAAATTAAACCCTAAGTAGATCCCTAACCAAGCCCATCTCCTCTTGTGGATTCAGTCATGCTTCGTTCTCTCTCTCTCTCTTTTCTCTCTCTTCTCTCTCTCTCCCACACTCTATATGTTGCCCCTACAATCCAACGTTGAGAGAATTGCAGGGTTTTTTTTTAAATCAAGTCTCAATGTGGTTCTCTCTCTCTCTCTCTCTCTCTCTCTCTCTCTCTCTCTCTCCCCATCCCTTGGTGATGCCCTATTGGATTTTGCAGCTAGATGAGTTTTTGTTGAGTTCTATTGCTTTGATTCATTTTGATTCTTTGTTTATATTGGCTTTGTGTGGCATTTTGGCTTATATCAAATTGGTTTTGTTAAATATATAGTCTGGTGCTATTCATTTGTGGATTTCTTTTATCCCGGACTCTTATTTTTATGCTATTAGATACGAGTCTTTTTTTTTTTCTTCCAATTTCTTATTCTTCTTTGAACTTCTATAGCTCTTTTTATTCTTGTGGTCATGTCGGGTTTGGCTTTGAGTGTATAATCTACTTTTTAGTGCATCTTTTCACCTCCAAAATTTTTGAGTTCGATCTTAGTAATGACGAGGTGATTAAATTATTCAGAGAAATATGCAATAAGATACCGGGGATGGAGGATGGTTGGTTAAAACTTTTAGCCATAGTGAGAAGAAATTGAATTTTGAATTCTTGTTGGTTATCTTTTTTTTTTTTTCCCCCAATTATGTCAGCTTGTGCTCGTTTACACATCAAGCTTCATAGGGTACTTTTGAGGAATTTGTTATAGTTGGAGTTCACGATTAATAAGCTATATAATTTATTGGGTTTGGTGTCTTGTATTCTATAGGGTCCACATGATTACTGGGATTGTACTTGTATTAGGGTTTGGGTCTACTACATATATAGGGATAAATCGATAATTGTATGAGGATTAGGGTTTTTAGGTTTACCAATATATTGTCTTTGTATGGGAAAACTTAGGTGAGACTGACAAAGGAGATAAGTCTGCCAAGTGGAGATTGTAGACTTTTCTTAGGAATGAAAAAAATCTATCTTTCTCTAATGTGGACGTAGGTATCCTATGATGGGGTGTTGAACCACGTAAATCTTCTTGTTCGCTCCCTCTTAATCCTAAAAGTGATATCACAATTAAGATTCAATAGATCGATCACTAATCTGGGAAGAGAAAGAGAGGTATGCAAGGTTTATTTTGAGAAAGAGGATTTTTTTTCTTTCTTTTCAAATTGATCAGAATAAAAGATCGGTGAGAAGGTTTAGAAGAAAAGAAAAAAACGAAAAAGAGAGCCTTGATTTTTTTTCATTTCTGATTTACTTCTCAAGAACGCCATCATTACAAAGGTACGATGGTTGTTTTGTTTTTTGTTGAAACATAAGTGAAAAGTTAAAGAAGGTTAAAAGAAAAAAAAAAAGTCATCATTGCAACTTTTTGTTGTGTTTTTTTTTTAAGTCTTCTTTATTGATTTCACAGCCACTGAGGTGAGGTGGGGAGAAATAAAAATGGTGAGAAGTTATTTTAAAAAAAACTTTGGGAAAAGGTAAGCAGAGTTGCCTTTACATTAGGTTTTTCTCTATTTTACTTTTTTGGAAAGATTAAAAAAAAAAAGGTGAGAAAACAAAAGGGTTTCCCACGGTTTTTGATGAAATAAAAAAAAAGAAGGAAAAAGTAAAGGTGGAGGTGTATACGGCATTGGTGCACGTATATCGTAATACAAAAGAGACAGAAATTGTTGCTCCAAGGATTTTTGGATGTTATGGACTTATTGAAAGACACGGATCAGATAGATTCAGCGTCGATGGTAATGATCGGGTAGTCTTGTACAAGATTAACGATGATTGAAATTCTTTGAAGTTAATGGCTGGACACAGAAGGTAAAGATCGGATTAATCAGCTAGTGGTGAAGGGTTTGAACTTCTCTATAGAACCTTTCAATGGCGATAATGATTTTACCTTGTAGTAGGGACTGTTAAGGCTCTCAAGAAGAAATTCAATAAGCCAAAAAAATGAACGGATGATGAGTGACTAGAGTTGAGGGATCTAACAAATAGTACGATCCAATTGTTTCTGGTAGATAACACTCTTCATGAGGTCATTGGTTTGGAGGATCCAGAAGAAGTTTGGGCAAAATTAGAGAGTAGGTACAAGTCTAAAACGTTGACAAATTGATTATTTTTTAAGAAATAGATAATGGCTTTCTCTTATCAAATGGAGTGGAATTTGAGGTGCACATTGATGAGTTCAATAGGATTCTGATGGAGTTATCTACTTTTGATGTGAAGATAAAACAAGAGGACAAGGCATTTCTCCTGTTGGCCTCATTGCCTCTTTCATTTGAGCACATTGTAACTACACTGTTGTTTGATAAGAATACTCTCAAACTTGATAATGTTATTGCTGCTTTGCTGATGAATGAGTCATGGTGGAAAAATAATGGTGAGGGGACGTCAGTTGAGGGTAATGCCTTGGTTACAGTTGGTGGTCAAGGTAGAGGAAGATCAAATGGGAGACAAGAACATGACAAGAATAGGGATCACTCTAAGTCACAAGGTTGTAAAATAATTTGTTAATATTGCGATGAGGAATGTCATATAAGCAGGAATTATCCAAAACATAAGAAGGATAAAAAGGAAAAAGAAGACAAAAAGACTGGAGAAAAATCATCTACTGCTGGTGTCACGAAAGAGTAAAGTGATGAAAATGTCTATCTCACTACTTCATCAGGTATGGATACTTCATATTGGATTTTAGATTCAGATTATTCGTTTCATATTTGTTCAGTTAGAGAACAGTTTGCTGCATATCATGAATGTGATTAGGATATAATCAGAATGGTAAATGATGCTAAAAGCAAGGTTGTCGGGATTAAGATCATGCGAATTTACATGTTTGATGGGATTGTATGAACTGTAACTGGGGTTAGACATATGTTGGACTAAAGAATCTGATTTCATTGAGAGCACTGGATGCGAGAGGCTACTGGTGTTCATTTGAAGGTGGAGTTCTTAAGGTCTCTAAAGGGGCCATGGTTGTGTAAGGACAATGAGGGATCCTCCTCAGGATAAATATATCACAGAAAATCATGTATGTTGGAGTCGCCACCTAGATTAAGGTCTATGACCTCTGAAAATGTAGTATCACCGTAAGGTAAGACTTTTATTGACTCATAATCTAATGTATCAGTTCTTTGATTTGCAAGAGATCGGATAATTATTAAGGTACGGTTATAGGAAGGTGTTAAGCACCCAAACCGCTCGATCAAGATCGACCTCCTAAACTTTTCTTAAACTCTAATTCTGACTATGCTTGGTCAACTGGATGACTAGGGTTCAATGAGAGAAATCCTAAACCAAATTGCTACGTTCTGTTATCCTAGGGTTTATCTAAACATGTCTTAAAGTAAATAAACAAGCAAGTGTATAATACTATACAATGAACCGGATCAAATGATGGTTTGGTCTTGGACTGAATCTGAGACGTCCATTTCAAACTGTCTACGTATTCCATCCTGAAAATCAAGTCCAAAACATAGTTCAAACGGATTATTTGTAATTAAAGATTATGGATGTAGCTTATGCATGAGCTTCATTAGATTTAAGTGTTCAAGTTAAAGTTTATGCTTGGTGGATGGTTTATGGGTGGCTGTAGTACCGTATTTGGGGCTGTGTCCCAAATTACCTGCGTATTTTAGGGTTTGTCCTAGAAATCAGATACAATGTAGTTCAAAAATATATATTTTTGTACCAAGGTTTCTAAGGATTTCCTTGGCCTATTAAGGTTTCTGAGGGGTTCTTTATCCTGTTAAGGTTCCTAAGGGGTTCCTTATCCGATTAAGGTTTCTAGGGGGTTTCATGCCCTGTTAAGGTTTCTAAGGGGTTCCTTACCCTATTAAGGTTTCTAAGGGATTCATTGTCATATTAAGGTTTCTAAGGGGTTTCTTACCCTATTAAGGTTTTTAAGGGGTTCCTTGCCCTATTAAGGTTTCTAAGGGGTTCATTGCCCTATTTGTTCATTCCACTCTAGGGTTTATTTTGCCCTAATTGCTCATTTCTTCTAGGGTTTATCTTGTCCTAATTATTCTTTCCATTCTGGGGTTTATCAAGTCTTAATTGGTTATTCCATTCTAGGGTTTATCTTACCCTAATTGTTCATTTCTTTTAGGGTTTATCTTGCCCTAATTGGTCAATCCATTCTAGGATTTAACTTGCCCTAATTGTTTAAATCTTTTAGGTCTCTAAGGTTGCCTATCCATATTATTATGTTCTTTCTATTTTTTAGGGTTTTCTACCTTAATTACTGTATGCTTTAAGATTTATGAAAGTGTATCTTCAAACAAAGCAATGTATATCATGTAAGCATCCAAATATGTCATTGTATCCAAAGATAACATGTATAAACAATCCAACATGGCAGTGTACATTCGAATACAGCAGTGAACATCCAAATATAGCATGTGAATAGATATAGTGTAAGATCCGTATCGTACTAACCGGTCTTATCACCTTGTATCAGGTCTTCCTATCATGGTCGGGCCAAGCGGATTAAGTGCGTGAAGAAACCACAAGGCTAGGTATGAAATTGAACCCAAAATCATCTAATTAGGAGTGTGTGGTCGCATACCTAAACAGGTGGGGTCAACCACACCTCAGAATAATGCGACCCCACGTGCGACCACACAAAGTCAAACTGACTCCGTGATTAGGAAACCTTCCTAATCCGAAGGGGGTTTTTTTCTCTAATCTAAGTAGGACTCTATACGGAGGGTTTTCCTCTATATATAGGACATCCCTTAGCCTCTTTCATCCTTTTAGGACTCAAACTGAAAGAGAGAGAAAGAGAAGAGGAGGAAGAGAAGAAGAATTGCAGAGGAAGACTAAGAGAAGGAAATTCAGAGAGAACTCTGATTCTTCAACAAGTTTAAGGTATGAAAACATTTTCCATATCAGTTAAATGCCTAGAATAGATCATGAAGGAGATAGTGCTTCAAAGTGAGACCCCAATCATAAAACCATGGACAAATTCTAAGAGATCCATGGAGGGAATCTATTAAGATGATGGATTATGTAAAAATATGAATTTTAATCCATTGAACAATCATAGGAATGATCATGATGGTAAGCCAAAAAATCAAAACATGAAGGAATTGAGTTGAGAGTGGAAAAGTCGACCATTACTAGTGTGGTCGCAGTTTGATCGACCACATGAGGCACATATGATCAACCACACGCCCTCGGGAAAGTTTCGAGGGGTGTGGTTGCATGTGTGGTCGCATGATATGCGACCACAAGAGGCACATATGATCGACCACACGCCTTCGGGAAGGTCCCAGGGAGGGTGTGGTTACATGTGTGGTTGCATGATATGCGACCACACATATCGACCACACGCCCTCGGGAAAGTTCCAGGGAGGGTGTGGTTGCATGTACACATATCGACCACACGCCCTAGGGAAAGTTCCAGGGAGGGTGTGGTCACATGTATGGTCGCATGATATGCGACCACACATAGCGACCACACACCCTGTGGTCGCAGAAACTGAAACCACAGGTGCAGTCGCACCTACGACCACTCAGTTTCTGGAAGTTTGAACTGATGAAAATAAACTCTAATTTAAAATCTATAAATTTGTTAAGTTTCCAAGTGGTCTAAAAATGATTCATAAAGCTTGGACGAGGAACGATCATCAACCAAAGGTGAGGGAACAAGACCTAAACTAATTGGCTAATAACAAATTGTTTTACTATTTAAGTCCAATGCCATGAATGATTCTATGCTTGTATGCTTATAATGTGTATTTCACATGTCATCCAATATTCCTGCTATTACTGTTCATGCATATTTAATTCTTTTTATTTATAACATGATGATGATGATGATGTTAGGAATAAGCCTGTGAATGTATGCGTGTGGTTAGTGTGCGTGATGCGAGTGGAGCATCAGGGGGAGGACGTGATATTGTGGTTCATCCTGGTCACCAGACTCTAGCTCTATCTCTACTCAAGTCTTGCCCACTAACATCATCGTATCACCATTAGATTAGCAGAACTATTACATCGTAGGGCCTCAGGGGAGGTGGTCTCGGACTGTGTAGTCTCTGACTCTGTCGGGGGGGTCTTAGCTCTATCTCTATGGACGTATTGAGGGATGCTGGGGTGAGGCATTGGATACACTGTTTAGCATTAGGATTGGTTAGTTGCGAGCCCAGTTTGTAAGCCCTCACCAATAGGGGCTTACGTGTTGGTATGGGTAGGGCATCAGGGGAAGTGTTATGCGGTGTTTTATCCGAGTACTTTAGCTCTATCTCTATTTCATGATGGGTGCATGTGGGATGATAATGGTATTTGATCCATTGGGCGGCTTCACACACTCATGTATAGAGGTGCGGCAGCCACCAAACCTTTCTATAGCACATTGTAAACTTATAAACCAGACCAAAGATATGAACTGAATGCATGCATATGTTTGTTGCATTATTTTGTTTGCTCACTGAACCATGATGTGTGCTTACCCTTTCGACGTCAAATATTTTTAGTTGATGATGCAGGTCCTACCGTAGAAGATTATATGAATGCACCAATGTTCAGACATGTTGTTGTAATGGATGTGGAAGCTACGGTGGAGTCACATGATTCGTCGTGCGAGTGCAACTCTTGTGTTTTCGATTAGATTTCGTTATTGGATTATCAGAACATGTAATTGATTACTTTATTTTATTTTATGTCTTGAGTCATTTGGAGATAATTGGATAATTAATTATGTTATCACTATTAGATACTCAGTTCATTAATATTAAAGACTTCCGCTATTGTTTATTTACTCTGATTATGGTTGTCGTTGTATCTGGTTTAATCAAATGGACATGGCCTATGCGAGATCCTGGGTGAACCATTGATTTATTGACTGTTCAACACTATTCTGGTTAGACCAGAATTGGGGTGTGACATATAGTAGTGTAAACAGTCCAAACATGGCAATGAGCATCCAATCATAGTAGTAAACATGTGTGTCGATGTATCAAAATAGATTTTAGATCTATGGTCTTGATTCGATGCATCGATCATCAACAATGTGACTACTTAAACTTGAAGTAATCGATCATCATCAATGTGATCAAGATCAGATTTGATCGACGATTTAGATTAATTCAAGATCAAGCTCAAGTCAACAGTTCAGATCATATCAACATTAGTAGATCAAACTTTAATGACTCCTATTAAAGACATCAACATCATAATTCAGTAAAAAATCATGGGCTCAGATCAACACATCAAAATATCAAGATCAACGTCTCAGATCAACATATCAAAATATCAAGATTAATGGCTCAGATCAACACATTAAAATTATTATGATCGATGGCTCACAAGTAATATCATCACATGATTAAAATTAGTTTAACATCCAATGGCTCATGATCAATACAATTTAACATCTAACGGCTCACTTTTGGCATCAAATGATTAAACCAATGATTTAAATTCAGTCAACATTACATAAACAAACCAATGATTCACATCAAAATTATCATGACTTAAACTATTCAAATCAACATCAAGATTATCAAATTATTAAAATTCAGACTTAATTAATGGTTCTAATTGGGCAAATCTGATCATGTGGGGAACAGATCAATGGTGCAAATAGAGCTTCAAGTTCGATTTAGGTAGGATGATGGTGGGTGAACGAGTGGTGGAGTGATATGGTGTATGTGCATGAAGGGTTCGGTTACGACAGGTGGAATGTGGAGTTGGTGATACAGGTATTGGCAGATCGGTTTTGGTAGAGGGAGATAGTAGGTTGTAGGGTAATCTACTTAGGTTTCTTGGTGGTCAGTTCAAGTAGTATTGATGGGTTGGTTTGGGGGGCAGAGGCTTACAGCAAGGATTGGCGATGGTAGTTGGTGGTTTGGTGGTTAAGGTTTGTGGAGGTGGATACATGTGGTTGGAATAAAGAGGTAGTGTTGCATAGGGTGTTATGGTAAGTGTGATGGTTGGAGCATGAGGTGTTGGCAGATTAACAAGGGAAATACAACATGATCTGCAAGAGGGTGATGATATGGTGTATGGTGATCGATGGATAGGAAAATTGGAGTTGCATGGAGGGTGGGGTATGATGATGTGGTGAGATTTTCGGTTAAGAGGAAACCAGGTGGTGATACAAGACAGATGAGTGGTGACAGGTGTAAAAGGATGATCAGGTAATGGTTGAGTGCAGGTTTCAGTAGGTGGGGTTATCAGGTAAAGACAAGTGGTTTGGGATTGGTTACGGCATGGCTGGGTTTGCGTGGGGTGCTAGGAGATAGCCACATGTAAGGGGTTATTATGCAGGGAGCAAGTGAGGTGGCAGCCAGGAGTTTTACAGTTTGGATGGTTATCGATGGGTTTAGGTTAGGTCTGGTTTGCTGGTTTTAGTTTAGGAGGACAGGTATTGGGTGATCTGATTATCTGCAGGGTGGTGGAATGGGTTCGCTGAAGGTTTGCTTGTCGCCTGGTTTGTCACATCCCAATTCTGGACTAACCAATGGTGTAATGAACAGTCATAAGAACCAACGGTTCAAATCACGATCTCGTATAGGCTGTGCCAACCATGTTATACCAAAATACATTCCACAGTAATAATCAGAGATACTAAAGTAAATAGAAAAAGTCTTATTAATAATGAATTGAGGTCTAACATGATAAATAATTAAATAATTCAGTTATCTCTAAGTAATCAAAACATAAATATATCAAACTATTACAAATACCAAATACGAAAGTTAAACACTAAGCGTAATCATCGTTGAAACACTCGCTTGACAAGTCATATTCATCATCCACAGCTTGCACATCCATAGCCGCTACATGTCCATATATTGGTGCATCGATATAATCTTCTACAGTAACACGTGCAACATCAAAAATTAAAAAGAATTACGTGCGTGAGGGTCAGCTCTCCAACTTGAGCTCAGTGAGTGAACAAAACAATGCGCAAACATATCCATGCATTTAATTCATATCTTTGATTTGATTTTAAAGTTTGTAATGTGCTATAGAAAGGATTGGCGGCCACTGCACCTCTATACATGGGTGTGTAAGCCCACCTAATGGATTAAACACCATTATCGTCCACATCCACCCCACCATGGAATAGAGATAGAGCTAAAGTGTTCGGATCACACACCGCCAACACTTCCCTGATGCCCAACCCATACCAATACGTAAGCCCCTATTGGCAAGAGCTTGCAAAATAGGTTCATAACTAACCAATCCTAATGCCATCCAGTGTATCCAAGGCCTCACCCTAGCATCCTTCAATACATCCATAGAGATAGAGCTAAGGCCCCCAGACAGAGTCAAAGACCACACGGTCTGAGATCACCTCCCCTAATGCCCTACGACGTAATAGTTCTGCTAAGATAATGGCGATACGATGATGTCAGTGGGCAAGACTTGAGTAAAGATAGAGCTAGAGTTTGGTGACCAGGCTGAACCACAATGTCACGTCCTCCCCCTGATGCTCTACTCACATCAAGCATACTAACTACATACATAATCACATGCCTATTCCTAGCATCATCATCATCATGTTATAAATAGACAGGAATAAATATGCATGAGCCAAAATAGCAGTAATATTGGATGACATGTGAGATGTACATTACAAGCATATAAGTGTGAGGACAATGTGAAATCGATGTGATCATCCTCGGGATGAAATGTGTATCCTGTATCGATGAAGATCGATTTGTTCTGTTGGAGTCGCCACCTAGATTAAGGTTTAGGACCTCTAAAAATGTAGCCTCACCCTAAGGTAAGACTTCTATTGACTCGTGACCCAATGTATCGGTTTTTTGGTCTGCAAGAGATCGGGTAAGTATTCAGGGTACGGTTATGGGAAGGTGTTAGACACCCAAACTGCCCGATCAATATCGAGCTCCTAAACTTTCCTTACATTCGAATTTTAACTGTGCTTGGTCAACTGGATGACTAGGGTTCAATGGGAAATGTCCTAAACCAAGTTGCTAAGTTATTCTAACCTAGGGTTCAGCCAATCATGTTTTAAAGCAAATAAACAAGCAAATGTAATGTACATTATTATACAGTGAACCGGACCAAAGATGGTTCGGTCTTGGACTGAATCTGAGATGTGTAAGACATCTCAAACTGCCTACGTATTCCAATCTTGGAAATCAAGTCCAAAAACATAGTTCGAAATGGTTTGTGTGATTAATGATTATGGAAGTGATTTATGCATTTGCTTCAATTAGATTCTTTGTTGTTCAAGTTGAAGTTTATGCTGGATGTATGGTTGATGGGTGGCTTTGTACCGTATTTGGGATTCCCAAATTACCTACGTATTCTAAGGTTTGCCCTAGAAATCAGGTACGACGTAGTTTAAAATTTTTGTGAGAGTCGAATTTGAAATGTGCATCAAATTCCTTCCATTTTTGTTAATAGGATCTAGGGATGAGACCTAAATTCCTACCACTTTTATTTGGGATGTGTACCAAATTCTTTCTATTTTTGTTAAAAGAATCTAGGGATGAGACCTAAATTCCTACCATTTTTATTTGGGCTGTGTACCAAATTCTTGCTATTTTTGTCAATAGGATCTAGGGATGAGACCTAAATTCCTACCATTTTTATTGTTTCCATTCTTAGGTTTTTAGGGTTTCCTATCCCTTTTCATTGTGATTTTTATTTTTTAGGATTTCATACCCTAATTATTCTCTTACCCTAATTATTCTCTTTATTCTAGGGTTTATTTTGCCCTAATTATTCTTTCCATTTTTAGGGTTTCACTACCCTAATTGTTCAATTCTTTCCATTTTAGGGTGTATCTTGCCCTATTTGTTGTACAATGTAAACAATCTAACATAGCAATGTGAGCTTAAATATAGCAGTGTAAGCATCCAAATATAGCATGTTGGAAATATATTCAAATTTAGCAATAAATCAATCAAAGATGGAAAGTGAGCATGTGAATCAATACAAACATGGTAAGTGTGCATCCAAACATAGCAGTAATCATCCAATATGGCATGTGAGCATGTGTAACAGACAAATATGGCAATAAGCATGTGTAGCATTCCAAAACAACAAGAATCATGTAAGCACCCAGAGATAACATGTGAAAGCATTCCAAGTATGGCATGTGAGCAATGTGAGCATCAAATATGGCAATTATGTGGCATCATATGTATCAAAACAACTTGTATGCATGATATTCAGATTCGCTTAAATTAATCATAATGAAGATGATGAAGGTAATTCGAGAAAAGTTGTATAGATTGGTTATTGGAAATCAGAAATGGAGATGGTAGATGATAATGGTTGTAATCTGATTTGTATGACTGTGGATAGATTGTGAGGAGTGGTGCATTGCTGTTGGGATTTGGTGATTGGATGGATGTATATTGGGTGATGAGTGATATAGTGGTGAGCAGGTGTAAGGTGAGAGATTTGATGAGGTGTTGCAGGATGAAATTGGTACTGCAGATGATAGCAAACTACCTGGCCGTGGCTGGGTTTTGATTAATGATGCAGGCTAGACAAGAGTGAAGAGATGGGATTGTGAGTGTAGATGGACAGGTGTTTAGATGATGATGTGAGTGGAAGCTTGGGTTTGGTGCTTGGTGGGGCTAAAGCAGCAATGGGTATGACATGGTGGGGAATCACGGAGATGGAGTTGCGGTGATGATGATTTTTCCATGGCCAGGTAGCCGGGTGCATGAAGATTATAGGTTGCAAGCTTGGGTGGCTGAGAAGGCACGGGAGTGTGTCGGTTGGAGTAGATTAGGTGTTGCTGGGTTTATATGGGAATGGTGGATGGTCAGGTGGCTTGGTTTTAGACAGGATGGCTGGGTAATTGAAGATATGGGCAGCAAGTGGAATCAACAACATATGTATATAAAAAAACTTAATAGAAAGACAGAAACAAACCAACTTACCTCATTCTCTCTCTATGTTCTTCTCTACTTTTTCTTCTTTTCTGTTCTTCCCCGTTCATTCTTCTCTTTCCCGCAGCTCTCCATTTTTTTCTCCTTTTTTCCCCAAAACCATGAGTCTCTCCCTCTTCACTTTTTTTTCTCTTTTTTCTTTTATTTTTTCCTCTTTTTTCTTTCTTCTTCCCTTCTTTTTCTCCCAAAACCGTGAGCCTCCCCCCTCTTCACGTTTTTTCTTCTTTTTTCTTTATTTCTCCCTCTTTTTTCTCTCTTATTCCCTTCTTTTTCTCCCAAGACCTAGCCCCAAAAGCTTTTCACGTTTTTTCTCTTTTCCTCTTTTTTCTCTTTTGGAAATCCTCTCAAAAAACCCCCCCTCCTTCTCTCTCTCACGTCTCTTTTATCTTCCCCCTTTTTCTCTTTTGAAAAAAATCTAAAAACCCTAAATCTTCTCCCTTTTCACATCTTCTCTCTCCTCTTTTTTTTCTTTTTCTTTCTCCCAAAACCTAGCCCCAAAAGCTTTTCACGTTTTTTCTCTTTCCCTCTTTTTTCCTTTTTTTTCTCCAACAAAATCTTTTGGATTCTTTTAGAAAAGCTCACGTTTTTCCTCTTTCTTCTTTCTTTTTTTTTCTCCAACAAAATCTTTTGGATTCCCTTAGAAAAGCTCACGTTTTTTTTCTTTCTTTCTTTTTTTTCTCCAACAAAATCTTTTGGATTCCCTTAGAAAAGCTCACGTTTTTCCTCTTTCTCTTTCCTTTTTTTTTCTCCAACAAAATCTTTTAGATTCCCTTAGAAAAGCTCATGTTTTTCCTCTTTCTTTTTTTTTTTTCTTTTTTTTCTTCTTCCCCCCTTTTTCTCCCAAAACCTAGCCCCTTAGAAAAGCCACGTTTTTTTTTCTTTCTTTTCCTCTTCTTTCTTTTTTTTTTCTCCAACAAAATCTTTTTGATTCCCTTAGAAAAGCTCACGTTTTTTCTCTTTTTTCTTTTTCCTTTTTTTTCTCAATATTTTTTGAATTTTGTCATTTATATATAATAATATATATATATATATATATATATATATATATATATATATATATATATATATATATATATATATATATATATATATATATATATATACACATATATTTAATAACATACATATATATATATATAACATACATTATATATAATATATAAATACTATGCACATGGATGAACTGGTTCGAAATGGGTTGAGACTGGCTTAGGTTGACTAAGTTAAACTGATATGGGTTGAGCTAGGTTGGACCAAAACTGTCTTGAACTGAGCTGACTGGATTGATTGGAATTAATTGGATTTTCTCTCTCTATTATTTCATGGACCATTTCCGCTGTCATCCCACACGAAATTTTTTGATAACCTTTATTCTAAATTTTCTACGTTCACTTTGTAGAACAGTAAAAATGAGGAATATTGAAACTTGAATCACTTCATTTGAAAATAAAATAGCCAACTTATGACTTTCTGAAGTTTAAGCAAGTCAATTATCGATAATTTGGCTGACCATTCTGCATGAGATCCTTCGGAGGCTTCTACCGAAAATATTTTACGTCCACTTTGTAGAGCATCATGAATGAAGAATAGTGGCCTTGGTATCATCTGAATCTGACGTAGAACGGAAAAGATATGAAGCTTTAAAGTTCTAACGATAATTTTGCATGAAAGCTTGCATGGAACCCACTGGTGACTTCTACCCAGGATTTCTTACGTCCACTTTGTAGAACATCATGAATGAAAAATAATGGCCTTGGAATCATCTGAATCTGATGTAGAACGGAAATAATATGAAGCTTTGAAGTTCTAACGATAATTTTGCATGAAAGCTTGCATGGGACCCACTGGTGACTTCTACCCGGGATTTTTTACGTCCACTTTGAAGAACATCATGAATGAAGAATAATGACCTTGGAATCATCTGAATCCGATGTCGGATGATGAAGATATGATGATTTGAAATTCAAACAATCCGACTTACGATAATTTGCATGAAGGCCCCTGGGATTATTTATAATAATTTCAGAAACCTCCCTAATATGTATCATCCGACTAAAATGGTCATATCTTCTTCATTTGATATCAGAATTGAGCAATTCTGTTCTCATTTCGAAGATAATTCTATGACCTATGCATCCATGCCAAATTATAACCCATGACCTTGCTGTGGACCCATTGAAAACTTCCTCAAATTCACAGTCAAAAATCTAAATTTTTGATCATCTTTCTCCTTTTGTTGTCCACATGCCAGCAGGACTTTGTTTAGTTGGGATGGCAAAAATGGGATGCTTACAATAAGCATAGAAACATTCATTGCATTAGACAAATAAAGTAAAACAGTTTGCTATTATCCAATTAGTTTAGGTCTTCTTTCCTGACCATTGATTGATGTTTATTCCTCTCCCAAGCTTTGAAAGTCACTTTGAATCTATTGGGAACTTAAACAATTAATGTATTTAAGTTAGGGTTCAAGTTTACCAAGTTACGATAGTCAAAAATCATATCTGGTCTCAAAATATATTTGTTGTTATCGTATGGTCGATACCCTATGGTCAATCCTATGGTCACAATATATGTCATCGTACGACGTACGGTCGATACCCTATGGTCGCACTATATGCGATCTTACCTGCGACCATATTTTTCCTAAATTCTTCTCGAATGGCTATGGTCGATACTCTAGTCATCCTATGGTCGACTATAGCTGCGACCATACATAGTCAGGTTAATTTTTACTTCTCATATAAGTTCCTCCTCTTGGCTCATCAATGAGATTCATCCTAAAATCATTCTATGGCCTTTAATTATAGTTTATCCTTATCAATTATCCCTACCCTACTCTCTATGATTTCCCATAGAATCATTGTATTAGGTTTCATATATCAATTTGAAAAGAACCTATTCTATTTGATCTACCCTATAGAGTCAAGTCCATACCTTAAGCTTGCTGTAGAGAGATAGAACTCTTCTCTGCAAAAATCTTCCTCTCAGCCTTCTTCTCCAAATCTCCTTCTCCTTCTCCTTCTCTTCCTCTCTTTCTTTCTCTCTTAGGTGTAGAGTTTCAATTTAGGTTTTAAAAGAGTGAGAGAGGCTAAGGGACTTCTTATATAGAGAAAAACCTCCATATAGAGTCCTCTTTCAATTAGGAAAGAGTCCTCCTCAAATTAGGAAAGTTTCCTAAACACAGAATCGGTTCTGGGTTTGCACGGTCGATCGTGCGGTCGCATAATCCATCGACCATACGTTTTCAAGATAGTCAACCATACGTTGTATGGTCTCAATATGGTCGATCATACATGCGACCGTAACCCTAAAAAATGCCACCGTACGTCCAAAATTTACTGGTTTTTAGTTTTTAACTAGTTGCTTCCACATAAACTTAAACATTCAACCACACCAACTAAATTTGACTTGTGGCCTACCTCATCTTGTGGTTTATTCATACAATTGGTTTACTTGAGTTGATTATGATGGGAAGACTGGTCACGACACTAGAACATAAGGTTAGACCGGGTTCGTGGTGTGCGGGTCTTACAACTCCACTACCCTTAACAGAAATTTCGTCCTCGAAATTTATACGTACGGATCTTACACTGGGTGTGTTGGGGATTGGTAGAGTTGCAGATGGAAGTAGTGAGTTGCGGCTATAGGTGGCAAGGAATGGAGGTTTGTGGAGTGAAGCCACAGGGAAGATGGAAGGTTGGGTTCAAGGTGGGTCGGTGATATTAGGTTTGCAGGTTAGGGTATCGTGAGGCAGGTGGTTGCAGGTCATTGTGAGATGGCATGGTTTTGGTGTGGGGTTTGGATGGTGAGATGGTGGTGATTCGGTAAGGTTGTGTAATGATGTGTCGCGAGGTGAGGTGCATGTTGATGAACACATTTTATGTGTGAATTTAAGGCATAAAATATACATCTCTTATTCTATTTATGATGCTTCTTGGATATTTAATGTTGATTTTTTGTTTGTTGGGTATAGGTGAAAGAATGGAGAAATTTGAGCTTAAAAATATCATTTTATGAATTTTTTGTGATCCTGTCCAGTTAACTCACCCAGTCAACTTAGTAGCCGGGCATAAGATGAATTTTATAAGGAGAGCCATGAATTTTGTGTATAAGATCAGCCTTGGACCAAGTCAAAGAATAGCCCAATCTCATGTGAAAGATTCCATTCTCTTGAGAAAATATTCCTTAGTTATTTAGAATCAAATTTACAAGATTGCCATGGCATGGAAGAATGGAAAGCTCCAATCGATTATGGAAGTTTTCAAAAAGAGATAATGATGCTAAAGATATGATGAGTTGGTGCAAGATTTTTTCTACTCAAGAATCGTCCATATACAATGAACCTACAAGATTGGAATTATGTTACCAAAATTATCTCCACAAAATCTCTTGTAATTCAATTATAAAGATTGATTGTGATCTTTACTCTCTTGTATATATATGTGATGCTCAGCAATAGAAAATCATCCAAGAATTCTATTATGAGTTTTTCTTAGTTTTGAGAATTTATGAAAGAGTTTGAGATTCTTAATTTTTTTTTCTTTTCAAGTTGTGTTCTTCTTGCTCAAGTTTATTTTTATTTATTTATTTATTTATTTTTAGTTATAATTTCAAATTTAGAACTCTGTAGTAGGGTAGATAAATATAGGTTGTATCCCATTACTAATTTAATTTAGGGGAAAAGGCTCCCTTTGTAATCTTTTGCACATCGCCTTGGAGTGACAACAAGACGACGAGCAACGACAGAGAAATCTTCTATCGAGATAAATTTTTCTTACATTCTTTTACTTTTAATTTCGTTTCTTTCTTGCAATAAATCTGTGTTACTTTATGGTTAGTGGTTTCGTAAATTTTCGTACCGTTATGAATGGTTATTATTGTTTTTATTGCTTGATTAATTTTTATTTAAAATGATTAGGGTGTTAATTCAATCATATCCTTTTGTTACGCTTTGCCTTATTTGAGTTAGGATAATAGCGATTCCTCCCTGAGATCGACCCATTACTGCACGATGACGTGCACTTGCGGTTACATACATATTTAATTCACATCAAGTTTTTGGTGCCTTTGCCGGGAGGCAAGCCGTTATTTTTCCTATTTTAAATAGTTCAAAGTGATTTAAAAAAATGCAAAAAAAAAAATTTCATTGAATTCTAAGTGATTTTAAAAAAAAAAAAGGAAAAGAAAAATGCAAAAAGTTTACATTGGTTTTTATGCCTTTCTTTGCACCTCCGATCCGTTAGGTTGGAACAATACAATCGACAATCCAATCCTGACCATGATATGGTGTTAAGGGATGTTGGCTACCGAATTATCAAGAGGAATAACGACCAATAGCTTCGGCGGTAACGGTTCTCAAGGTAATTGCGGATATGACCGGTCTCTAAGCCAATGATCGTCAAGAGGTTTGCATTGACCCCGATTCGGAAAAATTCAACTTTTCGTATCAAATTTAGAGGAAAAAGAAAAAAAAAATTTAAAACAGTTTTGTGTATGAGTGTATGGACTCGTGATTCTAGCAATCGTCTAGTAAGAGTCCCATCATTTACAATGGCTGAACCAAAGATGACACTTAAGGATAGATTTTACCCTGCTAGGGCAGCACAACCTTCATGTATTCAATTGTCGGCTGCTACAGGCAACAACTATGAATTGAAAACTCAATTCATTACCATGCTTCCTCATTTTCATGGGTTATCTTCAAAGGATGCATACTTGTTCCTCTGTGAGTATGAGGAGGTGTGTGCCCTCATTAAAATGCAATAGCTCAGTGATGATGCTGTCAAATTGAGGTGCATCACTTTTTCACTCAAGGATGGAGCTAAAAAAATGGCTTTATGGTCTTCCCACAAATTCCATTACATCTTGGGAAAAATTTACTGTGTTATTCCTTAAAAAGTTTTTTCCTCTTCACAAGACAAATAAACTTCGAGGGGATATAATGCGATTCAAACAAGAGTCAAATGAGTCTTTTTCAAGACTCATGGAAAGGTTCCAAGGTCTACTCCAAGAGTGCCCTCACCATGGTATTGAAATATGGCAGCTTTGTCAAATTATTTACGAGGGGATAAACTTTCCTACCAAACAAATGCTTGAGTCTATGTGTCCTCAAGGATTCACTTCCTATGAGGATGCTAATGATGCTTGGAACTTTTTGGCGGATCTCGCTGAAAAAACAAGAGAGTGGGAGTCTGTACGGGAGACAGATCGCACCCAAAAAGGTAAAGGTTACTTTGTCGATGGCATAGTAGCTAAGGAGGCACACTTAGATAGCCTTATCAAAAGGATAGAAGCTTTAGTTCCTAAAGACCCTATCCAAAAGCAAGTCCTAATGTGCAACTGGTGTCAAACTCCTGGACACACAGTAGAGGAATGCCTTTCACAGGGAAATTCTCAGAATGCTAATGTAAGTGCACTTTACAATCCGTATAGTAACACTTACAATCCAGGATGGAAAAATCACCCAAATTTTTTTTGGAACCAAGGGAACCGTGTGGATCCATCCCAATTTTCAAATCAAGGTCCTCCCGATCACACCAGGCCATATGCTCCCCCTAGACCCAATTTTGTTGCCCAAGGTAATTTTCAGCAACCCCCCGGATTTCTAACACTGGTGAGCCGGCCAGACTCAGTGAGTTGGAGAAGAATGTGACAGCTCTAATGGTAGGGCATACCAGTATGGAGAGGACACTTACCCAATTGGTTACCCTAATGTGTAAAAAGAACAAGAGTATTCTGCCCAGCCAACCAGAGACCAACCCACGCCATCACATACAACCAAATAGGTCAAACCCTCAAGTGAATGGCATAGAGAATCAATCAGGGTCCTCCAAACAATGCAATGCAGTCCATGCATTACGGAGTGGCCAAGAGTACTTACGGGATGAAGCACCAAAGAAAAAACCCACAGTTGTTCCCGTTAATGTTCCCCAATCTGAGGCAGCTACTAAGCCTCTTTCTTTAGGTTCGTCTGATGGACCTGAAATACCCAAAGAGACTGTCCCGGACAGAGTTTTTACTCCACCAGCCCCATTCCCTAATAGGTTGGTAAACCAAAAGAAGACTGCTTTAGTTGATAAAATTTTAGAGGTCTTCAAACAGGTAGAATTGAATATCCCACTTTTGGATGCAATTGACCAAATTCTTATTTATGCAAAAGTCCTTAAAGACTTATGCATACAAAAGAGGATTAGTCAAATTCCTAAAAAGGTATTCTTGGCTGCACATTTAAGTTCCCTTCTGAACCATCCTGTGGCAACCAAATACAAGGACCCTGGCTGTCCTACCATCTCTTGCATCATAGGCAACACTTTTATTGATCATGCTCTGCTAGACTTAGGTGCAAGTGTGAATCTTCTACCTTATCATGTTTACCAACAATTAGGATTGGGAAAGTTGAAACCAACGTCCATCTCACTTCAACTAGCTGATCGCTCTATAAAAACTCCTAAAGGAATGGTAGAGGATGTTTTGTTAAAGGTAGGAGAATTTCTTTTTCCTGTGGATTTTATTGTTTTAGAAATACATCCTGTCTCCAATAGGGATCAAATCCCTATCATTTTAGGGAGACCGTTTCTGGCTACAAGCAATGCATTGATAAATTACAGGAACGGTCTTATGAAACTATCATTTGGTAACCAAACTGTTGATTTAAATGTATTTAGGCTGGGTAAGCAACCGAATGAGGAAGTACATATGCTCCAAGAATTCCCTGACCATGTAGAGACCACTTTTGACATTGACTTTGACTCGGAATTCTTGCAGTGTATGGAAGCGTTGGGAGGAGTGGCGGATACTTTCTCATCAGAGGCATGGAGTATCTACACACCTGTGGAACCTCTAGGACCTCTATCCACTTCCATTCTCAAGCCCTCAATGGTTAAACCACCTAGCTTAGAATTAAAGTAGTTACCATCCACTTTGAAGTATGCCTTCCTAGGACCTGACCAGACTCTTCCTGTTATTATTGCATCTGATTTGACTTCTAATCATGAAGAAGAGTTAGTTAAACTCTTACAAAATCACAAGGAAGCCTTAGGTTGGACTGTAACTGACATCAAAGGTATTAGTCAATCTATTGTTCAGCATCATATACACCTTATGGAAGATACCAACCCCTCAAGGCAACCTCAGCGACGGGCAAATCCTGTGATGAAGGAAGCCATTAAAAAAGAGATTCTAAAGTGCTTAGCTCATGGGATCATATATCCCATATCTGACAGTGAGTGGGTAAGTCCGGTACATGTGGTACCAAAGAAGTCAGGAGTCACTGTAGTTGCAAATGCTGACAATGAATTGATTCCAACCCGTATCCAAACAGGATGGAGAGTCTGCATAGACTACAGAAAGCTGAATACGGCAACGTGGAAGGATCACTTTCCTTTGCCTTTCATTGACCAAATGTTAGAGAGGTTGGCCGGACATGAATACTATTGCTTCTTAGATGGATACTCCGGTTACAATCAAATCCCCATTGCCTTAGATGACCAACACAAGACCACTTTCACATGCCCCTACGGAACCTATGCTTACCGGCGCATGCCTTTTGGGCTATGCAATGCCCCTGCCACTTTTCAAAGGTGCATGATGAGCATCTTCTTAGATATGGTAGAATAATATTTAGAAGTATTCATGGATGATTTTTCTTTGCATGGGTCTACTTTTTTTGATTGCCTACATAATCTTTCCTTAGTTCTTGTCAGGTGTATGGAGAAAGATTTAGTTTTAAATTGAGAGAAATGCCACTTCATGGTAAAACAGGGCATAGTGTTGGGTCACATCATTTCCAAAGATGGGATCATGGTTGACAGAGCCAAAGTAGAATTGATTGAAAAGCTACCTGTTCCCAAATCTGTTAAGGACATTCACTCCTTTCTAGGGCATGCCGGTTTCTATTGGAGGTTCATTAAAGATTTTAGTCAAATTGCTCGTCCTCTCACCTCTTTGCTTGCTAAAGACCAGCTCTTTGATTTTAATGATGTCTGTGTTGAGAGTTTTAATCAACTCAAAAAGATTTTGACCACTGCCCCCGTTATTCAGGCACCCATATGGACAAAGCCCTTTGAGCTTATGTGTGATGCTTCTGATTTTGCATTAGGAGCTGTCCTTGGGCAACGGTTCAATAAGTTACCCCATGTAATTTGTTATGCAAGTAGGACTTTAAACGATGCACAGCTTAATTACACCACCACTAAAAAAGAATTCTTAGTTGTTGTATTCGCTTTAGAGAAATTCCGTATCTACTTGATAGGATCCCATGTCATTGTGTATACGGATCATGCTGCTCTCAAGCATCTCTTGCAGAAAAAGGATGTCAAAGCTCGTCTCATTAGATGGGTTTTTCTTTTACAAGAGTTTGACTTAGAGATTAGGGATAAATCAGGAATAGAAAATCTGGTTGCTGACCACTTATCCCGACTGCCTAATTCTTTGACTGTCGATTCACCAATCAACGAGTCTTTTCCAGATGAACAATTGTTTGCAGTATCTAGTGAGCCTTGGTTCGCTGATATTGTAAATTACTTGGTAACGGGTGCGATCCCTTCCCATTGGTCCGCCCAGGATAGGTATAGATTTCATTCCCAAGTCAAGTACTATTTTTGGGACGATCCATATCTGTTCAAGACTTGTCCTGATCAGATTATCAGGAGATGTGTAACTGACCATGAACAGCAATATGTGCTGTGTTATTGTCATGATCAGGCGTGTGGTGGCCACTTTGGGCCAAATAAGACTGCGGCCAAGGTTTTACAGTCTGGATTCTACTGGCCTAGTCTTTTTAAGGATGCATTTAATTACTGTAAGGCATGCCCTTCTTGTCAGTCTTTAGGCCGCATTACCAAGCGGAATATGATGCCACTAAACCCAATTCTGGTGGTTGAAGTTTTTGATGTTTGGGGCATTGATTTTATGGGTCCGTTCCCAAAGTCTTTTGGGAATGAGTATATCTTGTTAGCTGTGGACTACGTGTCCAAATGGATAGAAGCTGTTGCTACTAAGACCAATGACCACAAGGTAGTCATTAAATTTTTAAAGGAGAATATATTCTCCCGATTTGGTACCCCTCGAGCTATCATTAGTGATAGGAGGAAACACTTCTGTAACAAACCAATTGAGGTCCTTGTTCGAAAATATGGTATTACCCATAAATTGGCAACCCCTTACCACCCAAAGACTAGTGGACAGGTTGAAGTATCCAATCGACAAATGAAGCAAATTTTGGAAAAAATTGTCAATCCTACTCGTAAGGATTGGTCCATTCGCCTCATAGATGCTTTGTGGGCTTATAGAACTGCTTTCAAGACCATTCTTGGTCAATCCCCTTACCGTCTGGTGTACGGAAAAGCCTGCCATCTACCAGTCAAATTGGAACATCGGGCATTTTGGGCAATTAAGAAATTAAATTTTGATTTGTCAGATGCTAGCACTCATAGAGGACTCCAACTCTCTGAGTTGGATGAATTGAGAAATGATGCCTACGACAATGCCCGCATCTATAAAGACAAGACCAAGGCTTATCATGACAGACATATCCTTCGGAAGTCTTTTACCCCTGGCGACAAGGTTTGCTTTATAATTCTCGTTTTCATATTTTTCCTGGTAAACTTAGATCTCGTTGAGAGGGTCCTTATATTGCTCAAAATATTTTCTCATCGGATGCAAAATTGAGATTTTAAATCCAGGTACAGGTGCAACCAGCAAAGTGAATGGCCAGCGTTTGAAGCCATTTTTGGAGCTTCCACACGACTCCATTGAAGAGGTCATGGATCTCCATGAGCCTTTTTACACTGATCCTTGATTCAGGGAGTTTTTTTCTTCCCCTTGTCCTTGTCTTTTATTTTTCTGTATACATTGAGGACAATGCATGATTTAAGTATGGGGGAAGGGTTGAGATTTCATAAAAAAAAAAAAAAAATTTGAGCTTTCATTGTAAATTTTAACTTTTTAACTTTGATTTTTGGGAAAGTCAATCACTATTTCTATGGTTTTGACACAAAAGAGGAAGGAGAAAGAGACCTAGGAAACTATCACATACGAAGTAATGAAACCCTATGTGAGGATAGTACTTAGGTTGTATTTTGAGATGAGAATTAAGTTAGAAAATACATCTTACCTCTCCTGAAGGGATGAATATTTTATAGTTGGCAATTTCAACCTTTGAATAAAACTGAGAACTCCTTATACTATAAAAAAAATCAAATAAGAAAATAATAATATAAGAGTTTTTTTTTTGTTCTTGGAACTATACAGGACATTCCGCCTCAAGAAGCGTGGTGTCTTGATTGAAATTCCTTGGATACAGCACTTATTATTAAAAAAAAAAGTACTCTTTAGCATCAATGTCTTTAAAGATATATGCCAAAAGTGAAGCTACATAGTAACATGGGAATGCTTAACCACCTGCACTTCCCAAGCCAATTGTAGTAGAGTAGCTTAAAGAGGAAAAAAGAAAGAAAAAAAAATTACAAGTGTTGAAAGCTATTCTTGGGTCTTGGTTACCAGTATGTTACAAAGGGGTCACCCTAAGGAGAGATATGTTTGGAAGATATAACAAGGTTTCCTAATTGAGATGCAACCTTAGTGTTTAAATCATATGAGGTAGCAATGTTCAAGTGTGGGGGTTTCTATGTTTTCTTGATCCCAAGTTGAGTGTCTTGACTAATAAGATATGTGTGTGCTCTCTTTTCTTAATACCAAAATTAAAGTTTGAAATTTCTATATGAATTTTGTGTGTTTATTCTCTGAAAATACTCACGAGACACAACTCATCCACTAGGGGTAACCTAGGGGTTTAAAGGCTTGTTGCACGTGCTAAGTGCAATCGTGATTCCTACGAAAGTGAGTAGGATTTTATTTTATTTTTATTTTTTTTTTGCTCGAGCCTAGCAAAGCTCAAGTGTGGGGGAATCTGATGAACACATTTTATGTGTGAATTTAGGGCATAAAATATACATCTCTTATTCTATTTATGATTCTTCTCGGGTATTTAATGTTGATTTTATGTTTGTTGGGTATAGGTAAAAGAAAGGAGAAATTTGAGCTTAAAAATATCATTTTATGAATTTTTGGTGATCCTGTCCAGTTAACTCACCCAGTCAACTCAGTAGCCGGGCATAAGATGAATTTTATGAGGAGAGCCACGAATTTTGTATATAAGATCAGCCTTGGACCAAGTCAAAGAATAGCCCAATCTCATGTGAAATATTTCATTCTCTTGAGAAAATATTTCTTAGTTATTTGGAATCAAATTTACAAGATTGGCATGGCATGGAAGAATGGAAAGCTCCAATCGATTATGGAAGTTTTCAAAAAGAGATAATGATACTAAAGATATGATGAGTTGGTGCAAGATTTTTCTACTCAAGAATCGTCCATATACAATGAACCTACAAGATTGGAATTTGGTTATCAAAATTATCTCCACAAAATCTCTTGTAATTCAATTATAAAGATTGATTGTGATCTTTACTCTCTTGTATATATATGTGATGCTCAACAATAGAAAATCATCTAAGAATTCTATTATGAGTTTTTTCTTAGTTTTGAGAATTTATGAGAGAGTTTGAGATTCTTAGTTTTTTTTTTCTTTTCAAGTTGTGTTCTTCTTGCTTAAGTTTATTTTTATTTATTTATTTATTTGTTTTTAGTTTTAATTTAAAATTTAGAACTCTATAATAGGATAGATAAATATAGGTTGTATCCCATTACTAATTTAATTTAGGGGAAAAGGCTCCCTTTGTAATCGTTTGCACATCGCCTTGGAGTGACAACAAGACGACGAGCAACGACAGAGAAATCTTCTATCGAGATAAATTTTTCTTACATTCTTTTACTTTTAATTTCGTTTTTTTCTTGCAATAAATCTGTGTTACTTTATGGTTAGTGGTTTCGTAAATTTTCGTACCGTTATGAATGGTTATTATTGATTTTATTGCTTGATTAATTTTTATTTAAAATGATTAGGGTGTTAATTCAATCATATCCTTTTGGTACACTTTGTCTTATTTGAGTTAGGATAATAGCGATTCCTCCCTTAGATCGACCCATTACTGCACGATACCGTGCACTTGCGGTTACATACATATTTAATTCACATCACATGTCACACCCCAATTCCGCACTATTCAGAATGGTGTGATGAACCGCTAGCAAACCAACGGTTCAACCAAGATCTCGAGTAGGCTATATCCATTTTATCTAAACCTCATACATCTACATTCATAATCAGAGTAAATACACAATAGCGAAAGTCTTATAGTAGAATGAACTAAGAAATCTAGATGTGATAATCATATTTAAGTAGTAAATTATTCTGTATCAACTAAGACATAAATAAATATCAAATACATGTCTTTACTAAATCCAAATTAATAAAATAAAATCTAATCGAATACGCATGAGTTGCACTCGCAAGAGGAGTCATGCGTATCCACTTCGTCTTCAACTTCCATCGCCGCCAGGTGCCCGTACACTGGAGCGTTGACATAATCTTCGACGGTAGTACCTGCATTATCAACTAAAAATATTCGACGTCGAGAGGGTGAGCACACATCATGGCTCAGTGAGCAAACAAAACAATGCAACAATACATATGCATGCATTCAATTCATATCTTTGGTCTGGTTTATAGTTTGCAATGTGCTATAGAAAGGGTTGGAGGTCAAAGGTTAACGTTTATTGACCCCTCCTCTATACACAGGGTGTGGAAGTCCGCCCAAAGGTTAACGTTTATTGTCGTTCCCATCCACCCTACCAAGAACATTGTACAATAAAGGTTAACGTTTATTGCTGTACAGTGCCCTACCAACACGTAAGCCCCTGCTGGCGAGGGCTTGCAAACTGGGCTCGCAACTAACCAATCCTAATGCCAAACAGCATATCCAAGGCCTCACCCCAGCATCCCTCAGAACGCCCATAGAGATAGAGCTAAGGCCCCCCGGTAGAGTCAGAGACTACAAGGACCGAGACCACCTCCCCTGATACTCTACGACGTAATAGTTCTGCTAAAGTAATGGCGATATGACGATGCTGATGCACAAGACTTGAGTTAGAGATAGAGCTAAAGTGCTGAGGCCCGGCCTATGACACTCCATCTGATACTCGCTCGCATCAAGTACACCAACCACACACATACATTCACATGCCTATTCCTATCATCATGGTCATTATAATGTTATAAACAATAAAGTAAATATGCATGAACAATAAATAGAAATATTGGATGACATGTTGAATGAACATTACAAGCATGTTCGCATAAAATCAAGCATAGCATTGGACTCAAGAAATAAAAATAGTTTGTTATTAACCAATTAGTTTAGGTCTTGTTTTCTCACCTTTACTTGATCGTAAGTCCTCTTTCAAGCTTTAAGAATCAACTATATATCGATATTATATCACTAGAAAACCTAACCAAGTCGATAGAATTTAATTAGAATTAGTTCGGACTTTAAAAAGCATGCTGCTAACTGGGGGTCGATGCTAGGGTCGGAGGTTTGGTCGACCCTGGGTGCGACCACCCCTATTCTGGACTTCCCGAACACTGGGGGTCGATGCTCAGGGTCGGGTAGGGTCGATTGGCCATCGACCCCCCATGTGACCCCCTATGGGTTTTGTCAATTTTTCTTCCTTCAGTCCATTCTTCGTGTTTGGGGTCCTATGGCTTGCTCCTACAGTCCATTCCACACATGTTCTATGGCCTAGAATCGTGGTTTATTCACCTATATGGCTTTCATGATTTCCCCCATGGTTTTCCATGAAAATCTAACCTTGGGTGGATGATTTGGGTTCCTCCTAGATCATACATTCTTCATTATCTACACTAAGGTCTTTAGAAATTCATGGAAATAGTATCCATACCTGAGAAGTATGCTTCTTCCTCTGAATCCCTTCTCTTTGGTCTTCTTCTCCACTTTCCTTCTTTTCTCCTTCTCTTCCTTCTCTTCTCTTTCTCTCAATCCAATTAGGGTTGTAAAAGGAGTGAAAGAGACTTAGGGACATCCTATTTATAGAGTAGAAACTCCTAAACTAAGTCCCATTGAGATTACGAAGGAATCCCATTGAAATTAGGAAAGTTTCCTAATTATTGGTTCGAGCTGTTTTTACCGATTACCGGGGGTCGATAGGGGGGGTCGGAGATCCCGTCGACCCCTGGTCCTTAAAATGTCTGTCCCCCCATGTAAAACTGGGGGTCTGACTTTTATACTGGGGGGGTCCGACCCTCCCTTGCTGGGTATGCGACCCTCCCCTTATTTTGAGTATTTTTGGGTTAGTTTAATACCTGGGATCGTGATCTCCTTCACGCACTTGATCCATGTGGTTCGACCATGATGGTTAGACCTGGTTCAAGGTGATAAGACCGGATTAGTTTGATATAGGTCTTACAACTCCCTCCTACTCATAAAAATTGCGTCCCCGAAATTGTTCATACCTTCTGAGTCGAATAAATGAGGGTATTGCTTTCGCATAGCATTCTCTTCTTCCCATGTAATTTCTTTCATGTCTCTACTTCTCCAAGTGACCTTAACATAATAGATATCTCGGTTGCGTAGTCGTTGAACCTTTCGGCTAGTGATTTCAGTTGGTGTTACTTTAAATGTCAAATCATCAGTCAAATCAGGCAGATCTACTGTCAAAACGTGCTTTGGATCTTTGACATACTTCTTCAATAAGGAAATATGAAATACGTCATGCACACTTGACATAGATGGTGGTAGTGCTAACTGGTAAGCCCATTTTCCACGTTTAGCTAGAATCTCATATGGCCCGACATATCTTGGACTTAGTTTCCCTTTCTGTCCAAACCGTTTCAGACCTCGCATAGGTGATACCTTTAAGAATACTTTATCACCCACGACGAACTCAAGATCTCTGCGTCGAGTATCTGCATATTGCTTCTGATTCTGGTAACGACTGTAACAGTCCTGCGGGTCTTTGTCGTTCAGCCTTTACTTTCTGACAATTTAGGCATTGAGACACGAACTTAGCTATATCTGCTTTCATTTCTCTCCACCAATATTGTTTCTTTAGATCATGATACATTTTTGTACTTTTCGGATGTATCGAATAGATGGTGGTGTGGGCTTCTTTCATCAATCGGTGTCTAATGTCTAAGCTTTCTGTTTCGGGTACACATATTCTTCCTTTGTACTTTAGTACCTTTTCTTCGTCAAAGGTGAACTCAGGGTTAGTTCTATCTTTTTTGATGTCTTATTGTACCGTTCTCAGGTAAGGGTCTGATTTGATAGCTGTCTTCACTTCATCAATTATATCCGGTATAATTCTCAATGCAGCGAACATATTGGAAAACCAATGAATGAATCCTTGATTGGCTGATCCATCCATTGTATCTATCACATACTGCTTATTGCCGTGATTAAATAACGTTCCAATAGTACACATTGCTGCAGTTGTGCTAACCTCTCCTTGAGATTTTATCATTGCCTTTCTGCTCAACGCATCCGCTACTACATTAGCTTTCCCCAGATGATATTGGATGTCACAATCATAGTCTTTTAATAGGTCCAGCCATCTTCTTTGTCTCATATTCAACTCCTTCTGATTAAATAGATAAGTAAGACTTTTCTGGTCTGATTTAATCTGAAACTTCTCCCCGTATAGGTAATGTCTCCATATCTTGACAGCATGTACTACTGCCGCTAACTCCAAATCATGAGTGGGATAATTTTTCTCATGTGTCTTTAACTGTCTTGAGGCATAAGCAATTACTTGTTCTCCTTGCATAAGCACACATCCTAATCCCAGTCCTGACGCATCAGTGTGCAAGGTAAATGGCTGTCCTGGAACAGGAATAGTCAAAATCAGAGCGGATATCAATCTGGTCTTCAAGGTTTGGAAGCTCTTCTCGCATTTATCCATCCACACAAAATTTTCACCTTTCTTAGTCAGACTGGTGAGAGGTACGGCAATCCGAGAATAGTCTTCCACAAATCGCCGATAATAACCAGCTAGACCTAGAAAACTTCTAATTTCTGCAACGCTCTTTGGTGCTTCCCACTTTACAATAGCCGCGACCTTGCTAAGATCCACTTTGATTCCTTCGGCGGATACTACATGGCCTAGGAAGGCGACTTTACTTAGCCAAAATTCACACTTGATAAATTTGGCATACAGCTTCTCTTTCCTTAAATGTTGTAGAGTGGCGTTTAGATT
Source organism: Protea cynaroides (assembly GCA_028583415.1). Lineage (NCBI taxonomy): Eukaryota > Viridiplantae > Streptophyta > Magnoliopsida > Proteales > Proteaceae > Protea > Protea cynaroides. The sequence goes on along the minus strand of CM053276.1, from coordinate 26,006,093 downwards.
CTTAATATGGGTTTCCTTGTCCTTGGAATATACCAATATATCATCAATAAATACAATAACCGACGTATCCAACATATCGTGGAAAACCTGGTTCATAAGTTCCATGAAAGTTGCTGGTGCGTTTGTTAATCCAAAAGACATGACCAAGAATTCATAATGTCCATATCGGGTCCTAAAAGTTGTCTTAGGAATATCACCATCTTTAATCTTCAACTGATGGTAGCCTGACCGAAGATCGATCTTAGAAAATACTTTTGCTCCTTGCAACTGATCGAATAAGTCATCGATCCGAGGTAGTGGATATCGATTCTTGATTGTCAGTTTGTTCAACTCCTGATAGTCGATACATAATCGAACGCTACCGTCCTTCTTCTTTACAAACAATACTGGCGCTCCCCATGGTGATATACTGGGTCGAATATAACCCTTGTCTAGTAGTTCTTATAATTTTACTTTCAACTCCTTTAATTCAATAGGAGCCATTCGATAAGGTATTTTTGATACTGGTGCGGCTCCAGGTATAAGATCTATCACAAACTCTGTGGCTCGGTCGGGTGGTAATCCTGATAATTCCTCAGAAAATATGTCGCATTAGTCCCGCACAACATCAATATCTTCCATCCGTGGTGCTTCTTTGGTGAGGTCGACCACTGACACTAGATACCCGACTGCTCCTTTCTCAAGGCACTTCTTAGCCTTTAGTGCTGAGAGTATGAGCTTACGTTTACGGGAAAGTTTGGTTCCCGCAAAACTAAATTCTGCTCCTTCTTTGTCTTTAAATGTTAGCTTCTTTTCGGCGCATAATAGGTTTGCAGAATGCCGAGCTAACCAGTCCATTCCCGAGATGACGTCAAAGTCTGCCATCCCAAGTTGGATCAAGGTTGCATCTAAGGTTTTCTCGCCAATGAGAATTGGACATGGCCCATAACCTTTTTCTAACTCCACTTCTAACCCCATCGGTGACCGTACCAGTAATTTGTAGTCTAATGTTTTGATGGGTATATTCAGCTTCTTTCCAAATGACACAGATATAAAAGAATGAGTAGCTCCTGAGTCAAAGAGTACTCTGGCGGGTTTGCCATTTATAGGTATGATACCTGTGATTTATTTTAACTTAGTCTGCATGCTCACACAATGTAATACAACTTAAAAGCTTTCAGTCATACCTGTGACCACATCGGGTGATGCGACAGCATCCTCAGATGTAACAACATAAACTCGTCCTTGATGTAGCTGCTTTCTGGGCTTAGGACACTCCCTTGCCATATGCCCCGCTTGATTGCAGTTATAACATTTTGGACCTTCAGTATTTAGCTTCGGCTGCTGTTGAGCTACTGGGGTAGTCTTGGGTGCAGCAGTAAAGCTTTGAGCACGGAAGGGTTTGAATGTCTTGTTATTCCCTCCGTTATAAGCATTTCCAATTGGCATTTTTATACCTCTGTTTTGCATGAAATAACTCTCCTTCTGGCTCGATTCTATAACTTGAGCAATTTGTGCCACTTCATTATAGATTTTCTTTTCATGTCCCAGAACATGCTCGCGGATGCTTCCCCTGAGTCCCATGATGAACCTTTGGGTCTTGGTGTTTTCCTCTTGCATACTGGTGGGTGCAAAGAAGAACAGCTCTTCATAACGCTGTTGATATGCATCCACGGTCATCTGCCCCTGATATAAACTCAGGAATTCTCTTTCCATAGAATCTCTGAAACTTCTCGAAAAGTACTTCTCAAAGAACGCCTCTTTATAAATATCCCAAGTCAGTTGGGCGTGCTTTGTAAGTAAATATGTCCTAGTAGACCTCTACCAATGGTGTGCATCTCCTTTCAGCATAAAGGTGGCACACAACACTTTTTCTTCTTCATTTAATGTCATCATCATAAAATTTCTTTCCATTTCGTCAACCTAGTGTGCCGGCCATAAAGGGTCTGCTGGCTTACCATTAAATTCTCTGGGCTTCAGTTTCAGAAAACGCTCCACCAGTCTAGAGTGGTCTAGTGGCTGCGGGACATACGCTCCATACATAGGTGGTTGGTATTGATATCCACCTTGAGTTATCTCAGGATTTTGTACTTGAGCCTGCATGATAGGAGTCTGAGGTGTGTGGGGTACTATGTTACTTCCCCCTGGTGCTGTGCTTGCCTGTCCTGCTGGCATTGGAGGTGTCTGTGCAGCTGGAGGAGTTATGCCTATGGCAGCTTGTATAGTGGCTTATGCCTATTGCATTTGCTGCAGCTGTTGGGCCAACTTCATTACGACTGTGGCAAAGTCTGTAGGTGGAGCTGGCAGATTTGTAGGATTTGTCTGCCCATTTATGATGGACGGTGCCATGTTCGTGTTCCCCTGTGTTTCCGGGTGTGTCTGGCTATTCTCCCCCACAGGTGGTGGTGGTGGAATAGAGTCACGGCTCTGTCTGGTTACTCTGCGTCCTGCCATTAATTAATATGATAGTGGGATTGCCTGAAAATCATTGAACACGAGAGACAATCATTAAATACTTCATTCACATATTTTAAAACCATTAACAATTGCAAATTTCAAATTTTTCAGATCATTCTGTCGAAAATGTTGTGTTTTCACTGCAGGGTCGATGGCGAGGGTCAATGGGTGTCTGACCCTCAGTATGTGACCCTGGGAAATCAACAATTCTTCCCGAGAGCCGGGGGTCGATGGGGGGTCGGAGGATGTCCGACCCAGGGTGCGACCCCTGGTTCTCTGTTAGATTCCCGAGAGCCGAGGATCAATGCGGGGTCGATGGGTGGGTCGATTGTTTTAATCAAATTTTCTGACCCCCGGACTAAAAATCAGATTTTTAAGTTCCGATTCAAAGTTCATTTCCCATTCTTTCCTCTCCGTTTCGACTCGACTCGTCCCTCTGAGTTGTTACAGTGGCAACTCCGCTCCATTAGTGATTTGCAACCCTTGCTTCATCGTCTACCCTCCACTACAGGTATGTCTTCTACCTTTTCATGTTTTTAGGTTTCTTTACCTAGGTTTTTGCTCGTATATCTCGTATTTTTCAAATTAAATTTTTTTCAACCGTAAAAATTTGATTTTTATTGGGGGCTTTTATTGTTGGTGACTCGAGGAACAAAAACCCTCAAAAATATTTGAGTTTCATCGGTTGGTTATCGAGAAACTCGAAATTTACTCTTTTTGCCCTAATTTTGTCGAGATTTTGATTTTCTTGAAATTTCTTCCAATTCAATCTCATTAGTTAAAATTTCCGACTGTATGAGTCTCATAGGATAGTTTAGGATCTATGTAAGTCCTCCTGCCCACGTGTATGGGTGAAAAGTGAGGTTTTTGACCAATTTACGTTGTTATTATGTCAAAAATTCAGGTTTTTCATCTCTACTAAGCCATTATTTGTTTTTCTTTGTTATTTGCAGATACTATGGCTCGTACCAAGGTACCTAGGGTTCATGACCGTCTTCGCTTCTGTTCCAATGAAGCCGAGACGCTGTATGGCCACTACGCTCGCAAGAAAGTAAAGGGAGGCCGCAAAGTGAACTTGGCTAGCTTGGCCTTGTTCAATGTGGAGGGGGCCTTTGGCGATATGGGATGGCTCCCTGTCATCACCTATGACGCCTATACCCGTCCTGACTTGGTACGCCAGTTCTAGTGTAATCTTCAGGTGGTGGGAGATTACAATGATGTTGAGAGAGGTGGTGAGCTTCGGATCACTAGCTACGTCAAGGGGGTTGATGTTTCATTTGATTATCGGCCGCTGGCCGACTTGTTGGGCACTTTCTATGATGGCCCCTTGGTGCCGTGTCTCGAGAGCCCGGTTCTTTTCATTATAGCATGAGGGCGGTGAATGGACCGTCGCCATCAAACCGGATCTGGGAGATGAAAGCGAGTTATCTGCGTTGAGATCCACGGGTAACTCGCAGATCATTCGGCGTTCGACACGAAGGGTCTCCCGGTTGACCCGGTCCGCGATGAGCATATACACTAGGCAGCCCGTCTGCCTTCCCTATATCATCATGCGAGATGATCAGCGCCACGTTGCCCAGTCATACTGGCAACCTTCCTTATGGACGCATGATCACTACCTTGCTTACCCGTCTGGGGGTTGATTTGTTGGATGAGAAGATTCAGGAGAAATCCTTCTCATCGCCTCTGGATTGGGAGGCTATTTGCAAGATGGGCATGCGGGATGCCCAGGTCAGCGATGAGGAGAGGAATGCGATGGTGCGCCCTCGCACTCGAGTGGAGATGGCTGACGCTAAGGCAGCAGCAGCAGCAGCTGCTGGAGCAGGGGTTCAGGGGGATGATGACGATCGGCTATACATGGATGTAGATGCCATACCTCCTCCATCACCTACTCATACTACAGGAGCTGGTCCTTCACATGCAGCTGGTCCTTCGTATGCTCCTTCTGGTGACATGATGGGGATCTTGCATGAGATTCGAGAGGCTCAGCATATGTCTAACTTGAGGATGAGAGAGCTTCTAGAGGCTCAGTGCTTGTCCGATCAACGGGTGGGAGAGCTTCTGGTTGCTCAGCGTGTGTCGGACCAGCGGGTGGGAGAGCTTTTAGCTGCTCAGCACATGTTGAATCAACGGGTGGGAGAGCTTAGGGATGCTCAACGTGTGACTGACCAGCGGGTGGCTGATCTCACAGCTAGTCTCCAGATGACCCAAACTCAGATAGCTTGGTTGACTAGAGTCTACGCTGAGGACTATGATAGAGACCGTGAGGCACCGCCTCCCCCATCACCTCCAGCTTCTTAATGTATTTTTTTTATCTTTCTTTTTGTAATTCAGAGTAACAATCCGGACTGTGGACTATACTCTGCTTTAATCATATATATATAAATGTTTGTTCTTCCTTTGGTTGTATATAAAAATTTGTTTCTCATTTAATAGATGCATTATTCTTTTTCAGTTTGGTCTCAAACAACACAAATGCTTATGGTGTGTTATTATTACATCTTTTAAATTTTTATCCTATCTCAGTTCATGACCTTGTGTGGAAGTATACGAGTTTCATAGACAAGGCCTGAGATGCTTTGATACCAAGTTGTCACACCCCAATTCTGCACCATTCAAAACGGTGTGATGAACAGCTAATAAACCAACGGTTCAACCAGGATCTCTAATAGGCTATGTCCATTAAAAATAAAACCATGCACATCCACAACCATAATCAGAATAAATACACAATAGCGGAAGTCTTATAGTAAATGAACTGAGGAATCTAATTGTGATAATCATAAGTAAAGTATCAAATTATGTTGTATCAACTGAGACATAAGTAAATAAAATATCAATTATATTTTCTTAATAAATTCAAATGAAAAATCTAATCGAATACACATGAGTTGCACTCGCATGAGGAATCATGCGCATCCTCTAAGTCTTCGGCTTCCATTGTAGCAACATGCCCGTATACTAGAGCATTTATATAATCTTCAACAGTGGTACCTGCATCATCAACTAAAAATATTCGATGTCGAGAGGGTGAGCACACATCATGGCTCAGTGAGCAAACAAAACAATGCAACAAACATATGCATGCATTCAATTCATATCTTTGGTCTGGTAAATAAGTTTGCAATGTGTTATAGAAAGGATAGGTGGCCGCCGCACCTCTATACACGAGTGTGTGAAGCCGCCCAAAGGTAACGTTTATTTTCGTCCCACATACACCCACCATGGAATAGAGATAGAGCTAAAGTGCTGAGGCCCGGCCTATGACACTTCACCTGATACTCTACCCATACCAATACGTAAGCCCCTGCTGGCGAGGGCTCGCAAACTAGGCTCGCAACTAATCAATCCTAATGCCAATCAATGTATCCAATGCCTCACCCCAGCATCCCTCAATACGTCCATAGAGATAGGGCTAAGGCCCCCCGACAGAGTCAGAGACTACACGGTCCGAGACCACCTCCCCTCATACACTATGACGTAATAGTTCTGCTAAGATAATGGCGATACGATAATGTCAGTTGACAAGACTTGAGGTAGAGATAGAGCTAGAGTGTTGAGGCTCGGCCTATGACACCCCCCTGATACTCGCTCGCATCAAGCACACCAACCACACACATACATTCACATGCCTATTCCTATCATCGTCATCATCATCATGTTATAACAATAATTTAAATATGCATGAACAGTAATAATAGAAATATTGGATGACATGTTGAATGCACATAAAAAGCATACAAAAATAGAATCAATCATGGCATTGGACTCAAGAATAATACAGTTTATTATTAACCAATTAGTTTAGGTCGTGTTCCCTCACCTTCGCTTGATCGTAGATCCTCTTTCAAGCTTTAAGAATCAACTAAATATCAATATTATATGACTAGAAGACCTAATCAAGTCGATATAATTTAATTAGAATTAATTCTTATTTTAAAAAGCATACTGTCAACTGGTGGTCGATGCCAGGGTTGGAGGTTCCATCGACCCTGGGTGCTACCACCCAAATTCTGGGTTTTCCGAACACTGGGGGTCGATTGTTAGGGTCTGGTAGGGTCGATTGGCCATCGACCCCCCGTGCGACCCCCTGTGGGTTTAGTCAAATTTTCATCTTACAGTCCATTCCTTCGTGTTTGGGGTCCTATGGCTTGCTTCTACAATCCATTCCACACATGTTCTATGGTCTAGAACCGTAGTTCCTTCATCTATATGATTTTTATGATCTCCCCCATGGTTTTCCATGAAAACCTAACCATGGATGGATGATTTGGGTTTCTCCTAGATCATTCCCTCTTCACTATCTATTCTAAGGTCTGTAGAATTACATGGAGATAGTATCCATACCTGAGAATTAGGCTGGTTTCTCTAAAGTCTTCTCTTTGATCCTTTTCTCCACTTTCCTTCTCTTCTCTTTCTCTTCTCCTTCTCTCAATCCAATTAGGGTTCTAAAAGGAGTGAAAGAGGCTTAGGGACGTCCTATTTATAGAGTAGAAACTCCCAAAATAAGTCCCATTGAGATTAGGAAAGAATCCCATTGAAATTTGGAAAGTTCCTAATTTACGGTTTCTATCGACAGGCTGGGGGTCGATGAGGGGGTCGGAGAACCCGTCGACCCCTGTATCTAAAATGTCCGACCCCCGGTTAAAAACTCAGGGTCTGACTTTATACTGGGGGGGTCCGATCCTGCCTTGCTGGGTATGCGACCATACCCCTTATTTTATTATTTTTGGGTCAGTTTAATACTTGGGATCGCGATCTCCCTCACGCACTTGACCCATTTAGCTCGTCCATGATGGGTAGACCTGGTTCAAGGTTGTAAGACTGGGTTAGTTTGATACAGGTCTTACAGTAAGATCTAAAATCAGTTTTTAAAAACCTATTTTCGAGAGTTTCCCTCTCATTTCTCCTTCTTCCCCCTACAGTCTCTACTCAACTCGCCACCAGTGAGTTGCTACAGTGTTGACCATACAAACTTGGTGATTTTTCCTTTGATCTACGACCTACATTCCATTCCATAAGGTATGTTCTCTACTCTCTTCCACTTTTAAGCTTTCATACCTTGGGCTTTTTCCATTTGTAGGGTTTTCTTCTAATTAATATTTTTTTGACCGTAAAAATTAAATTTTAATTGGGGGCTTTTGCTATTGGCCACCAATGGATGAAAGCCTTCAAGAAAATTTGAGTTTCATCAGTTGGTTTGGTAAAAATTTTGAAATTTCCATTTTTGACCTAAAATTTGGGGGTTTGCCCAATGGTCAAAACTTTTCAAATTCAACCTACCTAGTTAAAATTTTCGATTGAATATGCATTGCAGGATGGTTTGGGACCTATGTAAGTCCTCATGCCCAAATGTTTGGGTGAAAAGTGAGGCTTTTTCCATTTTACGTCGTTATGTTGTCAAATTTTCAAATTTATCTAACTTGTTTTCTTGTTTTCTTTTCTTACAGTTATCATGGTTCGCACCAAAGTTCCTCGAGTTCATGACCCACCTCGCTTCAGGTCTGTGGAAGCAGAAGTGCGTTATCCTTGATTTGACCGAAAGAAAGTTGAAGGGGGTCGGTGTGTGAACTTAGCCCACTTAGCCCTATTTGATGTGGAGAGGGCATTTAGCGATATGGGCTGGCTTCAGTGATCCTATACGTGGTTTGCACTCGCCCAGACTTGGTTAAGCAGTTCTACTATCACCTTCAGGTGGAGGGTGACCTAGAGGATGTAGAGAGGGGCAGAGAGCTTCGGATCACCAGCTGATAGAAAGGGGTTCTGATTTCTTCAACTGCTAGGAGTTGACTGATCTCCTAGGTATCTCCAATAATGGACAGTTGGTTTACTGTGCACCCAGAAAGCCACAGTTATTGTCTACATAGATGCATACAGAAATAGATAGTCAGATTCTTCGGGATGACCGCTGGGAGATAAAACCAGTCAACCTGCGTCCAGAGCCACATGTCTACAGCAAGATTATCCAACACAATCTGATTCCCTAGGGCAGACATTATGAGATGATCTCACAGCTGACTCAGTTCCTGCTGTACTGTATCTGTACTAGGCAGCATGTCTGTCTCCCATACATTATTCTCTGAACTATGCATCGAGCTACATTGCCTGACTCGAGAGGCAACTTGCCCTATGGGCGGCTGATCTCCACCTTTCTCGCTGATCTACAGGTGGACCTAGTAGATGAGAGGATCTTTGAGGATACCTTCTCAGCTGACCTTAATTGGGAGGCCATCAGCAGAATGGGCATGAGAGAGATACAGGTCAGTGATGATGAAAGGAATGCTAAGAGACGACACGACCTCTCACTCGGGTTGCGGCAGCAGAGGCACATGAGGGTGATGATGAGGAAGATGATGATCGGATGTACATGGATGTGGATGTCATCCCTCCTCCATTGCCACACCATTCTACTGGAGCTGGCCCTTCTAGGGCTTCTCATTCAGCTGGTCCTTCACGCCCACTACCAGATGACATGATGGGGCTGTTACGTGAGATTAAAGAGGCTCAACATGTGACTGATTGGAGAGTAGGAGAGCTTCTAGATGCCCAGCGCTCTATAGACCAGCTGGTAGCGGATCTGACGGCTAGTCTCCGAGCGACTCAGACTCAAGTGGCCTGGCTCGTGAGAGTATATGCTGAGGACTACGATAGAGATCGTGAGGCACCTCTTCTTCCAGCACCTCCAGCTCCATGATTGCTATTTATATCTTTTTCCCTTTTATACTACAGAGTAACTGTCCGGATTGTGAACTGTACTCTGAATTTGATGTACACTTGTCTTATTCCCATATATATATATATATATATATATATATATATATATATATATATATATATATATATATATATATATATAATTGGTTTTCCCCTTTACATATGTGGATTATTCTTTTTCTTAGTGTATGTCTCATACAACACAGGTGCTTAAGGTATGTTCTTATTATAGCTTTTAAATTTTATCCTAACTCAGTTCATGACTCATGTAGAAGTAGTTAGGTTAATGGGTAGAACATGAGATGCTCTGTTACCAAGTTGTCACACCTCAATTCTGGTCTAACCAGAATGGTGTGATGAACCGCCAATAAACCAATGATTCACCCAGGATCTCGCATAGGTCGTACCCACCATATTAAACCACACACACATTCCACATTAATAATCAAAGATAATAAACAAATAAGCGAAAGTCTTACAGATAATGAACTGAGAGTCTAACAGTGATAAATAAGTATTTAATCAAATTATCTCCAAATCACAAGACATAAAAATAAATAATCAATTATATATCCGATGTTAATTATAACTAAACTTAAGCAAAAATACATTGGTTGCACTCGCATGATGAATCATTAGCATCTTCTTCAGCTTCTACATCCATGGCAACAACGTGTCCATACATCGACGCATTCATATATTCTTCAACGGTAGGACCTGCATCATCAACTAAAAATATTTGACGTCGAAAGGGCGAGCACACATCACGGCTCAGTGAGGAAACAAAATAATGCAGCATGCATTCAATTTATATCTTTGATCTGGTTTATAAGTTTGCAATGTGCTATAGAAAGGTTTGGTGGCCGCCGCACCTCTATACATGAATGTGTGAATCCGTCTAATGGATCAAACACCATTGTCATCCCACATGCACTCACTATGGAATAGAGATAGAGCTAAAGTGTCTGGATCAAACACTGCCAATCCTTCCCCTGATGTCCTACCCATACCAACACGTAAACCCCTATTGGCGAGGGCTTACAAACTGGATTCGCAACTAACCAATCCTAATGCCAAACAATGTATCCAAGGTCTCACCCCAGCATCCCTCAATACGTCCATAGAGATAGAGCTAAGGCCCCAGCAGAGTCAGAGACCACACGGTCCGAGACCACCTCCCCTGATGCCCTACGATGTAATAGTTCTACTAAGATAATGGCGATACGACGATGTTAGTGTGAGTAGAAATAGAGCTAAGGTCTGGTGACGAGGTCAAAGACCACCATGCCACATCCTCCCCCTGATGCTCGACTCACATCCAACACACCAACCACACACATACATTCACATGCCTATTCCTAGCATCATCATCATCATGTTATAAATAAACGGAATTAAATATGCATGAACAGTAATAGCAGGAATATTAGATGACATGTGAGATGCACATTACAAGCATACAAGCATTGAATCAATCATGGCATTGGACTCAATAAAAATAAACAGTTTATTATTATCCAATTCGTTTAGATTTTGTTCCCTCACCTGTTAGCAATTCTCGATATCCTTCCAAGCCTTGAAATTCTCTTTGAATTGATTTAATAACCTAAAAGTTATATGAATTTAAGTTAGGGTTCATATGTGACATGTTACAGTAGTCAAAAATCGAAACAGAGCACTGATAGGTGTCTGATTGGTCCTATGATCTCATGTTGTATCAACCTTACTATCTACGGTCAATACCCTACGGTCGCATATGGTGCGACCGTAGCTGCGACCATATGATTTTTAAAATCTTCCCGAATGCCTATGGTCGATCCTCTGGTCATACTGGTCATGCTATGGTCGACCGTAGCTGCGACCTTGAGATTTTTGGTCACAGTCTAAATGAAATTCGAGTTCTTCCTAGGTCAATTCTGCTGTTCTTCAATGGGGTTTATTCTAAGGTCATTCTATGGCCATCATTAGTAATTTTTTATCAACCCTAATAATCAAATTCACTCCTCATGGTTCTCCTTAGGATTTTCTTAAAGAAATCACATAGATCATAATAGGTTGATATTTCCTATCTTCCATAGAGGTCTTATTCCTTAGAGTTTACATCTTCAGAGATTCGTTTCATACCTTTGCCTATGATAGAGAGCCAATCTCTTCTCAGTAAATTCCTCTCCTTAGCTTTTTCCTTTTCTCCTCCTCTTTCTCTAGGGTTTACTAATGTTCTAAAAGAGTGAAAAAGGACTGAGGGACATCCTTTATATAGAGGAAAACTCTCCATATAGAGTCCTTTGTCAATTAGGAAAGCAATCCCTTAGTTTAGAAAAGTTTCCAAAACTCAGAGTCTGATCTGGGTTCTCACGATCGATCATACGGTCGCATAAATCGTCGATCGTAGGGTCAAAATCATCGACCGTGGGGTTCTGGATTTAAGATTTTGGTTCCCTTCCTTATGGTCGACCATACCTACCCAGGCATGCGACCTTAGGTATGTTTTTAGTGTTTTTAACTCTACACTCAAACCTGGTTTGTGATCTATCTTCACACGCTCGGTCCACTTGGTCCAGGAATGATGGAAAGACCTGGCACGATGCGGTTAGACCAAGTTAGTGGAGTGCGGGTCTTACATACAGTGCTCATGGAAACCTAACTCAGCTATCTTGTGACCCCCAGGAAGACCCTATTTGCTGAGAATTATTATCCCTTTCTCACTAACATGACCAAGTCGCATATGTCACAACTTGGTTAAATCAAAACCTGACTTCTCTGAGGGAGATGCTATAGAGACTGAGCCCGTAACCATTGTCTCTTGTAACATATATAGTGAATTATGCTTCAGTCCCTTCATTATCACTAAAGCTCCTTTGGTGATCCATAAAACTCCACCTTCATAGCTATACTTATATCCTTTGGAGTCCATAACTCTTAAAGAGATCAAGTTGTTTTCAGATCCAGAATATGTCTTACTTCTGTTAAGGTTCTGATCACACTATCGTGCATTCTGATCTGAATAGAGCTACTACCAATTGTCTTACAGGTTGTATCATTACCCATTTAGACGTTACCACCATCCATATTTTCATATATTGTAAACCAATCCCTATTGGGATACATATGATAAGAACAATCTGAGTCTATAATCTACTGATCTGAGAGATGTGAATGGTCAGTCATAGAGAGAACTAGATTGTTCTCTAAACTACAATCATCCTTTGCAACTGCTACAATTGAGGGTTTTTCTTTCTCCTTAAGGCATTCATTCTTCTAATGGCCTGGTTCTTTGCAGTAGTTATAGATATCCTTAAGATCTCGTCCTTTGGATTTAGACCTTTCCACTTTCTTTTTTCCTTTTTTGATCTTCTTCGTCCCTTATCAAAATCAAAATTCATAACAGCCAGTCCTACTGCCTGACTTTCTATATCGTTTCCAGAGGCCTTATGCCTAAGTTCACGAAAATGAAGACCAGATCTGACTTCTTCTAGAGTGATGGTATGCCTACCCACGATAAAAGAATTTATAAAATTTTCGTACGACAGAGGTAGGGAGACCAACAGAATAAGGGCTGCATTTTCATCATCGATTTTAACATCTATATTTTTTAGATCCATTAATATAGAATTTAATTCATCGAGATGTTCTTTGAGAGTCATACATTCTTTCATACAAAGGGCAAACAGACGTTGTTTCAGTAATAACTTGTTGACAAGGGATTTCGTCATGTAGAGTTTCTCCAACTTCTTCCATAGATCGACAGTGGATTCTTCATCAGCTACTTCATAAATAACCCCATCCACTGTATATAACAAGATTATTGAATATGCCTTCTCATCCTATTGTATGAATTCTGAATGCTCCATTAATTCAGGCTTCTTTCCTAAAAGCAGAGATCAGATGCCCTATTGCTTCAGTAGGGTGCGTATTTTGATTCGCCATAAACTGAAATTGTTCTTACCTGTAAACATATCAATCTTGAAATTGTGCGAAGTCGTCTCTACTCTTGACGAATAGATCTAGAAAGAATAGGCATTGATACCATTTTGTTACGAAATCAAGAAAGAGAAAATGAAAATTACACACAGGGAACATAGAAATTTAACATGGTTCACCAATGCAATGTGTGAGGTTTACGTTCACGGCTGCAGCAGATAAAAAAGTTTCACTATCTCATAGACGAACCGATTACGAGAGAATTCCACAAAAAATAGAATACCCAAAACCCTAAGATATAAGGAGTTTATATATTACTCCGTACACAGAGAGAATTACCAAAATACCCTAGTGTAAAAGGAGTAAAAAAATTTGGGAGGCTACCAACCCCTAACCCCCCCCACCTCACTTACCAGCAAGCAAGACCGTTGGAATCTTGGCTTGGTGATACAAGGGGCCGGGGCAACAAACTTCATAGCTGCAAATTCATTAAGATTCAAGTCATCCAACAAAGAGAATTTTTTGAAGTCCAAAAAGATCTCGCTTTCTCGTTCAGTTCTTCTATTTATAATCTAGGATCATAGATTGTTTGTGAACAGCCACATGTCTAATTTGATGGACACGTGTCTTGCTTGATGATGGCCTACATGTTCATCATGGTTGGAGTGGTAGTTGGTGAGCATTTGTCGAGATGGAAAGTATGGGTTGTCATGCTAGAAGATTCCTTTAATCTCATGCTAAGAATAAAAGAGAGATTTTCCTCCAATTACGTAGATTGATAGATATGACGCGCATTTAATGCACATGGTTTGCATTAAATGCGCATAGCCAGCCTGGTTGCTCTGAATCAATCCCATGCTAGTTTGACATTTGGATTATCATATGTAGAAACGCCATGTGTCCAATTGGATATCGGTCACTACTATTGAAATAGATCTTGAGTGTGGTAATCCAAGGCACTTGAGGTGTGAATTCAGCGTTGTAGGGATTGAATGTTCAAGGGAATCTTTTCTAATTTGCTTCGGAAATAACAACTCATTTGAGGTGGTGACCCCATGCATTAGGGCTTGAAGGCTTTGCTCCCAACATGTGCCTCGGAGGGGCGCCAATATACCATCTTCAGGCGAATCCTTTAGAAAGCGTTACCATTTTAAGCTATACACGTGTCACCTAGTCATAGGTAGAGTAGGACCCCATATCAGTCACCATGAATGCTTTTGCAGAAACTCAAAAGCGTTGGTTCTTTTATTTTTGGTCATCCTACTGTACCATAGCTTAAGGACTTAAAGGTTCACTTCATTCATAGAAGAATCTAAATTTGCAATGGGCAACTTAAAAGCTGTGGAATGAGCTTCAGTGGTTCATTCTGTGGCACCACTGGCGCTTTAGCAAGTGATGTAACAGGAAACGCATGGAGTTTCAATGGCAAAGCAATCAGTTTTAATTGTTCACAACAAATGCCAAATGATACTAGAGATTGTGGAACAAGTCTTACAATCTGTTGGTATTCAGTTCTCTGGTGACCTGGAGTTAGCTCTGTAGAGTATCCGTCAAGATATTGGACTAGGAAACACCAGGGCTTGTGGCTCTTCCAATAGCTTGATGCTCTAGTCACTCTAGAGATTTGACCGCAAAATCTCTTGTCACCCCGCCCCGACTCCCTCGGTTGGTTCCTCTTTCAGATGCAGAGAAGACCGCAAAACCATCTTCAAATTGTAGGAGTTGTAGAAGAAATCGAGAAGAGAAAAGGGAAAAGAGAGTTCATGATATTAGGGATTCTTCATTTTCATCTCGATTCAACTTAGGAAATCATTGGTTTGTCTATTGGAAAAATCAAAAGGAAGGAGAACTGGCAAAACTTGCAAAAGATGGAAAAGAATATCAAGTTAGGTTTTAATTTGTGAGAAAGAGAGATCATCATTGCTGGAGAAAATCTTCACAAAAACCTCTTGATAGTGATTTTTATAATTTGGATTTGAGTTTGAAATGGCACATCTCAGTTCGACGGTAGGACTCCTATTCTGCAATCAAATTCTCAACGGCAAAAATATCAGCTCATCCAATCACTTCTCAATGGCATATTTCAGTTTAATGGCAATTTTAGTCTTCCAATCTCAGTTCAACATGCAAATTCCCTACGTCTTCTGGCGAGTTTGACAGGCGCGTGATCTCTGAGTACCGGCCGTGGTTGAAAATGGAATGGAATCACTTTTAAATTGTAAATAGTCTCTATGTAGCATTTTTTAGGATTTACATCGTCTCCTCCCAGTGGTTGTGGGAGGACACGGTAACCCAGTCCCGATGGCCAACACATGGCTCTCGGGTGAATCTGAGACCCACGTTCGAGCCGACACCCCCTGTCGGCTTGGCTTGTCGGTTGGGTGTCGGCTTGAACATGGGTCTCGGATTCACCCAAGAGCCACGTGTCAGCCATCGGGATTGGGTTGCCGCTATCCTCCCAGAACCACTGGGAGGAGGATTTCCTATCATTTCAAAACAATCATAAATAACTTTTAGCCTTTAGATTGGAGGAGCACCAAGTGCCGCTCATCAAGTGGCCACTAACACTCCCCTAATTACCCTACTAATTGGAGAGGATCCAGATCCCCTTCCAGACTTATCTTTGAGCTGTCCAATTCTCTCTAAAGCCTCACCGACACCTCTACTTTGTCTTCCTTTTTCTTTGCTTTTTATATCTCCTTGCTCTAGCCTAAAGTGACTATAAAAAATCCAAATTACCCCCCACTACTTAAATGGAATGAAACTAAAATGACTCCCAAAAAACTCTTCTTCCCTAAAATACCCTCACCAAAGAGACCCACTCTTTATACTAATTTTTTTTTTCCTTCACTAAACCCCTATGGCTTTATTGGTGGCAAGGGAAATTGAAAGAAAGAGAAAGTAAAATTTTTATACTTTAAATGCAAACTTTTATAATGTGATAATGTGCCCATGGTATCACATTACTCTCTAACTAAATCTAAATTATTCATTTACCAAAAAAAAATCCAAATTATTCTGCATTTAGTTATTAACTCACACTTCACTTTGCATCCAAATCCCTCCCATTTGAAAAGAAGAATAAATTTTACATCTTATAAATATCATTACTAAATATGTTAAGAAAAGTAACATAAATTTTACATCTTATACAATCATATTGTATTAACCCTACAAAATTTTCCTTTAAAGTATAAAAATTTCACTTCCTTTTCTTTCAATTCCCTTTGCAACCAAACAAAACCTAACCGAATGAGAAGAAAATCACAAACCTTATTTTCTCTTTCCTCTTTATTCCCTTTTTCTCCTACAATCGGCCCCCACCTCATGTGCAAAGTGATATTCCCTTCTGATATATATATATATATATATATATATATATATATATATATATATATATATATATATATATATATATATATATATATATATATTTAAAATGACTAAAATGTCAATGGTTAAAAAATGACCAAAATGACCCTCTAAAAGAATACAAAATGGAATTCAATCACAAGCATGTCTTTCCTTAAAAATTATACTTTTATGCTTTGGTTCAAAGTATAACCATTTTTTTTTTTTTTGGTAAAGAAATAATACCATATTAACTATAATTCAAAACAATATCAGAACAAAAAAAAAATCTATTAAAGAACACTAGAATCAATGAAGCCCTAAAAGGAATACAAAAAAATAAAACAATAAATCAGAAATATGAAGAAGAAAAAAAAACTAATAGGAGACTTCAACGTAGCACCCTTTATGTTTTTTAACGAAACACCCCTTGACAAAATTGTTTTCTAACAAAGCCCCTTTTGATTTCTATTGTTTCATCGAACTAAATGGTCCTTAGTTCACTGTAATTCCTACACAGGGATGAAAATTAAGAAACACCATGTGATGGTCAGGTTAGGTAAACCTCAAACCACTCCGATGATTAGGTAAGTCCGAGTGTGCAAGCAGTATGGAACAGACACAAGTGTGAATTGTTCCTTTGTTAAAGAGGATTCAGATAACAATCTCTACCAGAGTTCTGAGTGTAAAATTCCAAGTATGTTTACCTTTGTTTGCTCCAGACATATAGGTTCATGGTGGCCTGAATAAGAAGGTGTTACGTCCCGCCTGATAAAGCAGGATATTATCGCAGGTGGTGTAGATCACACACCATGTCGTGGGGATTGTACAGATCTTTCCATATGAGGATCCGATTAAGATCTCCAAGCTATATCTCTCTTTGAACATATTCCGTAGATTACTCCTGGATCTTGAGCTGATAGAAACTTTCCTTAGTAGGAGAGATGTTCTGGATGAGACTCCCAACTGTGCACATTGAGCTCCGAGATGTAATTCTGTTGTAGGCGAGGTGTCGAGCTCCGAGGTGAACCTCGATGATGGATGAGGTACCGACCTCTGACATAGACTTCGACAATGGATAAGGAGGCGAAGTCCGAGGCGGGTCTCTACTGCCTGGTAGTCCGAGGCCAAGGTAGCCACCGAGGTAGGCCTCAGTAGGCTTCGGATTAGTGAGACAGTGTGCAAACCCACTGGACTTCATGTCGTTGTTGGTCGTTCTTCCTCTAGGCTTGGATACACATGGCATGATATTATTGGAGGGCTACAACCCCCGTAACAATTTCTAACCCCATTTCAAACTTCTTAATCCTTATAGATGTGAGAGAGGGAGTTAAGGGGAAGGGTGATTGGTTTGGGGGAGGGAGAGATGGTTTATGGGAAAGTGAGAAAGGGTATGATTATAAATGTTATAGGTACTATTATACAATAAAAGAGTAATAACGAAACAGTATTATAATAGTATGATATTACATTAAGCCAATTATTGTTGTAGTCAAGGAAAATTTCACCTACTCATTTTGTACTTTGCTTTTAAATCACTCAACCCTCAACTTTGCAATTAATTTCAACTACACCCCACACGATTAACCTGACTAACAAAAAATTAGAAATGACCCAATTTCCCTCCTATGATGAACAGTTATCTTTTCTAATTTTTCTTTTTATTCAACGTCAGCGAGGACTGTACAGTCTTCGACGACCCTTCCCCTTCTGTCAAGCCTCCGCTGGCGGCTCCATCGGTGTTGCCATCAAGCTCAACCGTGGTGCCGCTGACATCACCCTCAACTGATCCGGTGGCTTGCATCACGTCAAGAAGAGCCTGGCCTCTGGCTTCTGTTATGTCAACGAGGATCATAAGAATAGCATCTTGAAGCTACAACTCCTTTCCCTTCTCCAGCGACAGTAAGGTAACAAGACAAAGTCGCACCACCACCTACACCTCACCTGCTACATCTCCAACACAACAACCACTCCCTTCCGCACCACATTTGTTGCTTCAAATTCTTCCTAATCTTTGTTAAATCTTGTTTAAATTTAAACTCTAATTTGCATGACCATTTCTGGCTTCAGTTTATTGTTCAATCACAGATTGAAACCTTAATTGATTTAAGGTTAAAAGGCCTTAAACTATGCCATTCTGTTGTAAATAAAGCTATGGAACAGCAATAAATATGTATATATTGTAAAGACTTATAAACAAATATATGAAGTAATAACAATTAATTATCGTATAATTAATAACCAAGAATCAATAGCCACATATGCATTAATCATACATGCATATACATTAACCTATCTATATTATTAAAACATGTAATGTACCATAAATTAAATGTAGCAATTCATACCTTATAGGATGAAACCAAAAATGAAGTAGGGTTGAGTTGTGTTGGTACACTCTCCTTCAGACTATATTTGCCCTCTATTTGGTGCAGTAGGTCCCAGCAAACCAGCTTCCAAGATAAAACAACCCTTTTGAAGGACACCTATCTAGTGTGCACGCACTTTCAGGTGTATGCAGACCCGACGGCTAAGATCAACCACCCTTTGAAAGCAACCATGATGGACTTCGATCAAATAGAGTAGAGGGAGAGAGTTAGAGAGAGAGAAAGGAGAGAAACCTTAATGGTTTGAGTCATTTGGATGCTTGGGGTCAGGCTCTATTTATAGGGCTCAGATACCCATTGGTCGTGGCCATTACATGAAGTGTAACCCTCTAAATGGACCGTCTAGATTATGCCAGATCTCAGATACTAAGATTGACGGTCCAGAAGGTATCCTTTTATGTGTAGAGATACATCTCTACAGATGTATCTCTACACATAAGCCCTTTCCAAAAGGGTATCTGGGTAGAGGTGTGTCTGAATCAGACAAAAACCCACACCCACACCCGAGCCCATGCTAGCATCACGGTCACTGTCGTAGGTCGCTGGTCGCGGTCTCTATCGCGGTCTGGTCCGATTCAACACACACAGGTATGTGTGTGTCAACCAAGCTTAGCTTCATTTTTAAGGCTCAAAAGGTAGAGGACACTCCCTACAAATAAAGACTTCTCCTCCACAATCCCTAAGCAATGTGGGATTAAAAAGTCCTACATTGCATAGATCAACTCAAAATTGAAAAACGAAATTCCCACCCAAAACAAAAAATAAATTTTGGAGCCAAAATGAAAAGAGGGAGTTTGAGTTTTAAAACATCTCTTTTGAAACTTCTTTTAGAAAGCATTTTGACTTTTGACTTTTTTCAACATTTCCCTCGCAAGTTTCAAAAGAAAGAGTAAAACGGAATCAAGTAGTTGATCTCATGAAAACAATAAACGACGCCGTCGCAGATGTCTTTCAACTTGAATTTACACTAGGTCTGATAGGTCATGCTACAGAGTACGGGTGAAGCAACGCTCCTTGAACCTTTCCTCATTGGTATAGTTGACTGTCCTACCAGCCACCTCTTACAGTTCGACCCTCGAAAATCCCTTAATGGAGGACATATTTTTTAAACCGACCTTGTCCCTATCCTGGTTCATGAATGTTTATGAGAGTTCACCCTTAAAACTCTCATTGGAAGTGGCCCTACTTCTTACATTCAATAAGGTCAGCCCATGGTATGCATCACAGTTAACACACCTCTATATTTCTCTAGGATAACTTGGCTTGACTAGGAATCCCTGAGATTCATCTTCTGTTTATTGTGGTGGGTACTACTTTATCATCTAACCAGAATGAGCAAAATATGATAGTACTAAACAAGTCATCTGCATGACTTCATTTTCATCCATTGAACCTAATTACAGGGATCTCCTATCACATAGGTTGGGTTTTCATTACATGACTTATGACATGGGTTTTAATCTCATTGCTTTTGATGTGTCAATAATGACCTTGGTGGTTTGTGGCTTTGTAAATATATCTACCAAATTCTTTTCTGACTTTACGAAGTTGATAGCTATCGTTTCTTCACTTACATACTGCCTCACAAGGTTGTATCTAAGGCATATATGTTTTCTTTTTTCGTTATATATCTTGCTTTTTGCTTTAGCAATTGCTGCCTAACTATCACAATATAGTAATATTGGGGGCATAGGTTTAAGCCATAACAGAATTTTTGCCACCAAATTTTTAAGCCACTCGGCTTCTGCCCCAACCTTCTCCAAGGCTTTAAATTCTGCCTCTATGGTGGAACCTATACCACAGGTTTGCTTAACGGATTTCCATGAAATCTTTCCTCCACCAAGAGTGAATATGTAACCACTTATGGCTAAGGATTTCTCTGTATCAGATATCCAATTAGCATCACAATACCCTTCTAGATCTGAAGGATTTCCTCTATAATGTAAGTCATAGTTCATAGTTCCCTTTAAGTACCTTAATAACCTTGTTAGAGCTTGCTAGTGCTCTTTGTTAGAGCTTCCTAGTGCTCTTTTCCTGGGTTATGAGTATGTTGACTCAATTTTCCTACTGCCAAGGTTATGTCTGGTTTTGTAGAGTTCATCAAGTATGACACTGAACCTATAATCTAGGAATACTCCTTTTGGGAGACTAGTTCACTTTGGTGTTTTATGAGATGACTTCCTACATCTAAGGGTATTTTTATCGGAGAGCACTCATAATACCCATACTTCTTTAGTAGGCTTTGCACGTAATGTGCTTGAGATAATATTATCTCATTAGGTTTTCTTATAATTTTGATGCCTAAAATGACATCGACTTCTCCCATGTCTTTTGTATCAAACTTAAACATAAGAATTTTCTTTGTTAAATTCACAACATTTAATCGATTCCCATAATTAGCATATCATCAACATAGAGAACAATAACAACACCCTTACCATTATTAAACTTACTATATACATACCTTTCAGAACTATTGATTACAAATCCATTATTTAATAACACATGATCAAGCTTTTCATGCCATTGTTTAGGTGTTTGTTTTAAACCATACAGGGATTTAATTAATTTACAAACTTTATATTCTTGTCCAGATACTATACATCCTTCAGGTTGTTTAATATAAATTTTTCTTCTAAATCTCTAATTAAAAGGGCAGTTTTAACATCCATTTGATGAATAACTAAGTTATAGATTGAGGCAATAGCAAATAAAGTTCTTATAGTTACAATACGAGCTACAGGAGTGAAAGTATCAAAAAAATATATGTTCTTCTTTTGTCTAAACCCTTTTACTACCAACCTAGCCTTAAACTATCAAGAGATCTATCAGGCTTTAATTTTTTTTTAAATATCCACTTGGTGTCAAAAAACTTTTTCCTAGGTAGAAGGTCCACCAATTCCCAAGTGTTATTCTAGATTATAGAATTCAACTCGCTTTTAATAGCCTCTTTTCAAAACACTGCATCTAGAGATGTTACTATCTCTTGATAAGTAATAGGGTCTCTATCTACATGATATATTAACATGTCATCACCTAGGTTAGTGGGTTTCCTCTGTTTTTACTTCTCCTTCGTAATTCGGTATCCATATCATTAGATTATTGTTTTTTATTACTATCATTATTCATAACAGGATTCTCATGATGAGTAACATTATTTAACTTTGAAAACACATGTTTAAAAAATTCAGCATCACGAGATTCAATTATAGTGTTAGCATCAAACATATTTTTTATTGATTTTAATATCAATAACCTATATGCTGCACTATGTTGTGCATATCCTATAAAAACACAATTACAGGTCATGGGTTCAAATTTTCTTTTCTTAGGTTCAGGTACCAAACATTGGCCAAACACCCCCATACCCTTAAATGGTTAAAGGAAGGTTTCCTTCCATGCCAAAGCTTAAAAGGAACTAGGTCAGATATCTTAGAAGGTATTTTATTAAGGATATAACATGCATATAAAATAGCTTCCCCCTACATGTTATAAGATAATTTAGAGCTAATAAGAAAATAATTCATCATTTCTTTCATAGTTCTATTTTTTCTTTCTGCTATACCATTGGACTCAGGTTGATATGGTGCAGTAGTTTCATAAATTATTCTATTTTCTTTACAAAACTAAGATAGGCTATGAGTGCCATACTCAGTCCCTTTGTCGGTTCTCAACCATTTAAGTTTCTTATTTAAAAGCATGCTCAGCTTCATCCTTAGATTTTAAAAGATATACTTTAGTATACCTAGAATAATCATAAATAAATGTTATATAATATTTATTACCTCCTCTTGATTCATGAGATTTAAAATCAGTCAAGTCAATCAAGTCACTATGTATTAATTCTAAAGGTTGGTTTATCTTTCTACAAACTTATGAGGTTTTTTAGTTATTTTAGTCTCTATGCATATAGGGCATTTATGAGGCGAAGGTTCGGGTTGTCCTTGTATATATCCTAGGTTGGATAATCTTTTAATATAATGTACACAAAGGACTCGATCAAATAAGAAGAAACAGGAATTTCATTCATAACATTTTCAATATTTATTACAAATAGACCATTACTTGCATAAACCTTTCCCACATACTTATCCCCCTATAGTACAATGAACTTATTAGCTTCAAAACTTAGCTTCATTGCAGTTTTATTAAGACGGAAACCAAAAATCATATTTTTTTGAATATTTGGGACATGCAGTACTTTATTCAATACAATGGTCTTTCCAAAAGTTAGCTTTAGAGCTACTTGACCCTTGTCCATAACTTGTGAGATTTGAGAATTCCCCATGTATACTAAATCATTTGCTTTGATCGGAGAATATTTGACAAAATTAGATCGATCAGCGCAAATGTGTTTAGTGGCTCCAGTGTCTATGATCCACTCCTTTGATTTTTCAATCAAATTTACCTCAGTTACAACAGCTGCAAACAAGTCCTCTTCAGTGAGGTGAATCTTGGTTTTGTCGTTTCCATGTTTCTTCTTAAAGACTAGGCAATTTTTTTTAAATGACCCTATTTTTCACAGAATAAGCATCTTCCCTTGGTCTTCTTGAATTTGCCTTCTTTCTTTACCTGAAGAAACTTCTTGGATTTATCCCTCTTTTTTGTTTTGCTGTTTTCCACAAGATTGGCCTTGGTTTTATATTCCTTGGCCTTTTCCACCCTGTTAGTTTCATGGTTCTTCTCTTTAATCTTGATTCACATAATAGAATGCTCTAGGGTCTAATCCTTAGATTTGTGCTTCATAAGTAACTTAAAGTCAGAATTAGGAAACTTTTCAATTAATGCTATAAAAACAAATTGTTCTGGTAGCAAGATCCCTTCTTTGACAAGGCTTGCAATCAAAACCTAGAACATGTCCATTTACATGGACACACTCATATCTTCCTTCATTTTGAAATTAAAGAAGTTTACAGTTACATATCTCTTGCTTCCAACATCTTCCAAGGAATATTTCTTGTCAAGTGCTTCCCATATGTTATAAGCATAGTCTTATGAGTAATACAATTTGTATAGATCATTAGTCATTGCATTCAGGATCTTGTTCTTGCATTGAAAATCAGCATTAATCCATGCAGCCCTCTTTGACTTGATTTCAGGATCATCAGACTCTTCTGGCATTTTCTCAGTATGTGCAAACATGGCACCTAGTTGGGACAATGCAAAGTGCATCATTTGCCTCTAACGTTTGTAGTTTGAACCATTAAATAGCTCAATGCTGTCAAACTCGAACATGATGCGTATTTTTCCCATAGCAGGAACAACCTCAGTGGCCACACTAGATTCAGAACTGGCCATGATAACAGTCTCTACAATATATAACAATAAATACAGTCTTAAGAATTGTTGTAAATAAAGCTATGGAACAGCAATAAATATGTATATATTGTAAAGACTTATAAACAAATATATGAAGTAATAACAATTAATTATCGTATAATTAATAACCAGGAAACAATAGCCACATATGCATTAATCATACATGCATATACATCAACCTATCTATATTATTAAAACATGTAATATACCATAAATTAAATGTAATAGTATATACCTTATAGGATGAAACCAAAAATGAAGTAGGGTTGATTCATATTAGTACACTCTCCTTAAGATTGTATTTGCCCTCTATTTGGTACAGCAGGTCTCCGCAAACCAGCCTCTAAGATAAAACAACCCTTTTGAAGGACACTCTCCCAATGTGCACGTAGTATCAGGTGTATGCAGACCTGACGGCTAAGATCAACCATCCTTTGAAAGCAACCACAATGGACTTCGATCAAACAGAGTAGAGGGAGAGAGTTGGAGAGAGAGAGAGAGGAGAGAAACCTTAATGGTTTGAGTCATTTGGATGCTTGGGGTCGGGCTCTATTTATAGGGCTCAGATACCCATTGGTCGTGGCCATTACATGGGGTGTAACTCTCCAAATGGACCGTCCATATTGTGTTTGATCTCAGATCTTGAGATTTACAGTCCAGAAGGCACCCTTTTATGTGTAGAGATACATCTGTACACATAAGCCCTTTCCAAAAGGGTATCCGGGTAGAGGTGTGTCCGAATCTGACAAAAAACCCACACCCACACCCGCAGCCCACTGCCCAATGCCCACACCTGCATCACAGTTAAGGTCGCTGATCGTGGTCCAGTGCGCACGCGCGTATGTGTGTCAACTGAGCTTGGCTTCATTTTTGGGGCTCAAAAGATAGAGGGCACTCCCTACAAATAAAAACTCTCCTCTACAATCCCTAAGAAATGTGGGACTAAAAAGTCCTACATTGCATAAACCAACTCAAAATCAAAAAATGAAATTCCCACCCAAAACGAAAAATAAATTTTAGAGCCAAAATGAAAAGCGGAAGTTTGAGTTTTAAAACATCTCTTTTGAAACTTCTTTTAAAAAGCATTTTAACTTTTGACTTTTTCCAGCACATTGATTTTGCAAGTTTCCTCCATATCTTGAAACTTGGCCATCAAAACCACATCAAATCTACCACGACTAATCAACCTACTAAACTAAACCACTGACCAAGTTTTAGGTGTCGAAATTGAGGAGTGAGGTCAATTCACAACCTTAAATCGGACACAAAATCAATGAAACTAAAGGAATGAAAAAATTCATGGAAACTAAAGGAATAATCACACGAAGTCAGTCTAGAAAAAAAAGGGAATTAAGGAATGTAGTAGGAAGAAAACATTACATACCATAAATAGCAAAACTCAAACCACAGCAAAGCAAAAGAAGAGAGAATCATGAATGCATGAATTCCGAAGGAAAAACGAACAAATTGATTGAATTAATGAGTGAGATAAATGAATCATAGAATAGATTGAAAATGAGTGATCATCGTCCTCCTCCTTACCGTCGATTCGAAAAACATAAGTTTGAAGAAGAAGACGAGAGGGGTACTGCTAATCTGAGAATGAGCGAGGGAGATGGGGAAAAAGCAATCCACAAGAGGAAGCTGGGGAACCTGTACGTGGAGGAGAGCTGCATTGGCGGAGGAAGGAGAAGATAAAACGAGGAAAGAGAAGTGCAAAGGCTAGTTTCATAATTTGAAAATTATAAACCATGCTATTATAAGATATTTTTATGGGCTAAATTAATTATAAGGTAAGTTGGTTCAGTGGGAGTCTAGTTACAGGTAAACCGGTTTAAGTATGATTAGAGATGGACCAACCTAGTCCACTGTGGGACTGGTCCAGAGTTGAGGGTGGTATTATAAATACCAATGGTTAGAGTCCCCACAGCCACGATGTTATTTTCTTCTCCTGTTTCCATACGCAGAGAGAAGGTCAAGGGATCCCGACAGGCTGTGGAAGACTTTGATCCAAGCATTCCAAGCATTCAAATCAAAAGGGAAAACGATCGAAAATCAATCTACAGCAAGAGGTATGTCTCTAATCGTCTCTTTTCAATACCCATTGTATTCTAGTAATCTGTGTAGTGTGTTTATTAGGGTTCATGGGAAATCCCATGGGAAAACTCAAAGAGGATCTATCCAAAATTCTTGCAGTGGTATCAGAGTCACCTACACAGATCTAGAATCATGGGAAAGTATTGTTAAAACTTTATGTTTGAATGAATTCAAAAAGGGAGAGATTTTTCTCCCAAAATTCTCTACGAACTTGTCTAGGGTTTGGACCCTTGAAAATTTTTTTCGAACCACTAAAAAGCAAAATAAGTTATACAGGATTGTAGGCCTCGGAGAGACGGAGCCGGTGACATAAAATTGGTCGTCTGAAACTACCCGACGCGCTCTCACGCGCTGCTTGAAAAGGCGTGTGAGATCCACGCGCCGGCAGTTGAAAAAAAAAAAAAAGAATCTGACGGCGCCGAGTCATCGCCGGGTCGACTTTGCGCCGAATCGTTAACCCTAACGGGTTTGCTGGGTTGACTCGGGCCGAGTCTACCCAGCCCAGGCGTGCTAGGCCCAGACTAGTCGCGCCAGGGCTGGCCCAGCCCAGGCCCAGTCCAGACAGGGGGCAAACCCAGCCAGACCAAGTGAGTCAGACCCGACCTGGATGTGGGATCGGGTCAACCCGATAACCCGAGCCACCTGTCCCGAAGTTTTGACCCGTAGTACGACCCAACGCCCAGAATTTTGACCCTGTAACCCGCCCCGTCGACCCAAAATTTTGATCCAGTGACCCGGGTTCTGACCCGAAATGTTGACCCAAAAATTGAACCGAACTCGGATGAACCGGTTCTAGCCGGTTCAGGATTCAAGAATTGATAAGCCAACTTTGATCGGCGATTGTGAGAGCTAGGAGCGTCGGATTTTGATGCGGTTTTTTATGTTGGTTTCGTATTTTGGTGCTCTACAGTTTGGTACATAGTTTGATACAGTTTAATGATTTGGGGAATTTATTTTTGATTAAAAGGTATCCCAAATTAATCCGGTTTGTAGTTTTCTGCTTATTTATCAGTTATTTTTGTACCAAATACTTATAAAAGGTTATGTGTGCATGATATTTTGTTTATTGACCCACAAGGTGCTGCAAAGTAGGATTTGGGGATATCACTGTGGAATTAGGTGGAACCCACCAAAGTGGTACACCTAGTTTCATCATGATGTCTTCAAATGTTCATGTATTTGTAAATGCTTATGTAAGGGCGATGTACACCCAAATGTGGCATTGTCAAGTTTTGATCAAATTAAGGTTTGTAGGTATCATGTGAAGATTGGGTGGAATCCACCAAAGTGGTACACTCAGTTCCAATATGGTGGTCCTCAAATCCTAAATTTGTGCATTTACATATATAATAAAGGATATATTATACACTGTTCTTCATGGTGTGAAAAGCAGCTAAGAAAGTCAGTGTTAACCCAAAGGTGGCATTGTCAAAGTTAAAGGTATGTTCATGCACATGAATTGAAAGGGTTTTGACTCTAGGGAGTCTCATTAACCCAAAGGTGGTGGGATTTCGAGAGTCATTATTCTTTCGTAGTTATTGCACAGAAACTAAGAAGACCACTGCATGTTTATCCCAAAGGAGAATGTGTAGTTGGTTAACTCTTGGAAAATGATATTTATTTGCATGAAATGTTTATATGGTTAATGCAAGTAAATAGTATGTGTATGAGTCTTCAGTTGTTTGATACTGTATTTAAACTCATACACTGATGTGTTCATCCAAGTATGATTGTCCCAAAGAATATTTTGATATCTATCTTTTTCTCTTTCTGGGACAAAGAATAAAATTTATTATGAAAAAGTTGGGGACTAGTTTAGGATCGTTTGACCTAGATGTATCTTTCATAGTAGTTTACATAAGTTTTGAGGTATTCTACTATTGAGGTTATGTGTAGCAATATTAAGATAAGAAATATTGCGAAGGGATTATCTAAGAAAAATCCAAAGGATAAGAATAATATTTTAAAGGAGGTCGATAGATAGTTTATTAACCTATTTCTCTAGTACCAGTTATGCTGGAAATGGTAATGTGAGGAAGTATTTTTGGGAGCTGTTAGCTATCACTGAAAAGCTCAAGAACAATGAGACCAATGTAATTGATATATTAAATATATTACATTCCTTGCTAGAAAATATATATTCAGATCTAGGTGGCTTACATTACCAAATGGGAGAAATAGCTAGTGATAAGATTGTTGTTGGGTAACTCTAAGGTGGATTACTCATAGATGGGTAGATTGACAAAAGATAGGTGGTTTGACCAAGTACTGTTAAGCCAGATAAGCATATCTAGAAAGAGATAATAGTTCTAGGACTCCCTAGGTATTTGGGGTAGGAGGGTCTTGAAGACTGTTGGCTTGAATATTGTAAAGTTTCTTTTACATTCAAATATTTTTTCTGCTTTTGATTTTACTTTGTTTTATGTTTATTGTTTAACTTAGCATATTGTTCCCATATTAAAATGTAGTGATATTATTTGAAATATCGGAATATAAAGTTTTTCTTTTCAATTAAATTGAAAGAAATTATGTGTGAGACCTACATGCAAATTTTGGAGACGAAATTTCTTTTAAGGGTGGTAGAGTTGTAAGAACCATGTTCTAAAACCGGGTCTAAACCATGGTTTTATGTGATGACAGGTGTTCCAATTATAACCGGACCGGAGGGCGAAGTCGGGTGACGAACCACTCAAAGTTCAGGTAAGAAAAACTGTAAAAAATGCCTAAAAACTCATACCGGTCTCATTATACCGGTTGCAGTATAGTGCAACCGCTATGTGCCACCGGTATGGGCATATAATGCCCATAATGCCATACCGGCCTCACCATACCGGTTCCACCAGCAACCGGTATGATATACCGGTTGGACTATACCGGTTTAAGTGAGTCTGGGGTCTCCAACCGGTATGTGCGATCGGTATGCCTGACTCCGGCTATAGACAGACTCCAGTGAGTCTGTCTCTCAGAATGGAAACTTAGAAAATTTTCCTTTCTGAGGAAAAACCTTCCATGGATGGTCTCCCTCTATTAATAGAGAAGGAGACACTCCATTGCTCCTTCTCAATACCCTGGCCGTCTGGAGAAGAACTGAGAAGGAGCAAGAAGGTGGAGGCCGCCCAGGAAGGAAGAGCACGCCGCCAACCGACAACGCCGGTAAGTGCTCTGTATTTTTAATAATGTTAGGAGATCGGATCGGAGCCACGAAGTGGCGCAATGATCCAAAAGGATTATAGTTTTCATTGTTCTTCCTCATTCGAATCTAACCTAGGTTTGATACGGTGTAGCCGAGATCCGAAAACCAATA
Organism: Protea cynaroides; assembly: GCA_028583415.1. Lineage (NCBI taxonomy): Eukaryota > Viridiplantae > Streptophyta > Magnoliopsida > Proteales > Proteaceae > Protea > Protea cynaroides. The sequence continues at coordinate 25,976,564 of CM053276.1, read as the reverse complement.
GAGGGTTTGGACCTTAGTAAAGGATAGGGAAACCCTAGAGACCTAACTGTTAGCCGACAAGGAGGGGAGATCCGAGATCTCGCTCTCGGGTCCAAACCGCGGGGTATACCGGATGGACTATAGGTCCAGCGGTATGGCCTTGCGGTATATACCGCAGGCACATACGGGTCTCACTCAGTGAGATCTGAGTGAGACCAGTAAAGTGCAACCGGTATAGTGCCACCGGTATACATACTGGTGGCACATACCGGTCTCACTATGCTGAGACCGGTACCTGCAACCGGTATGGGTTTTCGAGCCTGGTTTGCTTGGCCAAAGCTGGTTCCGACCCCTGAAACTTTAATAAATGAATTCTAACATAAATATGTGATTATGTAGGACATGTAGACACTGTGAGTAAGCTCTCTGACGCAGAACAGGATCAATATCACGCGTCAGGTCAGGAACAAGACCCCAAACCTAAATAACTAATCAACAGTAAACCTCTATGATATATTTCTGTATTTGTAAATACATATTGTTTGATGTCTGTGCATTTCACATGCCATGTAGTTGCTTTCTTTTATCTTATTATAATCATGCATTTCATATGCTAGGATTGTTGTATGTTTAGGCATGTGTATGTTTTCGTTAGTGTGTGGAATGTGAAGGGGATGTGCCCTGGATATATCCACAACTAACACTTTTCTCGTATCGCCCTTACCTTAGCAAACTCAGTGCGAATAGGGTATCAGGGGGAGGACGTGGGATTGTGGTTCTTCCTACCCACCAGACTCGAGCCCTATCTCTATGTCGTAGGGGGTTGTGTTGGGGTAGGGTTATATAGTCTTTACCTTAGCAGACTTGGTGCGAATAGGGTATCAGGGGGAGGACGTGGGATTGTGGTTCTTCCTGCCCGTCAGACTCGAGCCCTATCTCTATGTCGCAGGGAGCCGTGCTGGGGTAGGACCTTGGATACTATATTGACATCTAGGACTGGTTAGAAATAGAACCCACTTGTAAGCCCTTGTCAATAGGGGTTTAGGTATTGGTACAGTATGGGGTATCAGGGGGAGGACGTGGGATTGTGGTTCTTTCTGCCCGCCAGACTCGAGTCCTATCTCCATACCAGAGTGAGTGTTGTGGGGCAACAGCAGTAGTGTCGTAGGTGCCTGACTGTTGGGTGTGCTCATACTCTCGTGCATGGAGGTGCGGTGGCCGCCAAACCTTACCATAGCATATTTGCAAGTTATACCTGGCCCAAATTGTAATGTTATCTCATGCATATTGTACTGTTGCATTGGTCTTGTACTTACTGAGCTAAGTTGTGAGCTCACCCCAAATAATATATATATATATATATATATATATATATATATATATATATATATATATATATATATATATATATATATATTTCTTTTTCGGATCTTGATGCGGGGGTATACGGTGGAGGACTTCATGATCGCTCCAACCAAGGCCACGGTGGCTGCCCTGGACTCCCAGACAGTGGAGGACAAGCATGATGCGTCATGCGAGTGCTCATTCTATGTCTTTTCTCAGTGATAGGTTTATTTTCAATTAATGCTTTGTAATAATTACTATTTAAATTTTGATGGATGATGGAATAAGTTGGATATTTATTTAAATTACAATTTAGATCTCGGCTCATTTATTTATTTCTGCTGCTATGTAATATATCTCTAATTTTGTTAGACTGCTTGGGAAAGAATTGTTGACACGGTCTATTGAGATCTTGGTGTGAACCGTGGTTTAGGGCCGGTTCACTCACACTTCTGGTTCAACCGGAATTGGGGTGTGACATTATGCCTATGATGTTGTAAGGTAAATGACTGCATGTAATGTTGATTGTATTTGTTATGTGATGTGGTGGATAGTTTTTCATGTTTGACTGTGCAATCTTAGTTGTACCAGTCATAGTTGATCTCTAGGGCAATGTAGAGACAGGTTGAAAAGGTTTTCTTTGAATGGTTGAAAAGATTTTATCTGTGGGAGTCTTTAGATTCTCTTAGTCAGTGGGGGTGTTTAGATCTGCTTGGTTAGTGGGAGATCTGGTAATTAATGATTTATCTGTAATTGATTTTCTGTCTGTGGTTTAATGGACAAGATTATTGGTGAGCATTTATTGTTTTTATATATTTTTGATTATTTAAGACTTGTCAAAATTGTAAGGCAGTATTTAGCCAAAGAAGGCGGTATTTAGCCAAAGAATACGGTATTTAGCCAAAGAAGGCGGTAAGTCAAAGTATGATATTAGTCCAAACTGGAGGCGGTTTGCCTATATATAAGTTGGATAATATCAAAGTCCGTTGACCTATAAGGATTTTAAGGTAACAGGATCATGGTAATGCGATCATTGGACTCAAGTATACATCTCAAAGTGATTTATGTCATTAAGTAAACCTCTGTATGTGACTGACAGAAGGGGGTACACCGGATGTGTAGGAGTACTTTCCGCTGTTGTTCGACATTGATAGGCTTGATTACTAGATCAAAGTAAAGGATGGTTATGGTATAATTAGATTCCATGGCCACATTAGATCAATGGTGAATTTATAATTAATATAGCCCAAGTGGGAGATTGTAAGATATTTTTATGGGCTAAATTAATTATAAGGTAAGTTGGTTCAGTGGGAGTCTAGTTACAGGTAAATCGGTTTAAGTATGATTAGAGATGGATCAACCTGGTCCACTGTGGGATTGGTACAGGGTTGGGGGTGGTATTATAAATACCAATGGTTAGAGTCCCCACAGCCACGGTGTTATTTTCTTCTCTTGTTCCCATACGCAGAGAGAAGGTCAAGGGATCCCGACAGGCTGTGGAAGACTTTGATCCAAGCATTCCAAGCATTCAAATCAAAAGGGAAAACGATCGAAAATCAATCTACAGCAAGAGGTATGTCTCTAATCGTCTCTTTTCAATACCCATTGTATTCTAGTAATCTATGTAGTGTGTTTGTTAGAGTTCATGGAAAATCCCATGGGAAAACTCAAAAAGGATCTATCCAAAATTCTTACAACTATATCATCACTTAATAGATAGACAGAGTCTGTGTGATACATATTTAACAAATGAGAGAGGGGGGTGCGTGAAATTAACAACGAAGTTGGAGGTTGGGTGACTTAAAAGCAAAGTTCAAGGGGGTGGATGAAATTTTCTTTTGTGATAAAGATATGTTATTTTTCCAAACATCACAAGGCATTTATTTATTTTACCCAAAAATAAATAAATAAACATGGTCTACCACGTGACAAATGATGTATCTAATCCAACTATTTGATAGAGAGAACATAGTCTAGATTATCCACGTGTCATCTAATCCGATTAATATCCTCTTCTGAATTGACGTACATCCCATGTATGTCCATGTATGTATACAAATACTCTAAACATTATTATATACTCTCCCAATTTTAAATGATCTAGTTTGAAAAGAAAAAAAATATGTTGCCTAGAGTTATCTCCTTTTTTTTATTATTACTTTTGGAAACGTCTGAGTCTACTTTGGCATGGGTAAACTACCCACTACATCATGACACATGTGATAAAGGGAAAGGTTTTTAGTCTGGAGACCAGAGAAATCTTAGGGCTTAGGAACGGGAGGAGAGAATTACGGAAATTTGCTTACATGGGGTTCAGATTTGTGCTTTTTGACAGTGGATGTATCGGAGTTTATTAGAGGATGAGCACGCCAGAAAAACTTTTGCCATGTAATAGAACCATGTCTTTTATTCCTCATTTAGTCTTCTTGCTTCCTTTTAAGATTTAAGGTTGGGTAGGTAGCTGTCAGGGTCAATCAAGGCCAATTTAAGGCAACACAGCCCAATTAAGGCAATCAGAGCTGGACTGAGCTAGACCTGATAGAGCTGGGCCTGGGTTGAGTTTAAAGGATCTGATAGAGCTAGGCACTTAATTATATGTAAGGTGTGGTATCGTATTGGCCGTATTGATCAATTCATATCAGTATTAGTTGTGACTGATATGGATCCCTAACTGATATGGTATTGGTTTTTTTAATCCGTATGGAAACCAATTCCTGATCGATATCGACTGATATTGGCCAACACGTGGCCAATACTGGCCGACACGGACCAATACTAAAATCGTATGTCACATCAGTAATAACTGATACCTGATCGATACCCATATCCGATACCATGAACTAAATCCATGCCCACTGGTATAGGAAACATGTTTGCTCTAAATGGGGGGAAAAAAAGTGTCGAAAATAATGATTGGATCTTGGATAAAAAATGCACAAATCAATTACACATTTATTTGGATCTTGGATTGGCATTGAAACACAAATAATATTTCATCTTTTAATCAAAGAATGATGAAAATTCAAGGCTTAAACCACAATAAAACTGCAATGGCTTTATTGAAACGTCTTTCTTGTCCTAACTATTTGACATTAAAATGGCAAAAACAATTGTGGTTTTCAAATGTTGTTCCGCTGTCTGGCTCTCATCCTCAAAAGGGCCAATCAGATGCTCAGAGTAAATTTTTTTCCTTCTCGTCAGGAATAAGCTTATGAGAGATCCATCCTTGTTAGTTATGTGAGAAGGTATGAGAAAGAATTTCCAAGTTATTCGATAAAAATATTTTTCCCTTTGTTTATTTATGGGGTTTAAGTTTTCCTCAAACTCCTGCTATATTGTCAAAGGTTTGTTGGGTTTAAATAACAGGACTATGAGGAAAGGATGATATTTGTTGTCACCATAGTGGTGAAGTTAGGAATTGTAACCTTCTTTTATTGCTTTTATTTTCTTATTCCCATAAGTATATATTTTAAATCAAGGGTAAAAAAAATTTCCAAAAATAATTTGAAAGTGATTAGTTGTCGTGTCATTTTCAAAAGTATCATTTCACATGGACATTTTCAATAATATCAGACTTACCCTCATTGAATAAAAATTTGTTATACCAAAATGGCAAAAAATTTCACCATACTTATTGATTACAACAAGATTTTCCCATTAAAAGAACAAGAGAAAAAACTTCCACGATAATCTATTTGGTTGAGATAAGATAATCTATTTTGTTGAGATAAACCTCGAGGTTTAAATATGGGAGGAAAGCTAGTTATCACCCAAGTAAGTGACAACTAGCATTGTCTCCGAATGTCTGAACAGTCAAATTGACAACCCTTCTCCTGAATGCCAAAACTACCCATGTATATTTTGGTTTCTATGATAACTTAATGAGTGTGCATTAAATGGAATAAATGACACCCACTTTTGTCTTCATATTTAGCCAGACCCTTACATATAAGGTCTACGGTCTACCTAAGGAATTTATTGATCACACATTTAGAACCCTCAATTGTCTTATGGGAAAAAGACAGTTACCTCCTTTGTAACTTATCTTAATGACAGTTGAACACCCAAGTTTTAGGAAAAGACAAATACCTTTCCTAAAAATACTATTAAAATACAAATAGACCCACGTCGTTAAGAATATTCTATTAGTGCTAACGGTGGGAGTCCAATATTTCTTTAATGACCAAATTAACCCTTTACAAGGGTGACTGACAAAAAAAAATCCAAGGAGTGAAGGAAACGATGGCAGTGGGTTTTCTCTTCACCAAAAAGGGGGGGAAAAAACCCAAAGAACTTGAAATCAAGGTCTTCAACGACAAGAAGATTGACTAGACGATGGCGGTGGGTTTTTCTAAAATTGCATTCAATCTTCTCCACCGAACCCTAGAAGATACATTCTACTGATTTGAGATCTGAATCCATCCATGGAGGGACGCAAAGAGGTAACTACCTTCTCTCTCTCTCTTTATGGTCAATCCGTCTCTCCAATAATGGATGAAGATGATGCAAATCAGAAGTGAAGGAGACAATGGCAGATCAGAAGGGAGAAAGCCCCAATAATCTCCTTTTCTCCCTCTTTCCCTACTTTATCTTCTTTCTTCTTCAAGCTTCGCCTATTTTGAAAGTTACTCCAGCCCCTCCAAAAGCCATCGAACTTCCTTGGTACAAATTGAATCAAGATTTGGGGATCTATTTTAGCCTCCCAAAATGGCCCAGATCCTAGGTTTTCATCTCCATCAAACCCCCCTGCTGTGAGACACAAACCAGGAATCGATTCTAGTTCTCTGTGTACCGCCAGAATCTGTTGCAAAACTTGCTTTGGCCTTTCATGCTTGAATTTTTTATCTGATTTCAATGGGGATCAGCAAGGCTATGGAAAACGATTCTTTACCTCCATTATCTTTCTATCCAGATTTTGTCGATTTCATCCAGATTTCAACAGAACAGAAAGGAAGCAAAAAGTGGTACCTATGAGGGAAATGTTGATAACTCAAGAAGAAGAGAGCAAAACCCTAGATCGTATGGATAATCGTAATGTTCTTCAAGCTTCAGCAATGGAAATTGCCCTTTTGGATCAAGATTTAAATGGAAAAATAAAAACATAAACAACAAAGGAAAAGCATAAATGGAAAATATAACTTCAGGGAAGTTATATACTGAGATATCTTGTTGAGCGATTCCGGAGACAAAGCGCACAACTCGTATGGAATCGTTCCGTTCAAGACGGATTGAGAAAGAGAGAAGGAGAGGGAGAGGGATAGCATAGACAAAGGAAGAAGGTGGTCTCAGGGGCAGAGTTGTCCACAAAAAAATATAACCTTAACACCGTTAAAAATTAGGATTGTTTGTCTTTTCTTAAAACTTGGGTGTTCAACTGTCATTAAGGTAAGTTATAAGGGAGGTAACTGTCTTTTTCCCTTATCTTATACATACATGCAAACAATGTTTTCCACTGTTGACGCCAGAAAAAATTCCTATAATGGATCAAGGAGTGAGTTTTGTGACTGTGGAATTGTTTATAGGAAGCCCTACACATAAAGATACACACTATTACATTCAAAGTTTTAAATTCAGGTATCAAGTATCAAATATGGTATTGGTCATGTTCAAAACCATTCCAATATAAATTTGATCGGTGTATGGATTCAATTGGAAGCTGACAAGTGGCCAAAAGTACTGTATATAATGATATTAAAACAGAATCAGACCAGAATCGAATCCAAGATTTTCGAATTGGTCGAGTCCTAAATCCATACGAATTGACCGATTCAATACCACTTACTTGAACCATGATTATTAAAAGCAGCTCACTCAAAGCACAAAAGCAGGAGGAGATCGTGAGCTGTTACCAAGAAACGAATCTCCTTAAATTCCTCCATCCCATCTGTAAAATCTGTAAATTTGTAACCTCTCCTATAATCTCTCTGTTGCTGTAATCCCTCCTACAATCTCTCAACTGTTGTAAATCCCTCCTACAATCATGTTCAAAGGATTCTTATAAATATAATATGACTACACACAACAAAGGTGTGAGAGTCATTCCATACATAGGTGTGAGAGTCATTCTCAATTGAAAAATAATATTCATAAACCTCGTATACTCATATGGCCACCCTACACCTAGTTTGCACATACCTCACCACCATGGTCCTACCGACTAAACCAACTAGTTTCACTATGGCTAACAAGGATCCTCATTGGAGAGCTGCAATGGATCATGAGTTTAATGCACTAGTTCATAATGGAACTTGGGAACTAGTTCCCTATGAACCAACTATGAATGTTGTTTACTGTAAATGAATTTACAAAGTCAAGACAAAGGCCGAAGGGTCCTGAGAAAGATATAAAGAGATTAGTGGCTAGTGGGTACAATCAGCAATTTGGTTTTGACTACGATGACACCTTCAGTCTAGTCATCAAACCTATTACTATTCATATTGTTTTGTCACTGGTTGTTGTAAGATATTTCTATGGGCTAAATTAATTATAAGGTTAGTTGGTTCAGTGGGAGTCTAGTTACAGGTAAATCGATTTAAGTATGATTAGAGATGGACCAACCTGGTCTACTATGGAACTGGTCCAAGGTTGGGGGTGGTATTATAAATACCAATGGTTAGAGTCCCCACAGCCACGGTGTTATTTTCTTCTCATGTTCTCATACACAGAGAGAAGGTCAAGGGATTCCGACAAGCTGTGGAAGACTTTGATCCAAGCATTCCAAGCATTCAAATCAAGAAGGAAAACGGTCGAAAATCAATCTACAGCAAGAGGTATGTCTCTAATCGTCTCTTTTCAATACCCATTGTATTCTAGTAATCTGTGTAGTGTGTTTATTAAGGTTCATGGGAAATCCCATGGGAAAACTCAAAGAGGATCTATCTAAAATTTCTTACAGTTGTTACCTACAATTGGTAGATTCGACAATTGGATGTACAAAATGTATTTTTACATGGGCTCTTGACTGAAACAATGTTTATGACACAACCTCAAGGGTATATTGACAGCCGCCATCCTAATCGCGGCATCTCCAGATGACATCGGTATTCATCTCAATCAAACAAAGTATGCTATGTCTATTCTGGACTGAACTGATATGCGAGATGCTAAACCATGTAGCACTCCCATGGCAATGTCGGGTTCCAAGCTTCAAAAAGGGATTGGAAACCCATATTCAGATATGACACTCTACCGCAGTATTGTGGGTGCATTACAATATCTTAACATAACCCGATCAGACTTATCATACTCAGTTAATAAGGTATGTCAATTCATGCACTATTTGATGGAAGACCACTGGATGGCCGTCAAGCGTATCTTACGCTATGTCAGAGGAACTCTTTCATATGGCATCAGTATCCACCCAATCAAGCAATTCCAACTCTCAGCTTATACTTGGAGCTCCAAGAAGCAACCCATTGTGGCACGGTCTAACACGGAAACCGAATATAAAGGCCTAGCTAATACGGTCTTAGAATTGATTTGGATTCAACAACTGCTTGATGAAGTTGGCTGTTCTCTATCATAACCACCTATCCTACACTGTGATAATATAGGAGCTACTTACCTCGCAGCCAACCCGTTTTTATATGATTGAACAAAATACATTAAAATCGACTATCATTTTGTTTATGATCAAGTACAAAAGAATAATTTAGATGTCTGCTATTTATGTAGCGCAGACCAAACAACAGCTGTCATGACAAAGCCGTTGGCCATTACAAGGTTTCGAAAACTCCAAGCTGATTGTTTTTTATCATCACATCTGCTTAAGGGGGTGTGATGAACAGCTCACCCAAAGCACAAAATCAGGAGGAGATCGTGAGCCGTTACCATGAGCTGTTACCAAGTAATGGATCTCCTTAAATTCCTCCATCCAATCTATAAAATCTGTAAATTTGTAACCTCTCCTATAATATCTTTATTGTTGCAATCCCTCTTACGAATTCTTAAGTGTTGTAAATCCCTCTTACAATCATGTTCAAAGGGTTCCTATAAATATAGGAAAAATATCTGCCACACCTCCTGTAGATTATCTTAATCTCATCCATCCACCATCATTTGTAATAATATTTCTAACACCCCTTACTTTTGAAAAGTTGTATCCATCAGACCCCCTTATTTAAAATGTCCCTAAATCAATGATGTGGTATTATTTTAATTTAATAAATGATAAAACTATCCCTCTCTTTTAATTTTCGCAATTTAAAAATGGATTTTCTTTATTTCATATTAGATACATAAAATTATATATTATGAAAATAATAAAAATAGGAAAAAATAAAACACTATAGTAAAACAAGATAGTTACTCTATTTCTTCATTTTAATGAAAGCTAAGGTTTTCACATTTTACCTTTGCTCTTCATTTTACCATCGTCGGAAGCCTGGCCTGAGAAGATGACCGGACTTCTCACCTGACGCCTTTGTAAATCTAGTTGATCTAAGTTCGATCGGTCTCTATCTCTAGGAGAATCAATTGAAGAATTGTACTGTGTTGCAACCGGGGAAGCTGTCTCTGATGGTGTCTGAATGTCCATTGGTACAGTATTTTTAGCTAGGGAAATTTTTATCAATCCTTAGAATTTAACCTATCTTTATTTATTCAAACTCCATTATACAAAGCGTTTTTTTTTTCTTTTGATTTCCCCAATTAAAGGAATATCCCTTTAAATGCATTTTAGGAAAATCTATGAACTTTGATCGTATTTGATTGCAGTGGGTTCAATAGCTTCAATGGCGACTACATTAAGTTTCAGCGAGTCCATGGTGATTAGCTGAAATACTTAATGACCTAAAAACTTGATTTATTGCTAAAAAGTGAAAACTCACTTCCAGCGGAGCACAGTTACACAACTTTATTTCATGCTTTTGGAACTCTGAAGTATTAAAGCTAGAACGAGAATGAATCACAAGAGTCCAGAATATGATTATACAGTTAAAGGGTAACATGAACAATCGATTCCTCCAGAAAATGGTAAATAGGAATAGGGCACAGATGGAGCTATTTGACATCTAGGGAGATAGAACGTGATTGACCACTAGCAATCCCAATCCTAAGTCCTGATTGGCCCAAAAAATTTGGAATCAGACAACACAGGTGGATTTATCTAATCCCTTGGGCTGACTCATTCGCCGGAAGAAAAACCAGAGCGCCGGAAGGATAAAGCGGCCATTGTTTTCAAGGAAGAATTGATGGAAAGTTGGAGAGATTGTTACCCAATAGGAGTGATGGTTATGGTGGCGATGGTGATGGCGGTGGGAGAAAGAGCTTTGGTCAGAGAAGACAAGTTACTCCTGTTGTCGGAGGTTAGAGAAACCAATAGACGTTGCTTTGGTTGAAAAGAGAAACTAAAAAAGAAAATAAAAAAAAAAAGGGGGAGAAAATAAAAAGGGAAATCTTAAAAAAAAAATATAAAATTAAAATTGAAAAGTAATGAGGATAAAAAAATCTTTTTAGCATCTAAATAAGGTTTGAGTGTCTTCAGGGGGTGTTACGGATATTATCGCAACTAATGGTGGATGGGTAAGATTAAGATAACCTACAAGGGGTGTGGCAGATATTTTCTCATAAATATAATACGACTAGATACAACAAAAATGTGTGAGAGTCATTCTATACTAAAACTATTAGATTACACGTAAATGATAAACTTATATAATATTTACAAAATTAAGGGCGTGACTTTTTGAAAACCAATGTTGGTTGAGGCATGAATCCCACATGATTAAACTGCCACCTTCAACTTTAAGTTGTCCATTGAGAGAGAGAGAGAGAGAGAGATTGATTTTATCATTCAGAGTTGAATATGCTAAGCATTTTCACCAATATTCATCAAAAGTCTCATTTATCTTCATACTACTCAGTAACTCATTGCTGCTAGGTCCTGTTAGAAGAAGGTATTTATAGCCTGAACTGTAGTTATCTTAAAGTTAAGTTTGATTGCTTTTTTGCAGAATTCACTGAATACTTATCTTTTTTTTCATATTAATGGAAATTAATTTGTCTTTTAGCTCATTATGTTGTTTCCACTGAGTATATATACACACATGATCAGCTATAGTCAACCACTACTTATTATACTTTTCTTGCTAAGGGGTAGGGTGCAGCATTTAGCTTATGGATAAGAAATGGCTTACGAAGGACCCTTTCCTGTTTGTGGAAAGGAAAGGTTGGCCTTAAGAAATAGAGTCATAGGTACAGCTTCGGAAGGCTAAACCCCCTTACTTATGCAAGTCATTGGATTGGAATATCCCTCTTCTTGTGGTTTGATCAAAAAATCTGAAAAGGGTTCAAAACCCTCTTGACGTTGATTCTTTTTAGTGCATATTCATTGGACTATCATGGATATCCCAACATACGAGAAGATTGTTTAAATATTTGAACGGAAAAGGTGAGAATGTTTTGCGCTAATCCAACAGACTCCCTTCTCAAAATAAATGAGAAGACTACAATCAAGTTGGATTCCCATCTTACCCTTTTGATGAATCATTGATTCATGATAATGTTGGGAAACTTAGGTTAATTTTGTGACTCGGCCCATCCTTTCCCAAAAATTTTACTTGGGTGAATTGGTGGTGATTCAAGAGCATATATTTCTCAAAAGGATAGTTCAGTTGGTAAAAATCAACATCTCGGCATGAGTTTTAATCTCCTTAGGGCATCCAAAAAATAAGAGAAAATATATTTATTGAATATTTAAAAAATAAAAATATCAAACAAACAGGTAAGAGTAATTTAAAATCACAATATATGTCATATTTAGCTTAGAATTACATGCAAGGGTTTTAAATTTTTTTTTATCTCATTTAGTAATATGCTTTAAGAATCCAACTTAAAATAATCAAAATTGACTCGGTTGATTCACCCAGTTGATACGTGTTCTATATTTATGGGTTGTCACTTGTCAGGGAATTAGGGTTTTTATAGGCTCATAGTTTGAACAAAGTTATTCAAGGAAAGTGTTGTGGCACCGTCTAGAATTAAACTCCTTACCTAACAAACTTAAATGTGAACCAGAAAATAATCATTCGGTCTGGACGGTCGGTGCCATAACATTTTTATGTTATAATCTTTCAAGACCTGCCTAAAACTTGTGGGATTTCATCATGCGTGACACATGCATAAACGTAAACATGTATTGATTAAGGGTGACACTATGCTTCAAAAAACAAACTGGATTTGGTTTGTTTTCACTCCATGATCATGACCATGGTTTACTCTGAACTGTCAAATTAACAACCATACAGTCTGAAGATAATATTTAGGGTAAAGGTTTCCCGTGCTACTAGTATGAAGGAATCTCCCATGGCACACCAATGGAGTGTAAAAAATGATTTCATAAATAGAAGTCCCATCTGATCAGGGAGGAGAGAGAATAATAATACAGACTCATTCTGATCTTTGATCGACCAAGTTGGATCATATACTTGTATTGGTCCAAACCCAGTTCCACCAGGCACAAGGTCAAGAATAATGCTTCACTTGTCTGGCCCATTTAATAACTACTATCTGGAGAAAACCATACCTATTTTCTCATGTAAAAATTAGTTTCCAACAAGTCTCACCCTTAATGTCCATATCCATTCACATGATATGTTTAAAGGAATTCACATTCCTAGATACCATTTCAATGGCTGTAGGAACTTGAAAGCTAACCGTAACTGATCATGTCCATTTATTTCCAAAACAAGGAAATGTTTAGAAAGAAAATAGTTTCCAATAATAGGAAATTCCGTACCATCCTCATCACCTTCATCAAATTAGTATTTCAAGGAGGGAAAAAAATGCTAAAATATTCAATCACCCACATTCAATTTCATGATAATGAAGGTGGAACTCCTCTATATATAACTAAACTTGTTAACCCACTTTAACTTGTCCATTTGCTAATGAAGCTGGAACAGAAGCTACTGTTTGGAATCCGGCGATCAACGCGAACGGCGTGTTTATTGAAAACTGGTGACGAGACAAAGAAAATGAGAGGAAAGCCTATTTCCGGGAAAGCCATCTTGGCTCTTTGCATAGTGAGTTTTCTTGCAGGATCACTCTTTGCAAGAGGGAAGTGGAATAATCATGGAGGGGAGAATAAAGAGTTTCACCTTCCGGTAGTTCCGAATCGGATTATGAAGCTTGGCCAGGCCTTGAGTGATTGTGATCACAAATCTGTAAGTTCTCATACTGACACTGTGAGGTTCTTCCATGTATGATTCATGCAGTGCTGTTTTAGGGTTTCTGAATTACATGAGCAAGTACGTAAATAGCATGTGTAACAGCATAAAGCCAGATTGAACCATGTGGTTGGACCAGGAAGAAGGCCTTAAATGGGTCTTGTGCTCCATTTTTAAGTCTCCTGTCTGCAGAGTTCGGACATCTTAAAGTTCTAAAGTCTTCTTCTTCCTTCCTTTCTCATTTTCCTAGTTTTTTCTTTTTCGTCTTTTACTAAAAAAAATGTATGTTAGTGAATCGTGTGAAAGCCAATCCAGGTCGGTCTAGTGGCCAAAGTGTATTGACTGTAGATCCTCCCTCCATTGGATAACAAACCCACATTTTTGAGTGCCATGGATGAAGTGTGAGACCCACATACATCAACGGTTCCTAAAGATGTGAGGTGGTTGCCACATGGGAAAGGATCCGGACTCAAGTATATTGGGAGACTAGACTGACCCATGACTGAATCAGGTTGTGTCTCCACTTCAGGCCTTAAACATTGGAATTAAACTACAATTAATTTCCTTTTTTTAGTCTCAATAGGTACAGAATGTATTCAAATTAATGTTCTTTTATTGTTTATCTGTCAGAGAATGGTTGAAGAAAATCCTGGACATATTATGGAAGAAGTCACAAAGACTCATCAGGCCATTCAGTAATAATCTCCAAATTTTACTCTTAAAAAAAAAAAAAAAAAAAAAAAGAACCTATCTTAAGTTATATTATCATTTAACCATTTTTCTTTTTTTTTTTGGGGGGGTGAGGCAGATCACTGGATAAAACAATTTCAACATTAGAGATGGAATTAGCAGTGGCTCGTACGAGCCAAACAAGTATTGCAGGTACAAAACAAAGAGGCCCAAAAACCTTAAAGAAAGCTTTTGTTGTAATTGGAATCAATACAGCATTCAGCAGTAAGAAAAGGAGGGACTCCCTCAGGGAAACATGGATGCCCAGAGGTATAATTTCTTTCTCTTTATAAACTCTAGTTTACTTTCCTTTTAAGTTTACATTGAAAAAAAAATTGACGATGAAGAAGAAGATACCTAGAGGTGTCTACTATGGCATGGGCCGTCCTTTAGAATAATGGTTGACGTCGCTATGTGAGAGATGACACGGCCATCATTGTTGAGTGTTTGACTCCCAAAGTCACATCTGTATTCTTAGAATGTGAGACCCACTAGATATGAATAATGATGAATCTTGTAGAGAACACATACCTACAAATGATCTACACTCATAATATGTTATGTTACATAAGGCTTCAAAAATATTTTCAAAGATTCCATGCACAAATTAATGGGCATTGCCTTTTTTTTTTATGGAATAAGTATCTTTTCTGTCAATATAAAATGACTTCCCAGAAATATCTATATGATATTAGGAGTCATAAGTTTTTGCATCTTAATAGGGTTCAGATCAAAACCTTGAAAGGGACATATAACAAAAATAATTAATTCATTAAATGTTCTTCATTTACAAACAAACAATTTGTATGGTATACCAAAAATACTTTTACTTATAGAACAAAAACACTGTTTATTTGACGATCAAAAGTTCAAATCTATTTTTCCACCAAAAAAAATTCCATTTTATTTAATTGGGAAGGGGTCTTTACCGGTCTATGTGGCATATGCACAAGTGCAAAGGTCAATGAGAGCGTGCACGAGGGCATCCAAAAGTGGTGGGTTTTTTTTTATTTTGAGAGATCATTTTGTTTTTCCTAGGTCTGGGGGTGCAAGCTCCACGTAACCTGACAGCCTTTTTTCCTAGGTCTGGGGGTGCAAGCTCCACGTAACCTGACAGCCTTTTTCTTTCATTATTTTATTCACAGGGGACATTACATTGATTTTAATGTTTCATCAGCCTGGCATGAATTTATTAAACTTTGACTATAGATTCACATTTTTTTTTACCAGTTTGATGGGCCTAACTTTACTGACATCCTCTTAAGCCCATTAATTTCCTCCTGAATGAACGTGTACTTTGGTTTTGGCCCAATACCTCAGGCCCATTTGTGTTTATTCTCAGAGACTCTTGGGCCTGATTTGTCCGGGCCTGTGCTTCTGTCCTGGCCACTTGGCAACTTGATATTTGATGGTTCAGATCGTCTCTAAAATCACAAGACCTAGGGTAAATGGGTGAATATCATGGTTGATCTTTTAAAACATGGTTAAGATCCTGGATAACTAAGGATTAGTCAAGGCAGGTTGGGTTAACCCTTCCTCACTGACCAGTTTTGGTTCGACTGTAACCCAGAAAACTAAACCGGTTTTTAAAAATCAGGCTGACTAAGACCAGTTTAACCCGAATTACAAAGGTCACAAGGGTTGGGCTTCCAGCCCACAATCTGTTTCCTTTTGAATGGCACAATGAAAACCCTTAAACTGACTCATTTCTTATGACTATCTTGTATATGAATGCAGGAGCTAAACTTAAGCAACTAGAAAAAGAAAAGGGTATAGTTATTAGATTTGTAATTGGACACAGTGCCACACCCGGTGGTGTCCTTGATCAAGCCATTGATGCCGAAGATGCAGAATACAAGGACTTTCTTCGACTCGAGCACGTTGAGGGCTACCATGAACTTTCCACGAAGACAAGGCTGTATTTCTCGACGGCAGTATCCATCTGGGATGCTGATTTCTATGTTAAAGTAGATGATGATGTACATGTCAATTTGGGTAATTAAGCTTCTGATTTCTCCCTGCTAAATGTGCACTAAATAAAGCTATATTTATGCATAATTGATGTTGTTTTTACTGTTTAATAGGTATGCTTGCAACTACGCTATCACGATACCGGTCGAAACCAAGAATTTATATTGGCTGCATGAAGTCTGGACCGGTTCTCTCAGACAAGTGAGTTAAATATGTCATAGGTGGTTCTCATTGTTTCTTAATCTGCACTTCAAATCTTTTATGACTTAGACCCAAACAGTATCTAGACATGTGGGTTGGGCTTAAAAAAGCCTGCCTAAACCCACATCTCTATCCCGGCCTTTGGTTTTAGGGCTGACCCAGGACCAGAACAGATAGTGCCCTCTTAAATAAGGAATCTGGATCCTTCACCAACTTGGGTACCCTCCTCTTGGATCTCACACGGTCCATGGATGTGGGACCCACCTCTAGACCATGGGCCCACTGAAAGCCCCTATTAATTAAGATGCGGCCTAATAACCATTGCTTTTTCTTGAAGAAGTGTGAAATATCATGAGCCCGAATTTTGGAAGTTTGGAGAGGAAGGGAACAAATATTTCAGGCATGCCACTGGTCAAATCTATGCCATCTCCAAAGATCTTGCTGCTTATATCTCAATCAATGCGTGAGTTCTCACCGTACACGTGTTGATCTTTCTGTTTACCTTATATATATATATATATATATATATATATATATATATATATATATATGGTATTGTTCTCATGTTAAACAGACCCATATTGCATAGATACGCCAACGAGGATGTTTCCCTAGGATCATGGCTCATTGGGTTGGAAGTTGAGCATGTTGATGACCATTCGATGTGCTGTGGGACCCCTCCAGGTATGCATTAATTTTACAACATCAGAAATGGATGGTTTTGATCATACAATTACTGCATATTTATAATCATTTCAATCATACCATGTAGATTGCCAATGGAAGGCTCAAACTGGAGATGTTTGTGTGGCATCATTTGATTGGTCATGCAGTGGAATATGCAAATCTGTGGATCGGATGAAAGATATACACAAGACATGCGGGGAAGGAGATGGAGCTGTTTGGAACGTTGATCTTTTGACCAAGACTTAAAGAAGACAATGTGATGAAGGACTTTTTTTTTTTCTTTTTCTGGTAGATAGGCCCTAAGAAGAGTTGAACTCATGATCTTTTTGAAGTATTGGTCCTATGAAAGAACGTTTTTTATTGCTAAGGAACTATTTTAATGTGAGAGAAAAGTTTTTTTTTTTTTTTTTTTTTTGGGTAAATTGAAAGAAGTTTGTTTACCATATATTTGGAGAACTCCAATAATGATCCAGCGGCTGAAGTTCATCTCGGGTGCAGATCACGACTAGAGAGATTGGACAACATGAGAAGATCTTTTTCCTTGTATGTAATTGGATCTTCAAAATTAAATATGAAAAAAATGCTTAGCATTTGTTTGATCCCTCCCATAGTAAGTAATTGGTATTAGACACTGTATAGGTCCTGTGGAAATCAAAATCAATAAGACCCCGATATGGATTGGTGGGTATCGATCAGAATTGGTTTGATCCTCACATCTTCAATACTATATCTGTTTTTTTTTTTAATTAATAAAAAAAATGTTTGTTATCTATATAACAATGGAATGTAATGTTTTCAAATTTCATTAGACAAATTGAGGCTTTCAATTTTATGATAATTTTAATCTAATCCATTCAGAGTTGAGAGAATACACATGGGACATACATGGTATGTATGCCAATATAAAGTGGTATTTAATTTAATTAGAACCTAAAATCTGGCATTTGGTTAATTTAGATCATGTTCTCTCTATCCATCGGTCGGAATAGACACATCATCTGCCTATGTGGTAGAATAAATATCCATTTTGAAAAAATAATAGACTATTGTGATAATAATAGTTTGCCTAATAAAAAAATAAAAACTATTTTTATATTATTGGTAATAGTAGATGATTGACTCGTGGCAATCTTATCAGTAATGGTTGACACATGTCATGAAGTCTTTTAAAAAAAATATTAAAAAAATGTATCTGTGATTGGCCGATCCGGTCCCATATCCCAAACTTTGGCCAATCCTTGAAAACATGGGATGATCAATATCGATCGATAACAGCAATGATAAAACCAATACAAATCTGGCCGTTGAGATATCGATTACTAAATCCATGCAATCGATTACTAAATCCATGGATTCGCATCCTGTCCTCCCAGTGGTTCTGGGAGGACAATGGCAACCTGCCCTGGATGGCCGCCACGTGGCTCTCGGTGAATCCGAGACCCACGTCCGAGCCGACACCCAGCCGACAAGCCGAGCCGACAGGGGTTGTCGGCTCAGACGTGGGTCTCGGATTCACCCGAGAGCCACGTGGCAGCCATCCGAGATAGGTTGCCGTGTCCTCCCAAAATCACTGGGAGGAGACGATGTGAATCCTAAATCCATGCTCCCTCCTGTCTGCATGTATGCTTTCATTAAAAACTTCTCGCCTAGACACTATTATATTATTTTGTAAGTTACACAAGACAGCCTGTCCTGACCAATTCAGTGGAGCCCAAATTTTATGGGTATGTGGAACATGGACCTCAAGGTCCCAAGCCTATGTGTCAAGATTTGATTCAAAAAGTTTGTCAAGTATCTGAAAATCTAAGGACCTTAAGGGCCTGTTTGATAAAATTTCAAATTTTGAATTTTATAGATTCTGGCTGTCAGAGAGCCATTTTGGAGTAGAAGCACATTTGATAAGTTCGATTGGATTCGAGCTCCCACAGAGTGAACCGGATTCAAAATGACTCTAGAATCCAAAATTTTAGAGTAATTAATATTTGCTCCAACTTATTGGAGCAAGTTTTTGGGAGAAGAAAAAAAGTCCAACTCTCATTTGACTCTCACTTGACCACCACCACCACCACTGCCACCACCCACCACCATCGCCACCACCAACCGCCACCGCCCCTGCCACAACCCACCACCCACCACCCACCACCGCCCATCACCACCACCTCCCATCACCACCACCACCCATCACCCACTAAAGTTCAAATCCTCTCCTCCCCGAGTCCTTGGCTCGCACCCCATCCAGCGGTTGGAGTGCGTTGGAGTTCGAGCTAGCTCACACACCAACGGTTGGATGGGGTGGTAGCCAGGGACCCGGGGAAGAGAGGATTTGGACTCCACCCACTACTACCCCCACCAATTTTCTAGACTTTGATTGCGGGGACAGAGTTTCTCAAACATGTTTATGTTCTAAAGATACTCTAGAATCCATTACAGAAAATGATTATCAAATGTGTTTTTACTTCAAAATAATCCTGGAGTAGCCTGAAGTAGAATCCAAATTCTGAACCGGAATCTAGAATCTAGAGCAGAAGTTTTATCAAACAGGCTCGGGTATCTTTAGTATAAAATTTATTTATTTTTTTCTGACATATTTTTATTTTTTCTGTAAGTGTTTGGATCATTTTTGAATGTTGTTTTTGGAAAAAATAAAAACAAAAAATAAGGTTCATGGCCGAAAACATTTTTTTGGCAATTTTTGTGCAAGAAGTTAATGAGCATATGTTTTAAATGAAAGGAAAAATGATAAAACCAATATATATATATATATATATATATATTTATAATATTAGCTCCTCATCCACTGCTCTCTCCTTTTCATCTGTTTCTCTTTCTTTCTCCCTCTTTGTTACATGGATTCGGCTATTATAAAACACTTTTTTTGGCCATGCAACCATCGATCATTCCATTTTCTGTCAAGTACAGCAAAAAATATTAACGGTTTCGGAATCTTAAGTCGATAAGACAAAAGAGATCACTAGATATCAAGATTTAAAAAATTCTGTACTTTGAAGAAATCCAACACTTGTTTTTTATTTTGGCCACCTCAATTTTACTTTTCTTGTCATTCAACTACATATTAGATCCATTGGATGTCAAGATCAGGAAAAAAGGGTAAGGGTATCAAGAATTCAGGATGATCAGATAAGGGGATCACAAAATATCAATGCTTAGAAAATTTTGCAACTTAAAGAAATGCAACTCTTATTCATGATTTCAGACACCTCGGTTTTACTTTTTCAGTAGTCCAACCTCCAATAGATCCATTGGATGTCAAGGCCAAGGAAAAAAAGGGTAAGAGTTTTCAAATTTTAGGTCGATCTGATAAAGGTATCACAAGATATCATGGCTTGAAAATTTTACAACTTAAAGAAACAAAAACACATTTTTATTCTTAATAGAATACCAAACTTATTTCTCATTCTATAATCTATTATGCATGTAACAACCAAGCAACATTTAATTTTCTTTCAAAAATGAAATCCAAAAATACTTTTTTGATAAATAAATAAAAAACAAAAGAAAAAAATTTCACGTACTACCCAAAAAGTATTTGAAACATCAACTACCATCAACAAGTTTTTGACATCATCAACTACCACCCCCAAATGTTGACACCATTAATCATCGAGACCCAATCCGTTAAGAGACTTATGTTAGATGATGTTGTCAGTGTAAATCAACTTTTTGATGGACAATACTACCCTTAGTGTAAGTGTAAAAGACCATTTTACCCTGCACCTCATTACCCTAGCCTAAAAAAACAGTGACTGAGAATGTAAAACCTACATGCAAATTTCGGGGATGAAATTTCTTTTAAGGGTGGAGGAGTTTTAAGTAAGACCCACACTCCATGAACCCGATCTAAACCTTTCATTCATGTCGTAACAGGTCTTCCAATCATCACCGGGCCAGATGAGACGAGCGGATGACAATCAGGTACGAAAACAGACCTCAAAGTATGAAAATTTTCATACCGATCGATGGTACCGGTCGACCGGTATGGCCTACGCAGCAGACCAGTTAGATCCGAAAACAGATCTCTGCGGGTCCCACTTTCTAAATTTTAAATCGAAAAACTTTTCTAATGTTAGGAGGCTTCCTAAACTCAACCATAGCCTATATAAGGACTCCTAAACCTCTTAAAATCCCTTTCATTGATCCTCACAAACCCTAGAGAGGAGAAAGAGATTAAAGAAGGAGAAGAAGCTAGGAAGGAGAGGGGAGAGCCGCCATTGCCGTTGGACGAAGAACACGTTACCACGAACCAACAGTAAGTGCTTAAACCTTCCTCTACTTTAATCGTTCTAGGATGGTTAGTCATGTTTGGATCAATACCATGTAAAGCGAGGTATTGATCTAAACCATATTTTTGTCGTCAAACCCTAATCGAGTCGGTAAACCCTAGATTCAAGTTCTAGGTTGAAAATCATCGAAACTAGGACTTGAATGGAGTTGGAAACAACTCTAACTCAGTGCTCAGACCTAGAATGTATAGGAGAAACCCTAGAATCAATAGGGGTGACCAACGGAAGGCGAGAACCAGATGTATGGTCTTCCGGAGACATACCGGTCGCACCCTATGCGACCGGTACCTGCAACCAGTATCTCCAGGAGGCTGGTCTATGGGGACCGATCGACCTTACTGGTCCCACCTTTCCCCACAGTGCCGCGGCCGGTACCCGCGACCGATCTACACTGTGAGGAGTGTTTTTGATCTAGTTGGTTTTCCGACCAACGTAAACCCTAAGAAAAACTATTCTAACTCAACCCTAACATTGTGTAGGACCTTGTGATAGCAAGTTTGGATTCTGTGACACAGAGCAAGCTATCAAACAAGCATCAGGTAAGGGAATCAGACCTAAACCCTAATAATTTAATAACAGTAAAATATTATTAATAACTATGATTATGTGTACTGATGTTTGTGCATACTCGCATGTCATCTTTACTTTCAGTTATTATTATTGTTCATGCATACTCGCTATACTAGATGTGACTGTTAAGCATGTGATTTTTTTCGTTGGTGTGGAATGGGAAGGGCCAGGGGTCTGAGATCATTCCTCACACTAGCACCTTTTCGTATCGTTCTGTCTTAGCATGCTTGGTGCGGGTAGGGTATTAGGGGGAGGAAGTGGCACTGTGGTCTCCGGCCTGGCCACTAGACTCTAGCTCTATCTCTATGCCGTAGGGAGCTATGTTGGGATAGGACCTATTGTGATGACATATAGGATTGGTTAGTTGCGAGCCCAGTTTGCAAGCCCTCACCAATAGAGGCTTACGTGTTGGTATAGGTAGAGTATCAAGGGAAGTGTCGGCGGTGTTTGATCCGGACGCTTTAGCTCTATCTCTATTCCATGGTGGGTGCATGTGGGACGACAGTGGTGTTTGATCCATTGGGCGACTTCACACACTCGTGTATAGAGGTGCGGTGGCCGCCAATCCTTTCTATAACACATTGCAAACTTAAAACCAGACCATGATGTGAATGTTACTCACGCATATGTTTGTTGCATTGTCTGATTGTCTTACTGAGCTAAGTTGTGAGCTCACCCTTGTATATATACATGTTTTTAGATGTTGATGCAGGTTATACTGTGGAGGACTTCGACGTATGGAGGTGTTGCTGCTTTGGAAGTGCAAGCAAGAGAGGACAAGAATGACGTTTCATGCAAGTACCCTTTCTGCGTGTACTTCTAGGATGTTGGTTTATTTTATTTATTTTCAGTTGGAGATACAATTGATGTAAGGATATTTATTTATGTTTCGGTATTCGAATAATTGGATATTTTATTAAATTTATCAATACATTACTCAGTTCATTTTATTTAAGACTTCCGTTGTATTTTATTATATTCTGATAATGGTTATATGCAATGATTTGTATGAGTGGACACGGTCTTATTGAGATTCTGGTGTGAACCGTTGGTTCAGTGATGGTTCACTCACACTTCTGGTTCAGCCGGAATTGGGGTGTGACAATCTATATTGTAAAAAATTTTAAATCAAGTCTGACCACAAAAGCCTGACATACCTCTTCATATAGAAGGACCTGAACATTAGGTAGAAGAGGTGGTTAGAATTACTCAAAGACTACGACTATGGCATTCAGTATCACCCATGTAAAGCAAATGTTGTGGCAAATGCTCTGAGTAGGAAATGGGCAACAAAATCTGAAGCAGGGCCTAGTACAAATGTTGTATTGTGCGCTGCAGTTTCTGGCCCAACGGAGAATGAGGAACAGCTGTTACTAGAGTCGACAGACGATCTAGTAGAGCATGGCTTGATACACAAGTACACCCTTATGTTTGCAGCATTGAAGATTTTATCGGACTTGACAGAGGAGGTAACAACAGCAGTCTTAGAAGACCCATACCTCAAGATAGTGTAAGAGGATTTGGAAAAGGGTAGAACCAATTTTGACTTCACCTTGGACATAGACAAGGCACTCAAGTATTGTGGACATTTATGCATACCTAAGAATGAGGACTCCAAAATCTAAAATTGAATTATGGTGGAAGCTCACTCTACCCCATATTCAATACATCTTGGAAGCACTAAGATGTACCATGACCTAAAGAGTTGTACTGGTGGAGGGGTATGAAAGTAGATGAGGCGAGATATGTCTTCCAATGTCTAAATTGCCAGTAAGTAAAAGCGGAGAGGCAAAGACCCACAGGTTTATTGCAGTCATTACCTGAGCCGATAAGGAAATGGGATTGTATTACCATGGAATTCGTCACTGTGGCGCCTATGACTCCAAGGTCAGTGAATGCGGTTTGGGTAATTATAGATCGCCTCACCAAGACAGCATGCTTCATTTCTGTCAGACCATAATATACCATGGACAGGTTGGCAAAGTTATATATGGACAACATAGTCAGGCTTCATGGCATACCTGAGAGCATAGTGTCTGACAGAGATCCACGCTTTATATCTAAGTTCTGAGATGGACTGCAGAAGGCTATAGGAACCAAATTAAAGTTTAGTACAACCTTTCATCCTCACACTGATGCTCAGTCAGAGAAGACCATCTAAATTCTAGAAGATATGCTTCGAGCATGTGCCATCGACTTCAAGGGAGCTTGGGATGAGAAGATTTTACTCATTGAGTTTGCCTATAACAATAGCTACTAGGCCAGGATCCAGATGGTTTCATATGAAGCCTTACATGGTAAGAAATGCATAACACCATTATTATGGAACGAAGCCGGAGAAAAATAGATCATAGGACCAGAATTTGTTGAAGAAACTTGTAAAGCAGTGGACCAGTGGATATATCCTTACACTAACACCTTTTCGTATGGCTGTCTACCTTAGAGAGTTTGGTACGAGTAGGGTATCAGGGGGAGGACGTGAGATTATGACTCTGCCTACCCACCAGACTCGAGTCCTATCTCTATGTCATAGGGAGTTATGCTGGGGTAGGGCCATAGATACTGTGATGACATATAGGACTGGTTAGAAACAAAACCTACTTACAAGCCCTTGCCAACAGGGGTTTAGGTGTTGGTACGGTGTAGGGTATCAGGAGAAGAATGTGGGATGGTGGCTCTACCTGTCTGTCAGACTCTAGCTCTATCTTTATATGGAGTAAGTGATGTGGGACAACAACAATAGTGTGGATCGAAGTCTGACTGTTGGATGTGTTTACACTCTCATGCATGGAGGTACGGTGGTTGCCAAACCTTACAATAGCACTTTACAAGTTATACCTGACCCAATTATAATGTTATCTCATGCATTCTGTGTGTTGCATTGGTCTTATGTTTTACTGAGCTAAGTTGAGAGCTCACCCCATATATATATATATATTCTTTTTCAGATGTTGATGCAGGTTACACTGTTGAGGACTTCATGGCTGCTCCAGCTTATGGGACAGTGGCTGCTGTAGATTCACAGACAGTGGAGGACGAGCTTGATACCTCATGCGAGTGCTCTTACTGTGTGTTCCTTTAGGGTTTTATTTATCCTTTTGGTTGGTTATAAACAATGTATTGGATTTATTTATTTACGTTGTGGATGATGGCATAATTGGATAATTATTTAATTACAATTTGAAACTTAGTTCACTTATTTATTTAAATCCGCTGTTATTTATTATTCTCTGATTAGGGTTAGTATACTTTGAATGGTTTATTGATACGGTCTATTGTGATCCTGGTGTGAGCTGTGGTTTGGAGACGATTCACTCACACTTCTAGTTCAGTCGAAATTAGGATGTGACAATGATAGATGACTTACTTTTACCATGTGTTGACGGGTGGAGGAAGCTTATAGGTGGAATAAGGGTATTTTGGTAAATTCCACCATGTTACCAAAAGGTAAATATTTGCTATGTTGTGTTAATCAATAATAGTATAAAATATAAAATTAAAGTATGGATGGTTATATTATCATGAGACATATGTGATGCTTATTTAAATAAATTGTTTATATTGTAGGTAGCTTACTTGGGATAATTATAACATACCTTAAATACATTCTTGTTGATAAATCTTAATGCATTGTCACACTTGAGACTAGTAGTTTATTTTTAGAACCATGATGTAAGGATACCTAAAGGTCTAGTGTTCAAGTCACAATGGAGACAAGGAAGAAATTTGTTTTCTTTTTATATGTTTTGTATGTATGGGACCCACCATAGGTGGATGCCCATTATTGGGTGGAGTCACTTTAAGTTTTTTTTTTTTTAAATGAAATGGCATATTGTAAATTGAGGTTTTAGAAAAGAGTATTCTTGGTCCTTAATGTAAGATCCCTTTCCAGGAGTGGGAGAAACGAATCATTGGTCGGTAAATACATAACTTAAGATATGAAAACTTGTAATTTTTTTTTCTCATACATAACAACATATCAAGCTGAATCAAACATTTACTCCATATCAGTTCCTTCATATTAATATAGCAGCGGAAACAAGGTTAGATAAATTCTATACATATCTGGTGGCCATTTAACTACATTTAAATGATCTCTTTATGTACAGAAATACATCAAAAGGTGTGGCTATACACCAAAAAACTGCAACCACGCATGACCCAGAGAAAACAGCAACTATCTACAAGTTGCACATCAGAAATTGTCTACAAAATGAGAAATAATTGCCAAATGGTCTAGTGGCCAACTAGGTCTTCTGCACAAGAAATCTCTTGCTGCTCATCTGCGTGTTCATATGTAAAAATATGTCGACAATTAGGGTAAACAAAGCTTAGTGAATAATTAATATCTTGGTAGGAATATATGCATTAAACAATGTATTAAACATCAAATGAAACAACCATAGTAGTCTTTCTTTGATAAGTAGGCATAAAAGTAATTTTCTTGACTAAGCCTCACATTTGTTAACTTTTCATATCATTCCATCATGGTTTTGGTATTACTTATATAGGATTTACTACTTTATCTCAAATCCCACAATACCTTCTTTGGATCTGTGCCTGCTGTTCATTTTCATTCTTAAACCTCTTTGGCTTGACATTCATCTCTACCTTACTTTCTCTTTTCTTAGTTAGCTTTACATCAAGCTCCTGAAACAAGCACATCATGTAAAACTTTAAGTTTGGACTCACTGGATGCTTCATTTCTTGTCCTTTAATTGACTCACTAGATGCTTTCATTTCTTGTCATCTGACTGGCTCACTAGATGTTTTCGTTTCTTGTCACTTGTTCAGCTCATCGGATGCTTCCATTTCTTGCCACTTGTTCAGCTCACCGGATGCTTCTATTTCTTGCTGCATGTTTGGCTCACCGGATGCTTTTGCTTCTTACCACTTATTCAGCTCACCGGATGCTTTCGTTTCTTATTACGTGTTTGGCTCACTGGATACTTCTGTTTCTTGCCACTTACCATGATGTTCATGCTCACCTAGATTGAATTTCTAGGTCTTACTTTCTGATAATCATAACTTAAGCTCACTGTCCATTTTGTGTCATTCCGTGTATGAAACTACTGACTAAACTGATTAACCATTTGTCTAACATTGATGGCTATAACAAGTCATCAAAGCCATCTCAAACTCATCTTGTTGTCCATACCTTCCTTAACATGTTAGGAGGAAATATTATTTTATGTTATAGTCTAAATCGACTTCAATTCTACTCTTATCTTCATTAGAATGAATCTATCTCTTACCTGCCTTTGTTCATGTGGACTTCCTACTAGTTTACAGTAGTTCACTAAAGGTGTTCTAATTACCATTATCAAGTAGAAACTCAAACATACATAAATGAGGTTTGTTGTCCTTTAATTTTGCCCATTATTCCACATTATTATAGCTTGCAAACAATCTTCATTCAAATAACCTTACACCTTATTACAGAATTATGGGCCATATAAAACATGAAAGAAACTTCAAACATCCATAACCGTACATACACTACAATGCATCAACAATAAATATAAATACATTCATTGTACTTAGCATCTTGCACCATACCAATCATGAACCATACACCAAAAACAGAGAGTCACTTCAGCCTTGCATAAGTAGTTATATATATGTATATGAACAACAGACTCAATGAATAATCATCACCAAAATATCAATTACTCACATTGCAATTCACAAATTCCTTACTTACAGCTCCTTGAACTTCTTAACAAAATTTGAATGCAACAAGCCATCCTTCACCTCCTATAGCCATAAAGCCATATTTTTCCACTTATAAAAGGCATGAGCAAACCCCAAAATGATATTAAAACTGTTGGGGAGAATTGTTTTCATACTTGGACCTCTTGGCCAAAAATGACCTCCCTTCGGCTCAAACCCAAAAATTTCCCTACTATATTGTCCTGGCTGAAACACCTGAACATATGAAACTTTAATTAATCTGAAAATTCTCTTTCAGCCCCCCACAATGCATCATAATGAAACCTTCTAACCTTATGTTTAGTTTCCTATCCTTGTAGATCCCCTAGGAAGAAAACCCCATCACTTAATCACCCAAACCTACTGTAACAAATTTGTTGTAACACAAACCTTCAATCAATAATAAATTAATTTGAGTGCCCAAAACTTCATGAAAAAATATCAAATTTAGACCACATCTAGCTTACTAGTTAATAAAAGTCCTTGAAAAGAAATTTCATCAAAAACGATTTTAAATTGGCCATTTTAGCCCTATACTTTTACTTAAACCTGCTGTAACAGCAATTGCTATAAAATTTACTCTAACTCATTGTAAAAATTTATTTGCATGTCAAAACCCCATGAAAATCCCCCAAATTTAAACCACAAGTACATTGCACATCATTAAAGGTCTCTGAAAAGAAACTCCACCAAAAACCAATCCCAAATGGCCAAAATAGGGGTGGCAGTTGTAGGTCAGGCAATTAATCAAACACCTAACAGGTAGTAAAATTGCCTGCCGCCAAACTATGGTTTCGGTTTTGACATTGCTTCCCAACATTTGGCTATGCTTTCTACTTCCAAAACACCATTAAACTTGTATCTTAACCTATCTAATTCATCCACATTTAATCCCAAAAAATAAAACAACCATTCATTAGATTCTAATATAAAATTTACAAAATCAAAAATCATAGCACCTCTGCCATCCTTAAGATTAAAATGAATTTTCAAAGATTACATAAAGTTAGCCATTAAAGCTTGCTTCCAAAAGTTTGTAACCTTAGGTTTCCCATTCAAAACTAACATGCAACATTCCCTACTCACAACACAATAAAGCCTTACCTCAAATCAATTGTGGATTTTCCAATCTCCTCTAATACACCAACTTGCTGGAATCGTTACCTATGAAAACCCCCAAATCATAGCTCCACCATCTCAACCCAAACAATACAATCTCTCATCAAAAGAAAACATAAAGATTAACACTTACCCCTAGTTTTCCAAAAGTGGCAAAACAACTCTTCAAATGAAACCCAAGACTCCATTCCTCATCCATGGTTTCAGCAGCTTGTAGAGATCTACAACTCTAAGTTCATCTAAGAAATTTCAGCTTTAATCCTTTTCAACTCTCAGCCCAAGTCCAACATTGCAGTCCCAAAATCAAACCTAACTCTAGCCCCCTAGTATTTCCAAACAAAAATCCAGATTCTTGGAGCCAAGTTTCATGACTCACCTGTAAGAATTTTTAGATCCCCTTTGGATTTTTTCCATGGGATTTCCCATTGACCCAAACGAACACACCACACAGATTTCTATAATACCATGGGAATTAAAAAGAGATGATAAGACACATACCTCTTGCTGTAGATTGATTTTTGACAATTTTTTTTGCTTTGAATGCTTGGAATGCTTGAATCAGAGTCTTTCATAGCCTGTCGGGATCCCTTGACCTTCTCTCTGCGTATGGGAACAGGAGAAGAAAATAACATCGTGGCTATGGGGACTCTAACCATTGATATTTATAATACTACCCCCAACCCTTGATCAGTCTCACAATGGACCAAGTTGGTCCATCTCTAATCATACTTAAATCGATCTACCTGTAACCAGACTCGAACTAAACCAACTAACCTTATAATTAATTTAGCCCATAAAAATATCTTACAATCTCCCACTTGGGCTATATTAATTATAAAGTCACCATTGATCCAGTGTGGCCATAGAATATAATTACACCAAAACCATCCTTTACTTTGATCCAGTCATCAAGTCTACCAATGCCGAACAACAACGGAAAGTACTCCTACACATCTGATGTTCCCCCTTCTGTCAGTCACATATAGAGGTCTACTTAATGACATAAATCACTTTGAGATGAATACTTGAGTCCAATGATCGAATTACCCGTTACCTTAAAATCCTTATAGGTCAACGCACTTTGATATTATCCAACTTATATAGGCAAACTGCCTCCAGTTTAGACTAATATCATACTTTGGCTAATCACCGCCTTTCAACTTTGACATGTCTAAATAATCAATAATATATACAAGCAATGAAATGAATGCTTACCAATAATCCTGTCCATTAAACAATAGACAACATTAACAATCACTGATAAACTATCAACTACTAGATCTCCACTAACCAAGCAGATCTAAACACTCCCACTGACTAAGAGGATCCAAATATTCCCCACTGACAAAACCATTTCAACCATTCCAAGAAAATTTCCTTAACCTGTCTCTACATTGCCCTAAAAATCAACTATGACTGGTACAACTAGTCAAACCTAAGATTGTACAGTCTAACCTTAAAAATCTATTCACCACTTTACAGAACAAACATAGTCAATATCATAGACATTCATTTACTTTACAACAACATAAGCACCATAACAACATAACTCCTATTTATTTGAAAAGAAAAACCTTACATTCTGGTATTTCAAATAACATCATTACATTTTTAATATGGGAAGCAATATGTTAAGTCAAATAATAAACATAAAAACAAAGTAAAACCAAAAGCAGAAAAACCATTTGAATGTAAAATGAAACTTTACAATGAAAAACTTAACAATTTCAACTCGTATTCAAGCCAACAATCTTCAGAACCCTCCTACTCCAAATACCTAGGGAATTCTAAAATCTTTATCTGATAACAGTATTTGGTCAAACAATCTATCTTTGGTCAATCTACCCACATTTGACCAATTTACCTTGAAGTTATCCAATAATAACCTTATCACTGGCTCTATCTCTCCCATTTTGATAATGTAAGCCACTAGACCTGAATATATTTTATAGCAACAAATGTGATATCTAATATATCAATTACTTTGGTCTCATTGTCCTTGAGCTTTTCAGTGATAGTTGATAGCTCCCAAAAATATTTTCTCACATTATCATTTCCAACATAATTGGTACTAGAGAGTTAGGTCAATAAACTATCTTTTGACCTCTTCTGAAACATTATTCTTATCCCTTGGATTTCTCTTAGATAATCACTTTGTAATATTTCTCATCTTAATGCCGCTATACATAACCTTACTAGTAGAATACCTCACAACTAATATAAATTACTATGAAAAATACATCTAGGTCAAACGATCCTAGACTAGTCTCTAAACCTTTTTATAACAAATCTTATCATTTGTCTCAGGAAAAGTGGGAAAGAAACTACCAAACCATATGGCACATTCACTGAGACAGACATCCTAGGAGACATAAACTATCATCATTATATGAGTCCAAACACAAATATCTTACAATAATAAATTACATAAGACTCATATAAACATATGCTATTATATTTACTTGTACTTTGTCCCGAATAGAAAGAAATAGATATCAAAACATTCTTTGGGACAGTCATACTTGGATGAACACATCAATGAATAAGTCTAAACACAGTATCAAGCAACAGAAGACTCATACACATACCCTTTACTTGCATTAACTATATAAACCATTCATGCAAATAAATATCATTTTTCAAGAGTTAACCAACTACACATTCTCTTTTGGGATAAACATGCAGTGGTCTTCTCAGTTTCTGTGCAGTGACTGAGAAAGAATAATGACTTTCAGAAATCCCACCACCATTGGGTTAATGAGACCCCTAAAGTCAAAACCCTTTCAACTCATGTACATGAACATACCTTTAACTTTGACAATGCCACATTTGGTTAACACTGTCTTTTTTAGCTGTTTTTCACACCATGGAGAACAATTTATTAAAAATATATCCTTTCTTGTATATGTAAATGCATAAATTTGGGATTTAAGGACCACCATATTGGAACTGAGTGTACCACTTTGGTAGATTCCACCTAATCTTCATATGACACCCACAAACCTTAATTTGAACAAAACTTGACAATGCTACATTTTGGTGTACATCGCCCTTACACAAGCAATTACAAATACATGAACTTTGAATTTGAAGACATCATGATGAAACTAAGTGTACCACTTTGGTGGGTTCCACCAAATTTCACATGATATCCCAAAATCCTACTTTGCAGCACCAAGTGGGTCAATAAATAAAATCTCATGCACACATAACCTTCTACATGCATCTGGTATAAAAATAACTGATAAACAGACAGAAAATTACAAATCGGACTAATTTGAGACACCTTTTAGTCAAAAATAAATTCTCCAAATCACTAAACTATATCAAACTATGTACCAAACTGTAGAGCACGAAAATAAGAACTCAACACAAAAAATCGCGTCAAAATCCGATGCTCCTAGTACCCACAATCGCTGATCAAAGTCGAAATGCATCCTGAACCGGTTCTGGGTGGTTCAGCCTACGTCGGTTCGATTTGGTCGGGCTCGATTATGGGCAGACCGAACCTACTATTAAATCTTTTTTTTTATAATAATTTGGTCCAAGCGAACCAAACTGTCTAGTATTAAATCGAGCCATGGTCTGGTCTGACGGTTCAACCACTAGGCCACCCGGTCCAACCATCCAGATTATCGGGTCAAAATTTGGGGCTGATGGGGCGGGTTCTCGGACCAACGTTTCGAGTAAATGGGTTGAGTCTCGAGTCACAAGTGTAACCCACGTACAGACTGAATCGGTTTCTCGGGTCCCCTTGGGCCCGGCCCGGGCTAGTCTGGGCACGGGTTCGGTCCTGGACTGGCCCAGATAGGCTCGGTCCAGTACGGGGCTGACCAGGTGACGTCAGCCCTAGCTCCTTTTCTTCTTCTTTTCTTCTTTTTTTTTTTTAAGCCATCGGCGCTTGGATCTCATGCGCTTTTTCAGGCGGCGCATGATAGCGCGTTAGACCACCTCCGGCGACTATTTTATATCGTCGGCTTCATCTCTTCGAGACCTACAATCCTATAAAATTTATTTTACTTTTTAATGGTCTAAAAAAATTTTCCAGGGTCCAAACCCTAAACAGGTTTGTAAGAAAAAATTGAGAGAAAAATGTCTTTTTTTTTTTCAATCCAATCAAACATAAAGTCTTTACAATGTTTTCCCATCGATTCTAGGTCTGTGTAGGTGGCTCTGATACCACTGTAAGAATTTTGAGATCCCCTTTGGGTTTTTTCCATGGGATTTCCCATCGACCTTAATGAACATATCACACAGATTTCTAGAATACCATGAGAATTAAAAAGAGATAATAAGACACATACCTCTTGTTGTAGATTGATTCTAACCGTTTTCTTTGCTTTGAATGCTTGGCATGCTTGGATTAGAGTCTTCCACAGTCTGTCGAGATCCCTTGACCTTCTCTCTGCATATGGAAACAAGAGAAGAAAATAATACCGTGACTGTGGGGACTCTAACCATTGGTATTTATAATACCACCCCCAACCCTAGACCAGTCTCACAGTGGACCAGGTTGGTCCATCTCTAATCATACTTAAACTAGTCTACCTGTAATCAGACTATCACTAAACCAACTAACCTTATAATTAATTTAGCCCATAAAAATATCTTACATCACCTTCTCCCATATCCACATTTTTCAGCTCTCCGAGCTCCTTCACTGTTTTGCCAAAAGAAACCCCTTTTTTAGCAAGGTCTGAACAGGAAAATTTTAAAACATCTACTATGAGTGAAGCTTTGGCCATGTGGGCAGGTATTGCTCAGGCGATTGAGTTGGGCTTTACTGCCTTAACAGTAGAGTCTGATAGTATGGTAGTTGTCAATTTGGATAATGGTGTCTCTAAGGACTACGATGTCTATTTAGCCTCCCTTATTCGTGACATTGTTGCTTTTTGCTCCAGTGACATCTCTTTCATTGTTGCTTATATTCCAAGGACCGCGAAGTCTGTGGCGGATACCTCGGCGAGGAAGGCCATGACCTGCCCAGGACCAGTCACTTGGTCACTATCCACTCCTTGGAAAAGATCATATCTCCAGTCCGTCCAGTCATCTAGTCGTGGATGGACAGACTGGATTCAAAGGACACACCCCCAATGTATTGGTATGCGTGTCCTTTGAATCCAGTCCGTCCGTTCATGGCTGGACGAATTGGACGGACTAGAGACAATCTCACTCCCTTCTGGACTTATGTCAGTCTGAGACCTTGGCTTCTCCTGGTTTATGTGGTTTATGTAATTCTGAGAATTTGGATCTTTTGATGTTAATACAATAGTTTTCTTTCGTACTAAAAAAAGGATAAGTAACCCATACTTGTAGGGAAACCTTAAAATGTTCAATGTCAATCCTGACCCTCAAATATTCTTTATAAAGCACATGCAAACAACTACTTAAATTTTGCCTTGGTACCTTTTTATTTAGGCACCAACAATGCTCCTCGCCAACTTCTCTATTTACCAAGATCCATTGGATTTAAAAAAAAAAATTCAACTTAAAGAGTTCTCCACCAATAGACATTAATCACTTGTGGTGGGTTCCGCAACTTATAATATATAAAATATAATCCCCAAATTTTTTGCTCCTCATGAGGCTTTATCTCATGATCTTGAGGTTGCAAACACACTATAATACTAAAAATAAAACCTTAGCCTATGTGGTGATAATGTACTAAATTTTTAACCATTAACCATGTAGATAAAAATATACATATAAGACCCATGATACGCTATCATCAATTAATTAATTTATTTCATTTAATCCAACACACATACCTCATAGTTGGTAAAATCAGCCTTTAATAACTTCTCAATCCTAGGATCCATTATTTAGAGTACATAGAAAGATCATTTACCTTTTATATGGCATAAAGAAAATTACTAAAGTACCCTCCTAACATCATCATATTTACCTTAGTCCATCACAACAATTAAAAAAAAATCTAATTCTTAAGAAAAAATTTCATCTAACCCTCAAAAACTATGTCAAATTCCATCTGACCCCAACATTTTCAAAAGTCTCATCTACTATCCGAAAGGTTTCCAAATGTCTCATCTACCACCCAAAATATTTTCACCATTAGTCAAATAGACCCCACCTGTTAGTATAGTCCCGTTAGTTGCAAATATTAGGACAATATTGCCATTTTCCCTGTAGTAGAAGACGATAATGCCCCCCCAAAGTGAAAACACATTTACTTACCAAATATTCTTCTTCAACAGTAAAAGTAAAAAAAAAAAAAACCTTGTTTTGAAACCTTTCTTCCCCGACGACCATCAACGGTGGAACCCTCTTATTAACTACAATGTGCTGTCCATTTGTAGTCGGCGACGACAACCAGCAGTCTGTGCTTTATTTAACCAGCAGTTAGCTGCGACAACTGCAGTGAACCATCTTCGCCGATGATGAATTCTGCTTCTCTGTAGAAAGGAGAAGAAATTCGCAGAGTTTGCTTTCTTCTAGTACGAGGTAGGAAGGAAGCCCTAGATATTTTATGGCAAAGATTCGACATCAGACGACGATCGAAAGCCCCCTATCAGAGATTGCACGAACCTCCATTTGTATATTTTTCTCAATCTTCAGGTATGAAACCCTAATATGAAATTACCACAGTCAGTTGCCTACAAACATTATATAGTTATGAATTGAATCTTTAGTTATTCCCTCACAGTGAAGGAGTGGGTTCAGCCGACAACCGATAGCCGACAGAACTTTTGTCGATTCCTCGACAGTAAGGTTAGTTCATTGTTAATCTGTGAGACTCTGTTTGGGCTCACAGAATCGATTCTGGAACCGGCCAGAAGCAAATGGAGAGTAAGTAGTTAAGATGTTGTCGAAGCCGAACTTTGGATGTTGCCGACAGGATACCGAAGCTTCGAAACTGGAGAGTCACCGAATAGCAATAGAGAAGAGACGATGGAGATATGATATTAGGGATCTGAACCGAATAGAATTACAATACAGAAGAAAAGAAATTTGGAGAAAGAAAATAGAATAGAAAGGGGTAAATTAGTAATTTTATTTTATTTTAATGTTTTAAAGTTTCAAATTAAAAGGGCAAGACTATCCACTTACATATTCAGTCAAGTCTGTCAGTTAAATGGGGCTGGTTAGATTTTCTAGAAACTATTGGGTAGTAGATGGAATTTGACATAGTTTTTGGGGGTTAGATGAAATTTTTTCAATTCTTAAATATCATACTTTATACATTTACATTTTCATAATTATAATGCATATTCATACATAATTTAATCATGATATAAGCAAAGGTATAGTCTATCTATAATGACATAATTCTAAAATTAAATTTTCTATAAAGAATCTTATAATTCTTATTTAAGTAAAATAATTTATTTAATACCTGCCTGGCACGTAACTTAATTCAAATAGGCCTTCTTTAATACCTAGCTTCACTCCTCAATCCTCTTTCTCAGCCACAACACAGTAAAGGTACGACATAATTTACCTTACAACAACCCAACACAGTAAAGGTACGACATAATTTACCTTACAACAACACCTGGGGTGTTACACTTAAATTAAAAAGGTACCAAGACAAATTTAAAGAGCTAGCATGCATGTCTCTCAAAGAGAATCTTTGAAGGACAAATGGGACCTATCACATTTGATGGGTTTCTTACAAGTACGGGCTCCAAACCCATGCAATGGGTTAAGTATAGGGGCATTGAGGCCAATTCACAAATAGAGATTATTTGGTAAATAAAGATAGCTATGGAAAATTATAAAATGGAGATTAGTAGCAAAAATTAGGTTTATTTTGTTCTTCTTATCTGAAAACGTTGTTGGGTTTAGAGAGAGCTTGAAAATGTGAGAGGTAGGATTTTTTATTAATCTCTTAAAGATGCAATGTGGGGTTGATCGTTGAGCTCTAGGAAGGGATTTTTGTAGTATCAAGCTGATTTCAACATTCATTTGGAAGTTTTACACATTTGGAGAAAAATTGTTGGGAAGGAGAAAGTGTTCTTGAGTCGTGATTTTGAGGCTCCAACTGTTGGAGATCTAATTTGGTTACTTATTGAACTTTGAGAGGGATGGAAGATAAAGGGCTGTGTGTGAAAGAATTCCAGCAATGAACTTTGAGTTGGAAAGTGGGATAGAGGAGGTGAAGTGCTGAAGATTTGGGGTTTTCATTGTCAAGATCAATTCCAGCCAACAAGGTGTTGAATGATGGAACTTTGAAGATTTTTCAAGTAGTATTTGAGGTAAGAATTACTATTCTTGGGTTTATTCTAATTGCATATTGATGTGGATAGTTTTCTAACAAGAGTATTAACCTTGAAGATAAGTTTTAATTGAGGAAAGTGATGATGAACAGTAAATATAAATTTCAGTTTTGTAATTTGTAGTTGAAATGGGAATTTTTTGAAAATACCAATTAATGGGGACTACAAAAGGTGTTACACACCATTTTTGCATTCTTTTTGGCTGAAAACGAATTTGAAGAGAGTAGCAGCTCCTTGGGTTCTTATAGTGTGGTTTCTTCACAAATTCATGGGAAAGCTTGTAGGCCATCGATTTATGTGGTTTTAGGAAGGAAGATTCTGGAAATAATATTGTGAAGGTAGTTTTATCGAGCTGGAAATTTTAGGAATTGGAAGTTTAAAAGTTGCAACAATCTTCTTTAGAGGTTGTAAAGGAAAAACAAAAATTTCAGCTTGGGAATTGAATATTAGTTCTTGGCTATGCATCAAATCATACCAGACGTAAGTTTTTGTCTTCTTTCAACAAAAGAAGGATTTGCATGTTGATTCTTAAGGAGTTCTTCCAAAGATTTCAAGCTATATAGTGACGTTTAATGGTAGCCTTTCATGAACTGTAGAAAATCGATTTTTACTTGAAGTTTGTTTTTAAATTTTCTGTGGTTGATAGTGTAATGATATTGGGAATACATTTGAGTGATTCCAATTTTGTTTAATTAAGTCTTTGATCAACCAAAAATCATTTGTGATGTTAAGGATTCAGTTAAATAAAGGATATGAAACCAAATGTAAAAGCTGAAATTTAATTATCATCCCATATGGAAGTGATAAATTAATCAATTTCATATCTTTATAATTGTTCCAGGGGATGTAATGGTTGTTGAAAGTGAGGTTTTTTTACATGATTTTAGATGCCTAAATGCTACCCAAGATCAACCAAACTCATATAGCTGTGTATATGACTCCAAAATCTAAATTTTGTTTTGTAGCATAAGGGAGACTACCATCCCAGTACGGGCAGCATAGGCAATCAGTGTTAAGGATAGTATAATAGATGAGTTTAAGCATGTAAATGGGTGAGTTTCCATGAGAGGGCTTACCTAATTTATTTCTTATTCTATGGTTAAGTTAATAAATCTTAAATGCTGGTTTTTGGTGCTTTCGAGAGAGGTCTTCAGGCAACCTTGAACTTAAAGTAGAGTGTTAACTAGCTTATCCCCAATTATGCTTAGGATTCCCAAGTTGCTGAATTTTTTTAAAATAGCTTGCAAGCATCTTGAGGACTCATTCTTGACAAGTATAGTGAGTGTTTTTCCTTCCTTGTAGCGGGCTATATATAATGCATGTGCTAGACAATTTGTAAATGCATGTAAATTGTTCTTCTTAAGTGTTGGTTGATGCAATGAGTTATCATGTTATTAGCCCAAGTGATAAATGACAAAGTATGAGGTATGTTTCAGTTTTGTTATATTGAGATGATTTGAATGTTATGACTATACATTATGTAATGGATATTTGGGTTAAATGATGTATAAGATGCTCAATAGCATTAAAGTGACCTTTAGGGCAAACTATTATTGTGTCTAAGTTGTTTTAGGCCTATATTGGACTGTTATAGGCACTTATAGACAGCAAAAACTATGGGAAAATATGCTAGGTTAAGTTACTAATTGTCCATAATGTACTATTATAGGTATATATGGACAGCTTGGTTATGAAGTATGAAAAATATGTTTTTAATTGCCTATATTGGACTATTATAGGCATTTATAGACAGCAAGGCTATGAACTATGGGAAAATATGTGAGGTTAAGTCACTAATTGTCTATAATGTACTGTTATAGGTATATATGGACAGCATGGTTATGAAGTATGAAAAATATGCAAAGATATGTTCTTAAATGCCTATATTAGACTGTTATAAGCATATAGGGACAGCATGGTTATGCCTAATGAATTGTAGACAAAGTTGAGTTGTCTAATGCCTTTAATGGACTGTCATAAGAGTACATGGACAGCAAGGTTATGAACTATTATTTATATGTAAAAATAAGTTGCTTAGCGTCATAAATGGGCTGTCATAAACCTGTGAGGATAGCAAGGTATGATTAAGGAAAGACATGATAGGAAATTAGTATATGAAAAGTAAGTGAGAGCAGAAGTGCTCCAATATGATGAGTTAAGTAAAGAATAGTAGGGATACACCTAAGCAAGATCCATAGCTCAAGTTGGTGAGCCAGTGTATCATCCCAAAATGAAAGATAAGTAATTAAGAAAGACAAGAAATGGCAATCCATTGAGTCCGGATACGAAGGGAAAGCTACGGGAAATCTGTTGAGTCTAGATGTGAGAGACGAGAGACGGAAATCCGTTGAGTCCGGATACGAAAGGAGAGATTCAGGAAATTCGTTGTGTCAATAAATGGGAGACAATAAATAGCAATCCGTTAAGTCTGGAGACGAATGGCGAGATACGAAAATTCATTGAGTCTCTAGATATGAGAGACAAGAGAAGGTGATGGCAAAGAGGATTCAAGGATGACAATCCTAATTAATTCCTTTTGTTGCAGGATCTTTCTTTAACCCAACCCAGAAATCAGAATAGAGACTTTAAAGAAAATTCGACTTATCTGAGAATCTAACCGTTGGTTGTTCTTCAAACTTGAAGGAAATGATCTTTAGGATGTACTTGAAGACATATCCAAAGTTGGAGATGATCCGATCACAGATGAGAGAGATGTGATTTTTTGAAAACTACCTATCATCTGAAAACGGGACTGGTTTAGTTAGAGCTGGTCAATATGATTTTAATCTTTAATCCCACGAACTTTCGTTGATCAAATCAGCACTTAATGGTATCGCAATTTAGTATGCAATAATAAGAACTTGAAGGAATTAACAGAAGGACAAGAAAACCATAAAACAGAATATTTCTGTTGAGTCTCACAACATATGAGACTCAACCAGAAAATCAGGAGCTAAACTCTCTTCTTTTTTCTGGTCTAAATCTGCCCAGCCTTCTTTTACTTCTTACTTATAAAATTTGTAAGATTACAAAATAATAGGAAATCCTAACTAAAACAGAAACTTCATTTTTAGAGAATAGGAAAGTTTCCAAAATAGAAAATAGGAAAGTTTCTAAACATTTTTAGGAAACTAAATTTAAGAAAGTTCTTAGTTTCCAAACAATTAAAATTCTAAATAACTAACACTATATTTTAGGAAAGAAATAAAAAAAGAGTAAAAATCTGCTGCTGGTACTGTTCACGTGAACAGTACCGTGAACACTGTTCACGTAAACAGTGGGGGTGATTGGTCAGCCAATTGGGCTTGGCCCAATTTTGGGAGATTCTTTCTTCTTTCGGCCCCTTCTGGAGTAGACTTGGACTGCATCAGCTCCCCCCGGCTTAGAAACATTCGTCTCCGACGAATGGAGGAAAGACATGTAGTGATCATGAAAATCAGGGTCGATACGCTTGAAGTCATCTTCATGTATCCACGTGCTGTCACTACGTGGGTGCCCTTTCCACTTGATTAAGAATGACTGGTAACCTCCACCATTGGAGTCATAGTATACTTGGAATCAAGAACATCTTCAATTTGGTCAGCGGAAGGAACAACAAACTGTGGAAGACGTAAAGTATGTTCCGTATCTCCCTCGTCAGAATGATGACCCGTGTAGAGAGTCAAATCAGCAACGTTGAAAATGTTACTGATAACCTGGCTCTGATACCAATTGATGGCAAAGAGGATTCAAGGATGACAATCCTAATTAATTCCTTTTGTTGCAGGATCTTTCTTTAACCCAACCCAGAAATCAGAATAGAGACTTTAAAGAAAATTCGACTTATCTGAGAATCTAACCATTGGTTGTTCTTCAAACTTGAAGGAAATGATCTTTAGGATGTACTTGAAGACATATCCAAAGTTGGAGATGATCCGATCACAGATGAGAGAGATGTGATTTTTTGAAAACTACCTATCATCTGAAAACGGGACTGGTTTAGTTAGAGCTGGTCGATATGATTTTAATCTTTAATCCCACGAACTTTCGTTGATCAAATCAGCACTTAATGGTATCGCAATTTAGTATGCAATAATAAGAACTTGAAGGAATTAACAGAAGGACAAGAAAACCATAAAACAGAATATTTCTGTTGAGTCTCACAACCTATGAGACTCAACCAGAAAATCAAGAGCTAAACTCTCTTCTTTTTTCTGGTCTAAATCTGCCCAACCTTCTTTTACTTCTTACTTATATAATTTGTAAGATTACAAAATAATAGGAAATCCTAACTAA
Source organism: Protea cynaroides (assembly GCA_028583415.1). Taxonomy (NCBI): domain Eukaryota; kingdom Viridiplantae; phylum Streptophyta; class Magnoliopsida; order Proteales; family Proteaceae; genus Protea; species Protea cynaroides. The sequence goes on along the minus strand of CM053276.1, from coordinate 25,935,272 downwards.
AACAGAAATTTCATTTTTTGAGAATAGGAAAGTTTCCAAAATAGAAAATAGGAAAGTTTCTAAACATTTTTAGGAAACTAAATTTAAGAAAGTTCTTAGTTTCCAAACAATTAAAATTCTAAATAACTAACACTATATTTTAGGAAAGAAATAAAAAAAGAGTAAAAATCTGCTGCTGGTACTGTTCACGTGAACAGTACCGTGAACACTGTTCACGTGAACAGTGGGGGTGATTGGTCAGCCAATTGGGCTTGGCCCAATTTTGGGAGATTCTTTCTTCTTTCGGCCCCTTCTGGAGTAGACTTGGACTGCATCAGAAGGCAATCTGTTGAGTCGGATATGAAAGGCAAGATACATGAATCCATTGAGTCTAGAAATGAAAGACAAGATACGGATAATCCGTTGAGTCTAGAAATGAAGATAAGAAACTAAAAAAGCTGTAAGTGAAAGAAAATAATGGCATAAGAACAAGTATGAAAAGGAAAAGATGATAGGTAATGGGAATGAAGTGATTAAGTAGAGACAAATGATGAATTAGCATTATATTACTCAATGAATATGTCTAATTTTGAATTACCTATGATATGAAATGTTAAGTTTACAAATTTACGTCTCTTATGTTATGTGTTATATATCATGTGTGCTTAAGTGTATTCTTGCCAAGGTAGATTTACACTCATTGAACTTTGACTCATTATAGTTGTTGAAATGTTTTACAGATGATGACAGTGAGAATAGGGAGGATGCAAACTGCAAGTGAAAGTTCAAGTGGGAGATTAATACCCCTTGGCAAAGTTGTTATCTTTGGTTATATTTTGGTTTTGAGTTATCTTTATGCAAATGTAATTATTGTGGGCGGCAGGTTTTTGAGTTGTAATGCCCACACTTTTGTAAAGTTTGAGCAGAACTTGTGTTTATAGTTGTAAAGAACTTTTTAGCCATCAGTTGTATATTTTACTTTAGTTATAAGAATTCTATTATTTATGAGTTATTGAATGTGAGGACTTGATGTGAATGGCAGTTTTTCAAAAATAAAAATTTTATACAGGTTTTTCTATTATCTTGTTGGTGTATTTAGACCCAACCACTAATCCGAACCCGATCTTGGGGGTGGCTCCCATAGTGTTGGTAACAGAGCCATGGATTTCTTGTCTATGTATGCATATATTAGAACTGGTGGCTTAAGAACAACAAGCATAACTTACCTAAGGTGGAACTAGTCAAATTGGACTATGAATAAACTGTTCACTTCTGTTGTGTTATGCAAGTTTATGTTTCGATATTTTATCTGAGAATGAGTTATTGATTGTTGTTCTTATTCTCAGATGCTGTCTAGGAGAGAAGTGATAGCACACACTCCTACGCCACTCCCACCCTCCTCGGCTTCTGTCCAAGGGGAAAATATCTCTCAAAGAGGCAACACCCAGGGAGAAAATTTACCTTGGGCCCCACAGATGCCACAGGTACCTGGTATGGCTGGCCAGTAATTGATGGCAGAATTTGCTATCTTTCTGGAACAAAGGGGAAGAGGTATAGCATGAGGTGCAGCTCAGGAAACTCTAATGAGGGTTGAAGCATTGGAAAACTTAGAGAGGGTGTTGATGAGATTCCTAAAGTAGAAACCCTCAGTGTTTAAAGGCACCGTATCAGATCCCATCCACGCCACTGAGTGGTAAAGGGATATGGAGAAAATATTCAAAATCATGAAAATATCGGATGCACACCAAGTGGTTTATGCAATATAAGTGTGCAAGGACAAAACTGATACTTGGTGGCATAGACCCACTTAGGAGGAGTTTTTTAAGGCCTTTGAACAAAAATACTTCCCTCCAAGCTACAAAAGACTGAAGCAATTAGAGTTTTTGAAGCTTACTCAAGGATCTGACATTACAGGAGTATGTAAAGAAGTTTGATGAACTGTCAAAATTTGCTGGGGATTATGTTGATACTGAAGAAAAGAGAGCTAGACATTTTGATAATGGACTTAGTGATGAGGTTAGAGCCCTTGTTAAAGCATTTTAGCTATCCACTTATGCTGAGGTGCTGGAAAAGGCTCAAATCTTTGAGTTTGAAAGCAAAAGGAGTAAGGCACCTGTAGGCAAGGCACATGGAAAGAGACCAATTAAGGGGAAGGACAGCAAGCCTTTCCAGAAGTTCAAAAAGGGAACAAGAGTATGTATAGAGAACCCCGAGTGTCCTACATGCGGCAAAAGAAACAAGAGGGAATGCAAGAAGAGTTTCGGTGCCTGCTTTCGATGTCAAGAGAAGGGTCACATGGCAAAGGAGTGTCCTTTACCCTACCAAGGTAAAGCTGGACAGCAAGGCGGAGTGAAAGAACAACCTAAAGGATTAGCTGGACAGTGACAGAAAGGACAAGCTAGAGTCTATGCAGTGAATGTAGAAGAGGCGGAGGGCGGCCCTACAGAAGTGGCGGGTAAACTTTAGTTTTCATATGCTGTTTTTATTATCAAAGTGTTTATAATATGTGTAAAATTACCTTGCTTTTATATTAAGATGAAGTGATGTGCAGTTCAATTGAAAATAAGTATTAATTTTTAATAGTGAATACATTTTCATGCTATATCTCTTTAGAGAGGAAGCCTACCTTTGCACTATTTGACTCAGGTGCAACACATTCATTTGTGTCTGAGTCATTTGTCAAGAGGCTTAGGTTCAAACCTGAAAAGTTAAATAACCAACTGAGAGTATCCCTACCTTCAAGGAGGTCTCTTCTATGAAGCAAAGTATGTAGGAACTGTAGAACAGAGATTGAAGGGAGAACCTTAGTAATAGATCTGATCCTACTGAAGATGAAAAACTTCAGTATGATAATTGGCATGGATGGCTGGCTGTCCACACAACATGCTAGTATCTCATGTTATGAGAAGGAGGTGACATTTAGACCTCAAGAGGGGTCAGAGTTCGGTACTCTGCAACAAAGCGTAGGATAGCAGTCACTGTGCCACTTATATCCGCTATCAAGGCTCAAAATCTTATGTCACATGGATGTCAAGGGTTCTTAGCATCAGTGGTAGACACCACCAAGGATAGGACCAAGTTAAAGGATTTAGAGGTTGTTTGGGAATTTCCAGAAGTATTCCTTGATGACTTAACTCAACTACCTCTTGGCAGAAAATTAAAGTTTACCATTGACTTAGTGCCTGGTACAACTCCAGTTTCAAAGGCACCTTACAAAATGGCACCGTCTGAACTCAAAGAACTCAAAGAGCAGCTACAAGAGTTACTGGACAAGGGGTTCATTAAACCCAGTGTGTCTCCATGGGAAGCACCCATTCTTTTTGTGAAGAAGAAGGATGGAACCTTGAGACTATGCATCGACTATAGAGATTGAACAAGGTCACCATCAAGAACAAGTACTCGCCGCCCTGTATTAACGATTTGTTCAATCAACTCCAAAGGACAGCAGTGTTTTCAAAAATTGATTTGAGATCTGGTTATCACCAACTGAAAGTGAAGGAGAGTGGTGTACTTAAGATGGCATTCAGGACCCGCTATGGACATTATGAGTTCATGACCATGCCATTTGGGTTAACAAATGCACCAGCAGCTTTCATGGATCTAATGAATAGGGTATTTCATGTCTATTTGGATCAATTTGTCATCGTCTTCATTGATGACATTTAAATTTATTCAAAAGATGCACCTAGCCATGCAAAGCACCTCAAGCTAGTACTGCAGAGACTAAAGGACAAGCAGCTTTATGCCAAATTCTCTAAATGTGAATTCTGGCTAGATAAAGGGGTATTTTTGGGTCATGTAGTGTCAACAAAAGGGATATCAGTAGACCCAGGGAAGATTAGTGCTATTATTGATTGGCCTAAACCTTCTAATGTGACTGAAATTAGGAGTTTCTTGGGTCTAGCAGGCTACTAAAAGAGGTTCATTGAAAACTTTGCAAGAATAGCATCACTACTCACCAAGTTGACCAGAAAGGAAGAAAATTTCTATAAACTGATGAATGTGAGAAAAGCTTCCAGGAACTAAAGCAGAAGTTGGTCACAGCTCATGTACTCACTATTCCTTCAAATTCAGGAATTATGACAATATACAGTAATGCTTCATGGAAAGGACTTGGTTGTGTTTTTATGCAAAATGAAAAAGTAATAGCATATGCCTCTAGATAACTAAAGAGCTATGACATGAACTACCCAACCCATGACTTGGAATTGGCAGTGGTGGTTTTTGCATTGAAAATTTGGAGGCATTACTTTTATGGAGAGAAATGAGAAATATTCACTGATCATAAAAGCCTAAAGTACTTCTTCATACAAAAGGATCTTAACATGAGAGATAGAAGATGGTTGAAGCTCATCAAGGATTATGATTGCACTCTCAACTACCACCCTAGAATAGTTAATGTGGTAGCTGATGCACTCATTAGGAAAACCAATGATAAGATGGTGAATGCCTTAACCAGCCAGTATTATGTCTTGGAAGATGCTAGGAAACTTGATCTGGAGGCAGTTTTGGGTGACACAACCAGTGTTTTGGCAGCTTTCACCATTCAACCTACTATCTTTGAGGAAGCTAAAGTAGCCCAACCAGCAAATCATTATTTACAGAAGGTCAAGAAGGAAGTTCAAGCTAAAGAAATGACAGATTTCATGATTAGTGTTTTGTTCAGAAATTTCCTCACAAGAATATGGAAGGTCCTTGCAAGACTTAATCTCTAGAGTTCCATCTTGCAAACTGTAAATGCCAACTGCACTTATCTCCTTTCCCAATGGAAGAATTTCCTCTGCATCTAGCATATCCTTGCAAAACAAAACGATTATTGGATCAACAAATTGAAAGAAGAATATTGAAAAAGAAATATGGGGAAAAAAGAAGGTTAAGTAAAAGAAGAAAAAAATAATTAGCTTCCAAATAAATTAAGGTATTTCAAATAAACAATAAACCAAGCAAAAATATATGTCATGTAAACTCACAATATGATCATAAAGAAAACCATTGAGGACAATTGATGGCCAACCAAGTTTCAAATGCAACTATTGGTGAAATGTCATAAGAGGTAGAGGGTGCCTAGAGCAATCCAAATTAACTATAACATAATCAGTATGTAACCACGGATCACATTTGACAATAATAAATGGAACCTGTAAAACAAAGAAAATCCATCATAGTCACATTGGGCAAACACAGAGGACCCAATTCATTTCATCAAGGTATAAATAAGTATGTCCATTCCCAGTAAAGCATTGGTATGGCTACTGATTTTGGGACAAAAGCTACTTGAAGTAGATTCAATAGCAGTAATCTCTGACTGAAGAAAACTTTAGTTGTAACACGGTATAAACCAACCAATAAAGTGTCTTATCAAGTAGGATTTTGGATAGAGGCTTCTTCTAGCAGATTTACCAACCTAATTGGATTTTACTTTATTTTATATGCTTGTACATCACTCCAAATACGAGGAATGAAATACAGGTCTTTTTTGGGTGAAAAAAAAAAAGAGTGTAGAATGTGGATTCTCCCTCACTCCCCCCCAAAAAAAAAAAAAAAAAAAAAAAAAATCCATCAATTACTTCTCTCTCCCATCTTCTCCTACTTTCTCTCCATTCCTTCCACCCCCCCCAATTCCCCCCCCCATCTATTCCTTCTCTTCCTTACTTCTCTCTCCCATCTTCTCCTACTTTCTCTCCATTCCTTCCACCCCCATCGAATTCTCCTCTCTATCTATTCCTTCTCTTCCTTCTCCGTTGGATTCTTATTTTCAATCCCATCAATTTTTCTTTCTTCTACTATTTTCTCCTTCAACTCACTGCACAAGCTGTTGTCATAGAGGTCCCTCTCTCTCTCTCTCTCTCTTCCCCCCTTTGCTCTTGCATACTTTGTTTCTACTACTTTCAGTAGCTCTTTATAACTCATAATCTCTTCTCTATTCATTAATCTCTTTTTTCCGATTCATCCATTTTGTTAGATTCTTTCAAATTTTGTCCAAATCTATTTATCCATGTGAGTTTATTTTTTGATATCACATCCTAACTGTTTCTTAATTGCGTCCCCGCTAGCTCACTTCATATCTACTGGTACTGGATTGCTGCTTTGACAATCCAGATGTAGTAACGATTAAACTATGGTAAACTGTATATCATCCAATTCACAAGCACAGAAAAAAATTCCATCCAGAAAAGAAACCATTTCTTATCCTGAGTTTTTAAACATAAATAAATATTCATTTACTAAATTGATTGATATCTGACACTTTTTTCTTACATTTATGGAAACTTCGAGCCCCGTCCCGATTTTCCTATTGATTGAATTTGATCCAGTGATCCTTGACAGTTGACAACTTCATGCTTCATAACTTGTGCCCTGCTGAAATATCATTTTAGAATCCCATTTTCTGTCTTCTCAATCATATGGAGTACCAATATATACGCGTCTGGCCATTCTTAACAATCCTTGTTGGGATGGTCGTTTCTTCAGGTCGAAGTAAGCTTTGTAAAGCTAATTAAGATAACTTCTGATGAACTTAAGTCAACACTGAGAGGGGGTAAATCAGTGTATAAAATTTTTCTTGTTTTTTTCATTGTTGCCCAGAGCTGATGGTGAATCAATTTTTCACACACACAAGCGTATGCAAATCTACCTCGTAGTTCTGGGTAATTTTTCACACACACACAAGCGTATGTAAATCTACTTATGCAAATCTACTAGATTTGCACATCCATCCTACAAGCCATTCCATTTACTTCGCAATATATAGGAAAGTAAAATAATTTTTCACAAAGGGGCTGATGGAGAACCAAATTTTCACACACACACACACACGCGCGTAATCTACCAGATTTACACACCCATCCTGCAAGCCATTTTATGCACTTCGCAATATATAGGAAATCAAAACAATCAACACATAGATATTATGTGATTCACTAACACAGTGTGTGGTGGCTAGTTCACGGAGTAATGTCCAATGAGATTTGTATTTACTCAATACACTTCTTTTTCTTTTAGTCTTTTACAAGACAAGGATGTTAACCCTAGGTTTTTCCAATATAAAACTGAGACGGCATAATAATGCCAAGATTCAGGTTATAACTGCCAATGTCCAGCACCAACTGAACACAATAAAAAGAATGAATAATTTTATGGACTTGTAGAATTGCCCTACAATAAAACTCACAGCTAGCTAGGCATTCAACAATTTTCACATAGCTAACAAATAAATACAGGAAGCAAACGATATGCACAGTTGAGTGGATCTTACAACCAATGCTTCCTCTATGCCTGGAGATGTCTGAAAAGATTTAATAGCCCACTAGTATCTCCAACAACCCTTAAGAATGGAGAAACATGAGTCTTCAACAAACCCTTTGCTCACAATGCTTATCTTTCTCCTTCACAAGCAATAACCACCATAGATGTATGAAAATGACTCTACCAACTTCTCACAAGAGATCAAAACTCCATTAATGAGCAAGAAGGAGTTGGTTGGTGATTGAATTGCTCACCCAACACTCAAAAACATCAAAAACCCTAGAATCCCCTCCTCCTTTTTTTGGTTATTTTACTTTTTTCTTCTTTTTCTAACTCCCAACTCCACCCAACGAATAGAGGGCTTGAAAATAAGGAAATTGCAAGTTGAATGGTCCATTTGGACTCTAGATGAAGAAGTTATAACGGTTTGAAGTTTGGCCAATAAAAAAATAAGGAAATAGAATCTTTTGATCGATTATTGTGCACCCGCAAAGCACGAAATCTCCACCTCCGACATGACAGTCGCCATTATCGAGATCTGATTGGTGGATTACAGGATCTTCTCTTTCGATCGTCGGATAACCTTAAACAGGCAAGAAACGGTTTTGACCGTCAGATCTGTATAAATTGCGTCAGGCATTTACGGGATTTAGTGGTGGCCATCCGATCGAGATCCATTCTTCCACGCACTATATGCATGCCATACGGTATCATAGACCGTTCTTCATGCGATGTGGCACACACTTTTAAGTTGCGCACAACCAATTAAAATGCCAGCGGGAGAATTATGACACCCCCGCCAAGTTACATGGGATCCCTCCTTTTTCTAGGCCATCCGATCAAAATTTGTGCATCATGACCCAAATCGAACTGTATATATTAAATCTTCTTGTAATTAACTGCCCAAAATGCCCCTTTTTAACCTTTTAATGACCTCTGTAACTAAGGTCCGATCAAAGCACAACTCAAAGAAAAAACTTCCCGAAAGGTGCTTCTCTCTAGACTGCGCCGACTCTCTCTCAAGACAAATCAACAAACAAGTGGTGTGCATGCTTGCTGTGTGCGACATGGCATGCTTGCTGCTGCAGTTGAGCATGGCAGTGGGCCTATGGCATGGCTTGAACCTAGCCGAAGCCTATGGCTACTGTGCTGGTGTCGGCCCTCGGCCAACCTGGCTGCCATGGTGGCATGCCACCTTAGCATATAATCTCTCTCCTCTTTCTCTCCCCAATTTCTCTCTCTTCATCCTCTCCCTTCTTTTCTTTGCTTTGGAAGATGCTGCAACACTAGAATCACTGTCACACAACCAGAAACTTTGCCACATCACCAGTGAGGGGCTCACAGACAGTCTCTCTCATCAAACTTGATTTGTTTTACCAACAATTACAATTCAAAGTTCAAAGTGCAACAACTTCCATTCCAAGGAACTTCATGATTGCATAGCTTCCAAGTCAGCATCTAATTACATGCATATTAATCACGTCATCACTCTCTGCCTCCCATAGTCCCACTGCTCTCTACCTCCTACAATCCCTCTTGTTCTCCTCAAGACGTCATCTCTTCCCCTTCGTCTCTGACTCTCTTCATCTCTTCTCCTTCATGTCACTGCGGTGCTCGTCTCACGGTGAGTCAGACTCTCCACTCTCCATTCACGAGAACACGGTGAGAGTTCTCCAACTCCCTTCTCCTTTTTTTGTTTCATTTCTGTTGGAAAAAAGGAACCATCATTAAATTCAAACCCCTAAAGCAGATCAAATCTATATGGAAAAGTGTGACAAAATTTTGGCAAAGAAGCACACAGATCAAAATCAAAAACTTCTCAACTAGTTTCTCTTGATCCTAGTGAGGATCATGAAGTTGCAGGATATTTAGATTTTTCAAAAGCTGAGGAAGGTGATGCATTTGATGTTTTTCTGTTAGTAGGATTGAAGAAAATGACAAAGATCAGTCACTAGAGCATGTAGATTTATATTCATTTACTTTTCCAAGACGGGAAGATGAAAAGAAAGCCAACATGTATGAGAACATTCAAGTGGGGGAAGTCAAAAGTGTTAGCCGAACAGATGATCAAGTGGAGTAAGGGGTATTTGTTGTATGAAACACAAGTACATTTTTGTAGTAGTTATTGACCTTTTTTTTTTTTTTTTTTTTGTTTTCCCTTTTACTTTTGGGGCAACTTGGTGAACTGTTGTTAATCCAAATGGAGTGCCAAATGGAGCTATCAAGTTTAGGATACCGCTTCTATTTTTAGGTGTGGAATGTTATTGAAGTTGGCAAGTATTCTTGCCTATCACAGTCTCTACAACTGAACAGAGCTAAATTATGTTTGAAAAGGAAAAGGAAAAGACTCAAACTTGCTTAACCTAGTGGACAAACTAGTTTTGTAAAATCCATTTGAATTAAAATTTAAAAGGAACTCATTATCCATGGAGAAAGGTCTTAAGATCTGCATAAAGCTTGCTTAAAGCTCTGTTTTTTTTTATTTTTATATCTCTTGATTAAAAATTTTCAGGAGGCTAATTAATGAACTATTTTCTAAAGTTCCATATGCGTTTGTGTTCATTTCATCTATAACTGTATCATAGCAAGTTTCACTTTTGTTTTCAAACTAGAATTCTACCAATTCTAAATCCTAGTTTGTTCGTTGAAACCTATTTGTTCTTATTCAAGATTCAAGGCCAATCAGGGATAACCCAACCTTAAATTAGGGTCAATCAGGGTCAACCTAGCCCAGTCGGGCCTAGTCAGGGTCAATCAGGGTAGGGTTAGGGTTACAGATTTTCTGACCTGGCAGGGTTGGGCTAGGTCAGGGTTATGTTTAAGGCACTCAAGGTAGGGTTAGGGTTTTAAAAAACCTGGCCCAAACCGGCCCTTTTGGAGCCCTAGTATAGATAGCTCTCAGGTGGCATCTAGGGGGAATCTGCGATGGCACCATCCATTGAACACTGATCCTCCGGATAACCACATAGTGGTTTCCACTGTATAGATTACATTCAAGAACCGTCCAGGTGGAGCGTGTGGTGGCATACCATCCACCAGACACTCATCCATCGAACAGTAACAGAAAGTTTCAAGGTGGATCAGAATCCAACCTTTGACTCTACGACCTAAGCCTTTAACCCAAGGGTATCAACCCAATGTTGACTAGGATACCTAGGAAGATTGGACATTTATCCAAAGACAATAAATACTAACCAAGGCATAATCAACTATAATAGGTAAATCTACGTGGGACTGAAAGGGAGCACTTTGTCATCATCAGAATACTACTGCAACTCATCATTAAGGTGAAGGGGTTGGTTTTAACTTAATTTATTGTTTCTCATATGATTGCATGCCTATGACTTGTGTTGATTGTGTGATAATATGCCATCCAAAATCTGTGATATTTGTTCATGCGCATGCATTATAATATTACTTGATTGATTACCTGTTAAAGCATGATGTTTGGTTACCACTATGTGAATGGGTGGAAAGGGGTCATGGGCCTTCGGACCCTACTGTCTGTAAGACCCGCACTCCACGAACCCAATCTAAGCCTCTATTTCATGTCGTGATAGGTATTCCAATCATAACTGAACTAGACAAGACGAGCAAATGACAATCAGCTATGATAAAGGACCAAAACAAATGTAATAAGTTATACCGGTCTTACATACCAGTCTACCATACCGGTCGACCGGTATGTCCCTACGGGCAGACTAGTCAGATCCAGAAACAGATATCTGTGGGTCCCACTTACCAAATCTCAATCTTATGGACTTTCCTAACGTAGGAAACTTCCTTAAACTCCATCCTAGTCTATATAAGGACTCTTAAACCTCCTTAAACCTCTTTAATTGATTCTCACAAACCCCAATGAGGAGAAAGAGAACTGAAGAGGAGAAATGAGCTGAGAAAGGTAGAAGAGGAGATTTCATTGGATGAAGAACACCATAGTTTGCAAGCTAACGGTAAGTGCATGTACCTCTCTCTAGCTTAGGTTGTTTTAAAGTGGTGACCAATATCATGCAAGGCTAGGTATTGATCCAAAACCGTAATCCACCGATAAACTCTAATTTGGTTGAAAACCCTAGATTTGAATTCTAGACCAAGGATCGTCGAAACTAGGACTTCAATGGAACGTAAACAAACCCAATACATTGCTCAGGCCTAGAATGCATAGGAGAACCCCTGAAGACAAGTTGAAAGACTGACAAAGACAAAGCACCAAGTTGGTGGTCTCACGAGAGCACACCGGTCGACCATACAAGTCGCACCACATACGACTGGTACAGCGACCGGTATCTCTGGGGAACCGACCAAGGGGGGACCGGTCGACCATACCGGTCGCACCATCCCCCACAGTGCCACTACCGGTACCTGCTACCGATACCTGCTACCGGTATGCACTGTATGGGGTGTTTTCCACCCAGTTGGTTTTCGACCAACGTAAAACCTATGGAACTAATTCTAACTAAACCCTAACGTCATGTAGGACCTTGTGATAGCGAGATTAGACTCTGTGATGCGAAACAAACTAACATTCAAGTGTCAGGTAAGAGAATCGGACCTAAACCCTAATAACTTAATAACAATAAAACGTTGTTAATTATTACTGTTTATATGGAGTGTTGCTTGTGTATATTCACATGTCATCTTTAGTTTCAGTTATTATATTCTGTTTACGCATACTTGCTATGCCAGGATGTTATTGTTAGGCATGTGAATATTTTTGTTGGTGTGTAGAATGGGAAGGGCCTGGGGTCTTGGATCATTGCTCACACTAGTACCTTTTTGTATTGCTATTATCTTAGTATACTGGGTATGGGTAGGGTATCAGGGGGAGAACGTGGCATTGTGGTCTCTAGCCTGGCCACCAGACTCAAGCCCTATGTCACACCCCAATTCTGGTCTAACCAGATTAATGTGATGAACCGCTAATAAATCAATGGTTCAACCAGGATCTCGTATAGGTCGTACCCACCATATCAAACCACACACATATTCCATAGTAATAATCAGGGGTAATAAACAAATAAGCAAAAGTCTTATAGATAATGAACTAAGTATCTAACAATGATAAATAATTACTTAATCTAATTATCTTTAAATGACTCAAGACATAAAAGTAAATAATCCATTACATGTTTCAAAAATCAAATATAGTTAAACTAATCGAATATGCACTGGTTGCACTTGCATGATGAATCATGCGCATCTTCAGTAGCTCCTATGTCCATGGCCCAACGTGTCCATACATCGATGCATTCATGTATTCTTCAACAGTAAAACCTGCATCATCAACTAAAATATTCGACGTCGAAAGGGTGAGCACACATCATGGTTCAATGAGCAAACAAAACAATGAAACAAACATATGCATGCATTCAATTCATATCTTTGGTCTGATTTTTAATTTTGCAATATGCTATAGAAATGTTTGGTGGCCCCCGCACCTCTATACACAAGTGTGTGAATCTGCCCAATGGATCAAACACTATTGTCGTCCCACATGCACCCACCATAAAATAGAGATAGAGCTAAAGTGTCCGGATCAAACACCGCCAACACTTCTCATGATGCCTTACCCATATCAACACGTAAGTCCCTATTGGCAAGAGCTTGCAAACTGGGCTCGCAACTAACCAATCCTAAATGTCATCCAGTGTATCTAAGGCCTCACCCCAGCATCCCTCAATAAGTCCATAGAGATATAGCTAAGGCCCTCCGACGGAGTCAGAGACTACACGGTCCGAGACCACCTCCCCTGATGCCCTACAACGTAATAGTTCTGCTAAGGTAATGGTGGTACGACGATGTCAGTGAACAAGACTTGAGTAGAGATAGAGCTAGAGTCTGGTGACTAGGTCAAGACCATCATGCCACGTCCTCCCCCTGATGCTACACTCGCATCAAGCACACTAACCACACATACATAATCACATGCCTATTCCTAGCATCATCATCATCATCATATTATAAATAGACAGAAATAAATATGCATGAGCAGTAGCAGGAATATTGGATGATATGTGAGATGCATATTACAAACATACAAGCATAGGATCAATCATGGCATTGGACTCAAATAAATAAACAGTTTGTTATTATCCAATTAGTTTAGGTCTTGTTTCCTCACCTATTAGCAAATTCGATTTCCTTTCAAACCTTGCAATTCTCTTTCAACCAATTTAACAACCTAAAAGTTATATGAATTTAAGTTAGGGTTCATATGTAACATGTTACAGTAGTCGAAAATCGAAATAGAGCACTAATATGTGTCTGATTGGTCCTATGGTCTCATACTATGTCAACCTTACTGCCTACGGTCGACACCCTATGGTCGCATATGGTGCGACCATAGCTACGACCATATGGTTTCTAAAATCTTCCCGAATGCCTATGGTCGATCATCTGGTCATGTTGGTCATGCTATGGTTGACTGTAGCTACAACTTTGAGATTTTTGGTCACAAACTACATGCAATTCGAGTTCTTCCTGTGTCAATTCCTCTACTCTTCAATTTGGTTTATCCTAAGGTCATCCTATGGCCATCATTAGTAGTTTCTTATCAATTATAATCATCAAACTCATCCCTCATGGTTATCCTTGGGATTTTCTCAAGGAATCAAATATATCATAATAGGTTGATATCTCCTAACCTCCATAGAAGTCTTATTCCTTAGAGTTCACATCTCCAGAGATTAGATTCATACATTTGCCTGTGATAGAGAGCCAATCTCTTCTTAGCAAAATCTTCTCCTTAGCCTTTTATTCTTCTCCTTCTCTTCCTTCTCTTTCCTTCTCTTTCTCTAGAGTTTACTAATGTTCTAAAAGAGTGAAAAAGGACTGAGGGACGTCCTTTATATAGAGAACTCTCCATATAGAGTCCTCTTTTAATTAGGAAAGAACTCCTCCTCAAATTAGGAAAGTTCCCAACTCGGAGTCCGATCTGGGGTTTCACGGTCGATGGCTACGGTCACAGAACCCGTTAACCGTAGGATCAAAATCATCGACCGTGGGGTCTTAGATCCGAGATCTTCATTCTTACCATATGGTCGACCATACCTACCCAGGTATCCGACCATATGCATACAGTTTTGGGTGTTGAGTCAATTTTTATACCTGGTTTGTAATCCATCTTCACACGATCGGTCCACTTGGTCCAGCTATGATGGGAAGACCTAAAGACCTGGTACGACACGATTAGACTAAGTTAGTGGGTGCGGGTCTTACAACTCCCCCCTTATATAAATTTTGTCCTCGAAATTTGCACATACCTTCTGAGTCGAACAGGTAAGGATATTGCTTTCGCATAGCATTTTCTTCTTTTCATGTATTTTCTTTCACATTTTGCCTTCTCTAAGTAACTTTAACATAGTAAATGTCATGGTTGCGAAGACGTTGAACCTTCCGACTAGTGATTTCAAAAGGTACTACTTCAAACGTCAAGTCTTCAGTTAAATCCGGTGGATCCGTTGTTAACACATGTGTTGGATCTCTGACACACTTCTTCAGTTGTGAGACATGGAATACATCATGTACACTAGACATTGATGGTGGTAGTGCTAACTGATATGCTACCTTTCCACGCCTTGCTAGAACTTCATAAGGTCCAATATATCTAGGACATAACTTTTCCTTCTGTCAAAACCTTTTTAAACCGCATATAGGAGATATTTTCATAAATATTTTATCACCTATGGTAAATTTAAGATCTCTTCATCGATTTTTCGCATATTGCTTCTAACGGTTTTGAGCTGTTCGGACTCTTTCCTTGATGATGTCGACCACTCGACATGTCTCTTCAACAAACTCTAGTCCAACAACACTACGCTCTCCAACTTTGTTTTAAAACAAAGGAGTTCGACACTTTCTACTATACAGTGCTTCATAGGGTGATATCTATATTGTAGCTTGATAGCTGTTGTTATAAGCGAACTCAACCAATGGTAACTTCTCATCCCTTGATCCCTTAAAATCAATTGCACAAGCTCAGAGCATGTCTTTTAAAATTTGAATGGTGCGCTCCGATTGTCCGTCTGTCTGAGGATGGAATGCGGTACTAAACTTCAATGTTGTACCCATTGCCTTTTGTAATCCTTCCCAAAACTTTGAGGTAAAGCATGGATCTCTATCGGACACAATGCTTTCAGGTACATCATGTAATCTGACAATATTATCCACATATAGCTTAGCCAACCTCTCTAGTGTATACTGAGGTCGTATAGCTATGAAACGAGTTGTCTTAGTCAAATGATCTACGATCACCCAGACTGCGTCAACTACTCTGGAAGTCAAAGGTAACCCAGTGACGAAGTCCATAGTGATACAATCCAATTTCCATGATGGTTCTGGTAGTGGTTGCAACAAGCCTGCAGGATTTTGCCTTTCAGGCTTTACCCGCGAACAATTCAGACATTATGACACAAACTTAGCTACATCCGCTTTCATTCCCCTCCACCAGTATAGTTTCTTTAGATCATGATACATCTTTATACTCTCGGGATGTACCGAATAAGCGGTGGTGTGGGCTTCCTTCATTAGTCTGTATCTAATATCTAAGTCTTCACTTTCAGGGACACATACTCTCCCTTTGTATCATAGTACCCTTTCAAGGTCCAAGGTGAAGTCAAGAGTAGTCCTACGTTTTTCAAGGTCTTCTTTCAATGTTCTCAGATAGGAGTCTAATTGAATAGCTGCCTTTGCTTCGTTTATCAGATCAAGTACAATCTTCAATGTGGCAAACATGTTTGAGAGTCGATGAATAAATCCTAAGTCGGTTGAATCACCTGGTTTATCGATCACGAACTGCTCATTGCCACAATTGAATACTCTTCCTGTGTCACACATTGTAGCATTTGTGCTAGCTTCTCCCTGTGACTTTGTCATTGCTTTCCTGCTTAGTGCATCGGCCACTACATTAGCCTTTCCTAGATGATACTGGATATCACAATCGTAATCCTTTAGCAACTCCAGCCATCTTCTTTGTCTCATGTTCAACTCCTTCTGAATAAAAAGATGAGTAAGACTCTTATGATCTGATTTAATCTGAAATTTCTCTCCATACAAATAATGTCTCCATATCTTAACAACATGTACTACTACTGCTAGTTCCAAGTCATGAGTTGGGTAATTTTTCTCATGTGCCTTTAATTGTCTGGAAGCATACGTAATCACTTGCTCTCCTTGCATGAGCACACATCCCAAACCTAATCCAGACGCATCGGTGTACAAGATAAATGGTTCTCCTGGAATTGGAATATTCAAGATGGGAGCTGATATTAATTTTATCTTCAATGTTTGGAAACACTCTTCACATTTATCTTTCCAAACAATCTTTTCTCCTTTCTTAGTCAGACTGGTGAGTGGTATTGCGATTCTAAAGTAATCTTCCACGAATCGTCAATAATAACTAGCTAAACCTAAGAAACTTCTGATTTTGACAACATTCTTAGGTGCTTCCCATTTTACAATGGCTTCAATCTTGCTCGGATCCACTTTGATTCCTTCAGTGGATACAACATGGCCTAAGAAAGCGACTTTATTTAGTCAAAATTTACACTTTGTAAATTTAGCGTAAAGCTTCTCTTTTCTTAGTCGCTGCAAAGCGGCTCTTAGATTTGTGATATGAGTTTCATTAACCTTGGAGTAGACTAGTATGTCGTCAATGAATACGATGACTGACGTATCCAACATATCGTGGAATACTCGATTCATAAGTTCCATAAAAGTTGTGGGTGCATTAGTCAATCCAAAAGACAACTAAAAATTCATAATGTCCATATCTGGTTCTGAAGGCTGTCTTCGGAATATCGCTTCCTTAGTCTTCAATTAATGGTATCCCAACCGAGATCAATTTTAGAGAACACTTTGGCACCTTGCAACTGGTCGAATAAGTCATTGATCCGAGGCAAGGGATATCTGTTCTTGATCGTGAGCTTGTTCAATTCTCGATAATCTATACAAAGTAGAATGCTACCGTCCTTCTTTTCACGAACAATACCGGTGCTCCCTATGGTGATATACTGGGTCGAATATAACCCTTGTCCAGCAGTTCTTATAATTGTACCTTCAGTTCCTTCAGTTCAGTATGAGCTATTTGATAGGGTGCCTTAGATACTGGTGCGGCTCTGGGTATAAGGTCTATAAAGAACTCTGTCGCTCAATCAGGTGGCAATCTTGGTAATTCCTCTGAAAATACATCTAGAAATTCACGCACAACATCAATATCCTCCATTCGTGGTGCTTCCTTGGTGAGGTCGACCATGGACACTAGATACCCAACTCCTCCTTTCTCGAGGCATCTTCTAGTTTTTAATGCCGAAAGAATGAGTTTTTGTTTACGGGGAAGTTTGATTCCCGCAAAACTGAACTTTGCGCCTTCCGTATCTTTAAATGATATCTTCTTCTCAGCAAAAATCAAACTCGCAGAATGCTGGGATAACCAGTCCATCCCTAGGATGACGTCAAAGTCCGCCATCTCGAGTTGGATTAAAGTTGCATCCATAGTCTTCTCGCCATTAACAACTGGACATGGTTCATAACCTTGGTCTAGTTCTACTTTTAATCCCATAAGTGATCATACAAGTAGTTTGAAATCTAAAAACCTGAGAGATAGACTCAACTTCTTTCCAAACGACACACATATAAAAGAATGAGTAGCCCTAGAGTCAAAGAGTACTCTGGCGAGTATGCCATCAATAGGTACGATACTTGTGATTTGATTTAATTTAGTCTATATGCTTACACAAGGTATTTCAAAACAAAAGAATCATACCAGTGACAACATCAGGCGATGCGATAGCATCCTCAGAAATAATTGCATAAACTTTTCCTTGTTGTAGCTGCTTCCTCGGCTTAGGACAATTTCTTGAATAATGCCCTATTTGATCACAATTAAAACATTTGACTCCAGCATTACTTTGCTTCTGCTGAGGTTGAGTTGTTGGAGTAGTCTTAGATGCCGCATTGATGCCTTAAGTACAAAAGAGTTTGAATGTTCTTGAGTTCCCTTTGTTGAACGTATTCCCATTCGGCCTCTTTATACCCCTGTTTTGAGAAAAATAACTCTCTCTTTGGCTTGACTCCAAAACTCGAGAAATTTGTACCGCTTCATTATAAATCTTATTTTCTAGTCCCAGTACATGCTCACGAATGCTTCCCCTAAGTCCAATGACGAACCGTTGGGTTTTGGTATTTTCCTCCTACATGCTAGAGGGAGCAAAGAAAAACAGCTCTTCATAACACTATTGATAAGCGTCTATAGACATTTGTCCTTGCTATAGACTCAGAAATTCTTTTTCCATCTGGTCTCTGAAACTCCTGGAAAAATACTTCTCGAAGAAAGCTTTTTTATAAATAGCCCAAGTTAGTTGGGTGTGCTTTGTCAATAGATAACTTCGAGCAGATTTCCACCAATGGTGTGCATTACCTTTCAGCAAAAAAGTGGCACATAACACATTTTCCTCTTCATTTACAGTCATCATCATAAAATTTATTTCCATCTCGTCGATCCAGTGAGCTGGCCGCAGAGGATCCGACGGCTTGCCATTGAATTCCTTAGGCTTCATCTTCAGAAAACGTTCGATCAATCTGGAGTGATCAAGTTGATAGTGAGCGTATGCTCCATACGTAGGCGGTTGGTACTGATAGTTACCCTGGTTATGTCCGCCTTGCGGTGCCTCAGTATTCTACACTTAAGCTTGTAACACTGGTGTTTGAGGTGCTTGGGGTACCGTGTTGCTACCACCAGGTATAGTACTAGCTTGCCCTGCAGGTAGAGGTGTTGCGTTTGCAACTAGGGAAGCAATTCACATAGCAGCTTGCATGTTGGCTTGCATTTGTTGTATCTGTTGCACTTGCTGTGCCAAATCCACACCATAGTAGCCAAATCCGTATGTGGTACGGGTAAGTTGGTTGGGTTGGCTTGTGGGTGAACATCCTGAGGCACAGTACCTTGATTCCCAACATTTCCTTCTTGTCCTTGCTGACCTTCATTGTCATTGGTCTCCATAAGTGGTGGAGGTGGGTTTGCATTTTGTCTTCTTTGGCTAACTCTTCGCCCAGCCATTTAAATTCCTGGATAAATGGTACTTGGAAAGGCTGTACATGTGAGACAAAATAGAATGGTAGTATTAGGTTAATCTCACAATGGAAAACGAGAGAATAAACAAAATCAATGGGTAAAAGTTCGAGCAGAATCAAAAGGCAGACAACAGTCAGTCATACGGTTGATGACCTACGGTCGCATGTTGTGCGACCATAGGTTCGACCATCAAAACCCTGGCAACTTCCCGGGACCCTATGGTCGATCATACGGTCGATCATATGGTCGCATGTTTTGGTCGAATTGTGCAACCGTAAGATTCAAAATTAGTTTTAAAACATGTTTTTCGAGATTTTTCCTCTCATTACCCTTTCTTCTTCCTACGGTCTCAACTCAGCTCGCCACCACTGAGTTGCTACAATATCAACCGTATGAACTTGGTGATTTTTCCATCGATCGACAATCTTCCTTCCATTCCTCAAGGTATGTTCTCTACTCTTTTCCCTTTTTAAGCTTTCATACCTAGGTTTTCACTCTTTATAGGGTTTTCATCAAATTAATATCTTTTTTACCATAAAATTTTGATTTTTATTGGGGTTATTGCTTTTGGCTTCCCAATGGATAAAAGCCCTCAAGAAAATTTGAGTTTCATTGGTTGATTTGGTAAAAAATTTGAAAATTCCTAGTTGTGATCTAAATTTTGGGGTTTTTCCCATATGTCAAAATTTATTCAAATTCAAATCTACCTAGTTAAAATTTTCCATTGTATGAGCCTTGCAGGATGATTTGGGACCTATGTAAGTCCTCCTGCCCAAATGTTTGGGTGAAAATTGAGGCTTTTCCCATTTTACGTCGTTGTGCTACCCAAATTTTAAATTTTCTAACTTGTTTTCCTTATTTTCTTCTCTTGCAGTTATCATGGTTCGTGCCAAGGTTCCTCGAGTCCATGACCTGCGTCGCTTCCGGTCCGTTGAAGCTGAGGTACAATATCCATGGTTTGATCGAAAGAAAGGGAAGGGGGTCTTTCTGTGAACTTAGCCCACTTAGCCCTGTTTGATGTGGAGAGGGCATTTGGTGATATGGGTTGGCTTCCAGTGATCCTGTAAGAGGCTTGTACTCGCCCAGATTTAGTAAAGCAATTCTACTGTCACCTTCAAGTGGAGGGTAACCTAGAGGATGTAGATAGGGGTAGAGAGCTTCGGATCACCAGTTGGGTGAAAGGGGTTCCTATCTCTTTCAACTATCAGGAGTTGGTTTACTGTGCACCAAGGGAGCCCCAATTCCTATCTACACAGGTGCGTGCAGAGATAGACAATCAGATTCTTCGAGACGACCACTGGGAAATGAAGGCGGTTAACCTGCATCCAAAGCCACAGGTCTACTGTAATATTATCTAGCATAATCTGATCCCTCAGGGTGGACACTACGAGATGGTCTCTCAGCTGACTCAGTACATGTTGTATTGTATCTGTACTAGGCAGCCTGTCTGTCTCTTGTACATCATCCTTTGGACTATGCACAGAGCTACGTTGCCTGACTCGAGAGGTAACTTGCCCTATGGACAGCTGATCTCCACCTTGCTCGCGCGTCTACAGGTGAACCTCGAGGATGAGAGGATTTTTTAGGACACCTTCTCAACTGACCTTGATTGGGAGGCCATCAGTAGGATGGGCATGACAGAGATACAGGTCAGTGATGATGAAAGGAATGCTATGAGACATCCTCTCACTCGGGTAGCAGCAGTAGATGCGGAGGCGGCAGCAACAACAGTAGCAGAGGCACACAAGAGTGGTGATGAGGAAGATGGTAATAGGATGTACATGGATGTGGATGCCATACCTCCTCCATCACCACACCATTCTACTAGAGTCGGTCCTTCTCGGAATTCTCACTCAGCTGGCCCTTCACGCCCACCATTAGATGACATAATGGCGCTACTACGTGAGATTCGCGAGGCTCAGCGTGCTATAGACCAGCGGATAGTAGATCTGGCGGCTAGTCTCCGAGCTACCCAGACTCAGGTAGCCTAGCTTGCGAGAGTGTATGATGAGGACTATGATAGAGACCGTGAGGCACCTCCTCGTCCAGCACCCCCAGCTCCATGATACCATTTATTTCTTTTTCCCTTTTATACTACAGAGTAACTGACCAGATTGTGGACCGTACTTTGATTCGGATGTACATTTGTCTTATTTTTATTCGACATATATATATATATATATATATATATATATATATATATATATATATATATATATATATATATATATATATATATATATATATATATATATATATATATATATATATATATATATATATATATATATATATATATATATATATTGTTTTCTCCTTTACATATGTGCGTTATTCCCTTTGTTTATGTCTCAAACAACAAAGGTGCTTATGGTGTGTTCTTATTACAGTTTTTAATTTTATCCTAACTCAGTTCATGACTCATGTAGAAGTAGTTAGGTCAATGGGTAGAACCTGGGAGAGCTTTGATACCAAGTTGTCACACCCCAATTCTGGTCTAACCAGATTAGTGTGATGAACCACCAATAAATCAGCAGTTCAGTCAGGATCTCGTATAGGTCGTACCCACCATATCAAACCACACATACATTCCACAGTAATAATCAGAGGTATAAACAAATAAGCGGAAATCTTATAGATAATAAACTAAGTATCTAATAATGATAAATAATTACTCAATCCAGTTATCTTTAAATGACTCAAAACATAAAAATAAATAATCCATTACATGTTTCAATAATCAAATATAGCTAAACTAATCGAATATGCACTGGTTGCACTCGCATGATAAATCATGCGCGTCTTTAATAACTTCTATGTCCATGGCCACAATGTGTCCATACATTGACTCATTAATGTATTCTTTAACAGTAAGACCTACATCATCAATTAAAATATTCGACGTCGAAAGGGTGAGTACACATCATGGCTCAGTGAGCAAACAAAACAATGCAACAAACATATGTATGCATTCAATTCATATCTTTGGTCTGGTTTTTAAGTTTACAATATGCTATAGAAAGGTTTGGTGGCCCCTGCACCTCTATACACAAGTGAGTGAATCCGCCTAATGGATCAAACACCATTGTCGTCCCACATGCACCCACCATAGAATAGAGATAGAGCTAAAGTGTCTGGATCAAACACCGCCAACACTTCCCCTGATGTCCTACCCATACCAACACGTAAGCCCTTATTGGCGATGGCTTGCAAACTCGGTTCGCAACTAACCAATCTTAAATGTCATCCAGTGTATCCAAGGCCTCACCCAGCATCCCTCAATACGTCTATAGAGATAGGGCTAAGGCCTCCCGACAGAGTCAGAGACTACAAGGTCTGAGACCACCTCCCCTGATGCCCTACGACGTAATAGTTCTGCTAAGGTAATAGCAATACGACGATATTAGTGAACAAGACTTGAGTAGAGATAGAGCTAGAGTCTGGTGACGAGGTCAAAGACCACCATGCCACGTCCTCCCCCTGATACTCCACTCGCATCAAGCACACTAACCACACACACATAATCACATGTTTATTCCTAACGTCATCATCATCATCATATTATAAATAAACAGAAATAAATATGCATGAGAAGTAATAGCAAGAATATTAGATGACATGTGAGATGCACATTACAAATATACAAGCATAGAATCAATCATGGCATTGGACTCAAATAAATAAATAGTTTTTATTATCCAATTAGTTTAGGTCTTGTTCCCTAACCTATTAGCAAATTTGATCTCCTTCCAAACCTTGCAATTCTCTTTCAACCAATTTAACAACCTAAAAGTTATATGAATTTAAATTAGGTTTCATATGTAACATGGTACAGTAGTCGAAGATCGAAATAGAGCACTGATATGTGTCTGATTGGTCCTATGGTCTCATACTGTGTTGACCTTACTGCCTATTGTCGATACCCTACGGTCGCATATGGTGCGACCGTAGCTACGACCATATGGTTTCTGAAATATTTCCGAATGCCTATGGTCGATCATCTGGTCATGCTATGGTCAACCGTAGCTCCGACCTTGAGATTTTTGGTCACAGACTACATGCAATTCGAGTTCTTTCTGGGTCAATTCCTCTACTTTTCAATTGGGTTTATCCTAAGGGCATCCTATGGCCATCATTAGTAGTTTCTTATCAACCATAATCATCAAACTCATCCCTCATGGTTATCTTTGGGATTTTCTTAAGGAATCACATAGATCATAATAGGTTGATATCTCCTAACCTCCATAGAAGTTTTATTCCTTAGAGTTTACATCTCCAGAGATTAGGTTCATACCTTTGCCTGTGATAGAGAGCCAATCTCTTCTCAGTAAAATCCTCTCCTTAGCCTTTTTTTCTTCTCTTTCTCTTCCTTCTCTTCCCTTATCTTTCTCTAGAGTTTACTAATGTTCTAAAAGAGTGAAAAAGAGCTGAGAGACGTCCTTTATATAAAGGAAAACTCTCCATATAGAGTCCTCTTTCAATTAGGAAAGAACTCTTCAAATTAGGAAAGTTCCCAACTCGGAGTCTGATTTGGGGTTTCACGGTTGATGGCTACGGTCGCAGAACCAGTCGACCGTAGGGTCGAAATCATCGATCGTGGGGTCCTAGATCCGAGATCTTCATTCTTACCATATGGTCGACCATACCTACCCAGGTATTCGACCATATGCATACAGTTTTGGGTGTTGAGTTGATTTTTATACCTGGTTTGTGTTCCATCTTCACACGATCGGTCCACTTGGTCTAGCTATGATGGGAAGACCTAGCACGACACTGTTAGACCAAGTTAGTGGAGTGCGGATCTGCACCCTATCTCTATGCTGTAGGAAGCTGTGCTGGGATAGGGCCTACTGTGATGACATATAGAATTGGTTAGTGACGAATCCACTTGCATGCCCTTACTAATAGGGGTCTAGGTATTGGTATGGTAGAGGGTATCAAGGGAAGGACGTGGGATGGAGGCACAGCCTCCCTACTAGAGTCTAGCTTTATCTCTATACTAGAGCGAGTGTAATGTGGGGTGACAGCAGTAGTATGGATCGGAGCCTGACTGTTGGGCGTGCTCACACTATCGTGCATGGAGGTGTGGAGTGTAACCTATCTTTACCATAGCATTGTGCAAGTATACTAGACTAAATGTGAATGTTATTCATGTATATTGCTTGTTGCATTGTCTGATTTTTTTATTGAGCTAAGTTGTGAGCTCACCCTTGTATATATACATGTTTTTGGATGTTGATGCATGTTATACCATGGAGGACTACGTGAATGCTCTAGTGTATGGAGGTGTTGCTACTTCGGATGTGCAAACAGGGGAGGATGAGCATGACGCTTCATGCGAGTGCCCTTACTGCATGTACCTCTAGGATGTTTTGATTTAGTTATTTTGTTTCAGTTGGATTTTATAAATGATGTAATATATATTTTATTTATGTTTTGGTGTGAAGAATAATTGGTTACTGTATTTACAATGTAGAACTCAGTTAATTTAATTAAAGAATTTCGCTATGTGTATTATATTCTGATCATGGTTAAGTGCAATGGTTTGTGTAAGTGGACACGGTCTTATAGAGATCGTGGTGTAAACCGTTGGTTTAGTGGCGGTTCACTCACACTTCTGGTTCAGTCAGAATTGGGGTGTGACAACTTGGTATCAAAGCTCTTAGGTTTTGTCCAACAGACCATACATGCACTTAACTGAGTCAATAAACTGAGATAGGAAAAATTAAAAACTTTAATAAAAATACATCATAAGCACATATTTGATGCATGAAACCAATTAATTAAGAGCATAATATACTATTCTAAAGGTGAAATTTATAAACAACATGTTCTAGGTAGAGAACCATGTTATCAAGCAAGAAATCATAAACTATCATAAAGTGTCAAACATCTAAAAAAAATAAATAATTTGTTAAATTATACCATAGGGTACGGTCCACAAATCGGACAATTACCCTATTATCAAAAGCAAAATGTATTATTAACATAGAGAAGTAAAATAATCAATCTATCATGGGGGTGGGGGCATAAGTGGCATCGGGTCAAAGATATCAAAAATCTAATCGAACGCATGCCTCATCCAGTGAACCTGCTCCTGTGTATACCTGAAACTCTATGACAAGCTAGCCAACCGTTGATCAATCGCATGCTGGGCTCTAGCAAAGCTTCCTAGTCAACTCGAATGGCCTGCAAATGTGTCAGTATCAGATCAGAGGTAGCACCATCATGAGGAATCTCAGGCATGGGTCGTGGTGCAGGAACGGGAACATCCTCCATGTGCTCATCCTCATCATCCCCTACCTCTTCTGCATAAGTTGCATTGGCTACTGCTGCTGCTGTCGCTACTGCTACCCTCCTAAGTGGATGAGGATGGGCTTCTAACTCCTTGTCACTGATCGGCAGGTTGTCCATTTTCATCCTGACGATGGCATCTCAGTCGATGTTGGAACACATAGTATCCTCAACAGCGATTTCACCTTCAATGTCTACTCGAAGGCACTGCAAGATCGTAGTGATAAGCCGACCATAAGGAAGGTTGCCTATCAGATTGGGCGTGGTAGCTTGCAGCATGGTTCAGATGATGATGTAGGGTATACAGACACACTCTCTAATGCAGACGCAATAGGTGAGATACTGTGTAAGCTAGAACAACTCGCTATAGTGCCCACTCTGAGGAACGATGAAACAATGTTATGCTATATAATGCGGCAATAGAAGCGAAGAAGAGGCTGTAAGCTTGCAGCCTTCGTGGGTGCTCCTGGGTTGAGGATCTGCTCTACAACCTCTTGGCAGAGGTCCTCGGTAAGGTAGCCCTTCACCTTGGGAACACAGTAAACCAAGTCACCATCATTGGGAATCCCTAAAAGATCTGCAAGCTGGTGGATGTCGAATAATATAGGAACACCTTTGACAAAGCTAGTGATGTAGATGTCCCTACAGTGATCAAAGTCATTAAGGTCGCCCTCAACCTCCAGATTGGCATAAAAGTGCTTTACCAGATTGGGTCGAGTGGTCACCCTATAGGTTATGACCGGTAACCAATTGAGCGCCCCGAATGCCGCCTCCACATCAAATCTTTGGAGTTGCTCTAAGTTGACAAACTGTCCAGACTCGATATTCTTGCCATCGAACCATGGGAAACGGGCTTCTGCAACCACTGAACGAAACCACCTGTAAGCACCCCATTTTTGCCATCC
The DNA here is from genome assembly GCA_028583415.1 of Protea cynaroides. Classification (NCBI taxonomy): domain Eukaryota; kingdom Viridiplantae; phylum Streptophyta; class Magnoliopsida; order Proteales; family Proteaceae; genus Protea; species Protea cynaroides. The sequence goes on along the minus strand of CM053276.1, from coordinate 25,908,779 downwards.
CTAGCTGAACAAAGTCTTGCTGGAGTCTAGACATCAAAGTGCAAGAAGTGAGAGAAAGTTTGGAAAAGTACAGGGGAGGCGAGTGAAACTCTTTAAAAAATGATAGTCGATCAGTCCCAGCATGCTGTCTATAATGTTTTTAGAAGAACGGAGATGGTCTCTAGTGTCCAGAGCCTAAGTGAATATATATGGCAAGTTGATAGATCTCAATGCGAGGTTTGGATTTTGACTGCAACTTCGAGGCGATCTTCGACGGGTCCTACAGCAAGGTCATGGGCTGCAACCTGCATGGATGTATAGGTCTGGGAAATACCTTCAAAATGAAACCATAATCGCTCAATTCCAATGTCAATGGAGAAGATATGACGATTTTAGTCTGGGAATAAAAATAAGGGTATTTTTTGAAAATTAATAATAATCATCCAAGGGCTTGCATGCAAATTATCGTAAGTTTAATTATTTAAACATCAACTTTAATTATTTAAACTTCATCTTCTCATATCTTGATCATCCGACATCCAAATGAGGTGATTCCAGTGCCATTATTTCTCATTTTTGATGCTCTACAAAGTGGATGTGAAAAATTTGGAGTAGAGGTCTTCGAGGATCCTATACGGAGCCCTAAGCCAATATGCTTCCTTAAACTTCAATTCCTCATAATTTTATTATCTGACGTCTAAGTTAGGTGATTCCAACGCCATTGTTTCTCATTTTTAGTGTTCTACAAAGTGGACGTAGAGAATTTGAGGCAGAGGTTTCCGAGGCATCCCATGCAGTGTTGCTAGCCAAATTATAGTAAATTAGCCTGTTTAAACTTCATAAATTCATAAGTTCGCCATTTTACGTCCAAATGAGGGGATTCAAGCTCTAGTATTTCTCATTTTTAGTGTTCTACCAAGTGAACATAGAAAATTTGGGACAGAGACCGTCAAAAGATTCCATGCGAAATGACAGCGAAAATGACCCATGAAATGATAGAGAGAGAAAAACCAATCTTGGTCTAACCTAACTCAATCCAAGCCAATCTTATTCTAACCCAGTTAACTCAAGTCAGTCCAAACTAGTTTGACCCAACCAGCCCAACCAACTCAGCCAGACCAATTTGGACCAAGTCGGCTCAACCCTTTGTGTACATGTGCTTGCATATTAACGTATTATATTATATGTTACATATTAATTATATTATATATGCATTGATATATATGGAGGCTAGAGAATCCAAGAAAAATATTGAAAAAGAATGGAAGCCACATGCTCGGATACTTGGGAAGTTAGAGAGAGATAGAGATTCGTTGGGACTCTACATGGAAAGGATATTGAGAGATATGGAAAGAAATCAAGAAAAAAAATAGAGAAAAGGAGGAGAGGAGAAAATTTGAGATTGAGCGGAAAAAGAAAGGCAGAGAGAATCTGAGAAGAGAGAGAGAGTGAAAACGGGGACCAACCGTGAAAAAAAGGAAAGAATTGAATGAGAGAGAGACACAGTGGAGATTTGGAAAAAAAAGAAATTTGAAAAAAATATATATGAAGAAAGAAGAGAATTTGGAAAGAAGTGGAGAGAATAGGAAAGAGTGGGGAGAAGGAAATCGAAAAAAGAGATGAAGAGTCGGTGGACTCTAGAAAAAAAAAAGGAAAAGAGAAAAGTGAGATCGAGAGGAGAATAGAAGAAGAAGGACCAGACCGGGGAGAGTTTGTGAGATCCGAGAGATTAGAGAGGAGGAGAAACCAGCTGTAGAAGAAAGGAGGCTGCTGGCCTAGAATAGAGAGAAGAGGAAGAAGATCGAGGAGAGGAAGCTAGAGAAGAAGAAAACTGGGGAGAAGACCAACCTGCAACTCAAGTCAGCCGCCCCCTTCTCGTTGCTTTAGTTTTTTTTTTTGTTTTTTTTATATTTTTTTATTTATTCCTGTCTCACTGTCTGCAGCCATCAAACTATCCATTCAGCCCCCACCGACTTCATTCACCTGGTCAATAACATATCTACAAACCCCATGACCAGAACCAGAATCCATAACTCAACTCACTGAACCCAATACACCCCAATCATGCATCTACTCCCTTCAGCCAACACATCCCACATAACACCTGTACAGCTGATAATCCCCTCCAACCAAAACCTGTAGATCCCACATACTATTCCCATGCATCAACTCACTACAATCTCTCACCAATATCTTATACGCGGCTTACACTGCTGCTACCTGAGACATGCAACATGACACTTTGCAATCTAAACCAATCCTCAAACTCTGATCAGCACTCTTACCCTCCATGATCCTTGATTCAATGTGGACCATTGATATTGATTTAAAAATTTATTTAAAATCATTGATCGTAGAATTTTTATGTGTTTGAATTATGTCCATTGATCTTGAATTGAATGTAATGAATTATAGCCATAGATATAGAAGTTTTAAATATGATTGAGCATGCCCTTTTGATTTAGAATCTTAAATGTGATTAATCGAATTTTTAATGTGACCCTTTTGATCATGAATGAATTTAATGTGATGAAATTTGATCCGAGTATGCTTAAATTTCATATGAGTTAAATTGATCGAGTATGCTTGAATTTGAATGCAATTGATCCAATTGTGGTAATATGATGAAATTGATCACATTGTGTGGAAATTGATTCTAATTGATCCAATTGTGGAATTTTTAAGAAATTGAGCCAATTATAGTAATTGATGAAATTGAGTCCATTGTGTGAAATTTGAATGAAATTGATCCAATGGTAGTAATATGATGAAATTGTTTCCATTGTGAGGAAATTGATTGAAAATGATCAAATTGTGAAATTTTTATGAAATTGAACCAATTGTGATAATTGATGAAATTGAGCACATTGTGTGAAATTTAAATGAAATTGATCCAATTGTGGTAATATGATGAAATTGATCCCATTGTGTGAAAATTAATTGGAATTGATCTAATTGTGAAATTTTTATGAAATTGAACCAACTGTGGTAATTGATGAAATTGAGCCTATTGTGTGAAATTTGAATGAAATTGATCCAACTATGGTAATTGATGAAATTGAGCCTATTTTATGGAATTTGAATGAAATTGATCCAATTGTGGTAATATGATGAAATTGATCTCATTGTGTGGAAATTGATTAGAATTGATCAAATTATAAAATTTTTATGAAATTGAGTCAATTGTGGTAATTGATATTGAACTCATTGTGTGAAATTTGAATGAAATTGATCCAATTGTGGTAATATAATAAAATTGATCACATTATGTGAAAATTGATTAGAATTGATCAAATTGTGAATTTTTTATGAAATTGAACCAATTGTGGTAATTGATGAAATTGAGCCAATTGTGTGGAATTTGAATGATTGATCTAATTGTGATAATATGATGAAATTAATCCCATTGTGTGGAAATTTATTGTAATTGATCTAATTGTGAAATTTTTATTGAATTGAACCAACTATGATAATTGATAAAATTAAGCCTATTGTGTGGAAATTGATTGAAATTGATCAAATTGTGGAATTTTTATGAAATTAAATCCATTGTGTGGAAATTGATTATAATTGATCCAATTGTAGTAATATGATGAAATTGATCCGATTGTGAAAATCGATTGAAATTGATCCAATTGTAGAAAATCGAATGAAATTAATCCAATTGTGATGAAATTAAAATTGATCCGATTGTAAAAATATGATCCGGCCATATGTGGAATTGGACTGATATTGATCCAATTGTGATGAAATTAAAATTGATCCGGTCATATTCTTGAATTGATATGATTAAAATTGAACCATTGACCTTAGAATTTTGATAAAATTGGATTATTGATCTTGGAGTTCTGATTTGATCCGTTGATCATAATTTATCTTGATTTGAGTAATCTGAATGGTTAGATTATTAATTTGGGTAATCTGAACTGTTAAATTGTCATTAAAAGTTATGTAAATTGATATAAATGAATCTCGACCATCGAATTATCTTGATGATTAATGTAAATGAATCTGAACGGTTAGATTATGATTTTGAGAGATTTGAACCATTGGATTGACATTAGGAGTGATCTAAGCCATTGATTTCCTAATCTGATCTTGAACATAACTGATTTGGAAGAATCTGAGCCATTGGATCCTAGTATGATCATAATCACCTTGATGAGAGAACTGATCTGTTGATCTTGGCTGTTTTGATGAAATCTAAGGTGTTGATTTTAATGATAATATTTTAAAGAGATCTAACCATTGATCGAGGATCTGATTGTGAGATATTAAAATATTCACATTAGATCTCAACCATAGATCTAGAGAATTCTATCTGAGACATATTGAGACATACTTTGATTGAAAATAATACATGAGATGCTATGTCTATTGCCATATTGATTCATATGCCTTATTGCTATACTTGAGATGATATATTGTTACTTGTCATATTTGGATGATATTTATTGTGGGTAATAACTTAATTTCTGCAACACCCTAGTCAAACTGTCATATCTGTACACTTAGAAGACATATTAGGTGTGTGGACGTGCATGTAGGCACCCACATTAACGTAAAGGGTAAGAATGAAAATGATAAATTTTAATAAAGAGATATGAAGTCTAGCCCAACAAATGCCAAATTAGGGTTTTAGGTTAATAATAGCTTTAGGACGATCCCTACCCCTCAGCTCATCTCCCCTAGGGTACAGAAAACTAGATAGGTGTGAAGTGAATCGAATCATAGAGCATTTAGGTTCCACACCCTGATCTTGAAAGAAGAACATCAATGATTGAATCTTCCAAACTATGCAGATCCTGATTCTTAGGGTATCACCCTAAGATACATAGACAATTTAGAGAGATTTCCAAACACCGTTCAACACCCTGATCTTGAAAGAATACATGAATGAATGAATCCACATTCCAAATTACGTGGATCTTGATTCTTAGGGCAGCACCCTAAGATACGTAAGCAGTTTGGTGAGATTTTTAAATACAGTTCCACACTTTGATCTTGAAAGCACACATGAATGAATTGAATCTGCATTTCAAACTACGTGGATCCTGATTCTTAGGGCAGCACCCTAAGATACGTAGGCAATTTGGTGAGACACCCAAACACGGTTTCATATTTCAATATATATAGACTAATCCTATAGGCTCCCTAGACCAAGGTAGAGTACACCTGAGTGGTTTTAAGATAATAAATTATAGGCTTTCTAGACTAAGGTAGAGTACACCTGAGTGGTTTTAGGTTAGCAAATTTTAGTGTCCCTAGACCAAGTTAGAGTGCACCTGAGTGGTTTTAGGATAATGAATTCTAGGCTTCCTTAGACCAAGGTAGAGTACATCTTAGTGGTTTTAGGTCAGTAAATTTTAGTATCCCTAGACCAAGGTAGAGTACACCTGAGTGGTTTTAGGTCAGTAAATTTTAGTATTTCTTAAACCAAGGTAGAGTACACTTGAGTGATTTTAGGATAATAAATTCTAGCCTTCCTTAGACCTAAATAGAGTACACCTGAGTGGTTTTATGTTAGCAAATCTTAGTCTTCCTAAACCGAGAGAGAATACACCTGAGCAATTTTAAACTAACCATCTGGGCTTCCTAAACCGAGGTTGAATATACGTGAGCAGTTTTAGCCATCCTTTTATCTGAGATCAAAGTAGATTACACCTAAATGGTCTTAGACATACCCTTTAGTCTTCTTAGATCAAGGTAGAGTACACCAGAGTGGTCTTAGAATACTACCCATTTTATTTCCTAAACTGAGGTGGAGTATACCTGAGTGATTTTAGGATATCCACATCCATAGCCCATCACAACGAACTATGTTATACTTGATTTTTAAGACCTCTAAAATACGTAGGCAACTTGAAGGACCTCTTCAAGTACAGTACCACATCTTAATATCCTTAGATCCTCCACATTCATATCCACTTCCATATCCATATCCATATTCACTTCGATCCACATAGGCTATCTCTATATTCAATCTCAATCATCATCAAGTATAAATCTCAACTTGAACAATTGAATCTAAGAAAGCTTAACCATAAACCACATCCATAAACCTTAATCACAATTCATTCGAACTACGTTATGAACTTGATTTTCAGGATTGGAATACGTAGGCAATGTGAGATGTCTTGGACGTCTCGGATTCAGTCCATCATCGGTCCATCTTCGGTTTGGTGTATTGTATATTGCTTTGCTTGTTTATTTATTTTTCAAAACATGTTTGGCTGAATCTAGATTAGAAAAATTTAGCAACTTGACATAGGATCCTCCATGAGCCTTAGCCATCATCCATTGATCATGAACAGTCAGAACCATAGAGTCTAAGGAAAGTAGAATCATATAGAAGGCCGATTTTCAGATCGGACAGCTTTGGATGCCTAATACCTTCTTAAACTGTACCTTGAATGCTTACCCGTTCTCTGATAGATCGAAGCCGATATATTAGGTCAAATGAGTCAATAGAATTATTTTTTTTATGATGAGACTACATTTTAGGTCCTAGACTTTAATCTTGATAGTAACTCTAAATCATCACCGTTCATCAAAGATGGGTGGATAGATTTTATCCTTATAGTGGTGACTCTGCTGGGGATTCCACGTTCAAACTCTAGATTTACTTTCCTTACATTGATTGATTGACATTAGATGCTAGATCTAGGGCTACTATTATTTATGTTTGTACATATTATTTTGGGGGGTATGGGTTTAGTCACACATCGTGCCATTAGCCGACCTGGGTCCTCATGCAGATGGGATCACCCGCTAGGCGAAAAGCACAACCTTGACACGTACCTTGTAAAAGTCTCTACCGATGAGAGCCTTTGACGATTGTTTCTTGGGTCTGCCCGAAAAGGCGTCATACTACTCTAGGTCTCGACATTTTGTAAAATGATATATCAAAGGGAATTAAGGGGCCCATGATTCACCGTGTAGACAGGATATGCCACTCCTCCTCGTCAAGGTAGCCTTGCCGGTCCTAACCGAGTTTGAGCCACATGTTTGTTATTTTGGTCCATCCCTGAACCAACATGGTAAAACTCGTTCAATCACGACATCCATGCCAGTGACGTAGAAGTTCTGTTCGTTTTTACTCTCGATTGGTTGACATGTTAGAATCCACACGATGAGCATCTTGAGCTCTCACTTGATGGGAGCAGGAGAAATGTATAAACCAGTCCCACGTCATAGTGGACGGCCATTGTACACTCTCTATCAATGAGCACAGAGTGTTGGATCCATCATTGTTAATGCATCAACTTCAAAAATGAACAGAAATTCCCTGTTACAACATAGGTGTTATGATTGAGCTATTATTTATCGATTTGTTCAGTCATGAACCGTTTTTACTAACTATCCTTTATGAAAGCTAGGAATGAGTATATCAGTTTCAATCTCTTTGAATTTGATGAACCAAGTGGTTGGACCCAGTTGCCTAATAAACCGTTTGGGTCATGAAGCCCAAGACTAATCACGGGGTCAATCGAAGCAACCAAATTGATCCGGTTAATGCTTGTTTAACGGTTTTCATAAGGGAGCTAACATTTGTTTGGTCGAGTCAACTTTGTTTGTGCATGTAACTTCTTATTCTGTTTTTCCACCATCTCAGAGTCTTAATACTTGTCAGTTTTGTTTTTTTTTTTTTTTTCTGGTATAGAGTTCAGGAGTCAGCTTAATCCCCTCACTGGGAGGTTGTCTATTTTGTTCATACCTAAACCAGTTAGTCCTACCTCAACCACATCAACTGAACCAATGGCTAACGGATCAAACCAAGTTCCAAGCACTACAGAGGCCAGAATTGAGAGGATAGTAAATATCATAGAGACGATGGTTATCATGATTCAAAGCCTACAGATGCAACTGTAATCCCAATCATCAACCATCGAGAGAATGAATGTGGCACCCCTACAAGGATTGAGTAGCCCTAAGCAAGCTGTGCCATAAATCCCCTCAAATCCCACCTTAGAAGACATAGATGAGGTTGTGTATCAGAAACCATTGGTCATCCAGAAAGCCCCCGTGATCCAAAGGCCAAGAGAGGAGGCTGATCCTTACGGAGATAGATTGAACTAATCGGAGGAATTACTGAGAGCTATGAAGGCATGGAATGATCATAAAATCCGTCAAGGAGCATTCCCCCGTAGTGAATTAGTAAATCAATCAGTGGGACAACTTGCCAACAGTAATGCTCGTCCATCCACTAATCTCAAAGAATCCGAGCTACACCCCTACCTCACAAAGGTTGGGGAACAAAAGGCAGTTCACAGAATTAGGTATGACTAGAAATAAATTTTTAAAAGTATTGGTATAGGTCGGAAGGCTGAAGTTACTTACACCTCGTCCACTTCCGTATCCTCCCCCGTTAAAATTTTGAATGGATTTATTCTGTAAGTATCACAATCAATATGGTCACCACACTGAAAATTGTGAGGCTCTGAGGCATGCTATACAAGATCTGGTAGATGCAGAAAAAAATTGAGCTCCAACCAAGGCAAGCATCTGTGGCAAACAACCCCCTTCCCCATCACACTGTTAACTTTATCGAATGGGGAGAAGTGTGTTCAAACAAAAGTGTTTAGATAGAATCAGTCCAAGCTAAAAGTAGAGGAAGTTTCACATTTGGTGATGAAGGGAACATGGTCTCAATCCAAGAAGTGGGGTATGAGCATGGGGTAAACTTTCCAAAAATCTCACAGCACATGATGGTGATTGGACAGAATGATAAAGGGATAAAAGGAGGTCTGTCACAAGATATCAATCTCGGAGAATTCCACATTAGCAATATCATGGCAACCACAGAACCAAATCCCCCAAGTATGCATTTGTCATTTCTACTTCGTCAATTACTTAACATGTCTTACTTTCCAAGTATGGGCCTAGTTCTAACCAACAAGGTGGTGTCAACATATTGTCTGTTTTGATAAATGAGTACAAATTTGGACTGGGGTATGTTCCTACCGATCAAGATCTAAAATTGATAGAGGAGAAACAGAGGAGAGCCGATTATGCATTCTAGAGGCTCGAGAGGAGAAAATATAGGAGTAGTAGTAGGAGTCCAATAAAGGCAGCAGACAAGAGTCATAGAAGATGGCAACCATAGAGGACAAATGAGCCAGTTTATCAAGCACAGTTTAGAGGTATATATGAGGATGAGCAGATTAACCCATACTTCAAGACTCTCAATGGATACTTTGTCAAAAAAAGGAGAGGACATTACATTCTGTGGATTCCCTGAACCATGGCTAGATAGAAACCTCCAGAGACAAGTACCTGGTTTTGAGATATTCTTTGACTGCATAATTGACTGGATGGAGCTGGAAGAGATCAAGAGTCAGAGGTTGAGTGAGGAGCAAAAGTCAGAGACGAAGACGATCGACATCGGCAATCTGTTTGATGAGGACTAAGTTTTGATGCTCACCGGAGACGATCAAGATGGAGATCCCAATGTGCAACCAATCATCCTCCCCATCAACAGAATGATCCCAAACTAGAGTTGTCTAGATACCTTTGTCTACCCGAAAGGGTTGTCATGTAATCTGTATAGTATGACCATGTCTAAGCCTAAAGTCTATAAGTCTTTAGGTAGGTTTGAGTCTTTTGATAGCGTTGAGTTCGTTCCATTAGGAACCTCCTCTTTTGTACCTCTTTTTTCAAGCATTAATAAAGAAAGTTTTCCCAATTATACTGTGTCTACTTCTTCCAATTCCTCTTCTTCTAACTCTAATATTGATAATGATAAGAACGATGAACCACCTCCTGAAATCTTACAATCCATCAAAGCCTTGGAAGAGAAGAAAGCCCAACCTATTGGCGAGGACTTCAAGACGATCAATCTTGGCACACAAGAGCAACCACAAGAGATCAAGATTGGCATGACCTTGACAGAAGAAGAGACTAACCAGTTAACGAAGTTATTGAAGGAATTCCAAGAGGTGTTCGCGTGGTCTTATGAAGATATGTCGGGCATAGATCTAGAAGTGATACAGCATAAGATACCTCTAATTCCCAATGCAAAGCCATACAAGCAGAAGTTGAGACGGCTAAGGCCTGAATGAACTTTAAAAGTTAAAGAGGATATAATGAAACAATTTGACGTTGGATTCTTAGAAGTCTCGAAGTACCCAGAATGGCTAGCTAATGTGGTCATAGTGCCTAAGAAGGATGGTAGGCTGAGAATGTGTGTGGATTATAGGAATCTAAATAAGGCCAGTCCCAAGGATGATTTTCCATTGCCAAAGATAGACATCCTAGTTGATAACACAGCCAATCATGCACTTTTGTCTTCATAGATGGATTTTCAGGGTATAACCAGATCAAGATGGCACTGGAAGACAAAGAGAAAAATGCCTTTACAACATATTGGGGTACCTATTGTTACATGGTAATGCCATTCGGACTAAAGAATGTAGGAGCAACCTATTAGAGGATGGCTACGACAGTATTGCATGATCTGATTCATAAGAAAGTTGAAGTATATGTAGATGATATGATTGTGAAATCATTTACCAGAGAGGACCATATTACAACTCTAAGGAAATTCTTTGAGAGGATCAAGCAATACAAGCTTAGACTTAACCCTCAGAAGTGTGCATTTGGAGTAACAGTAGGAAAAATGCTAGGCTTCATGGTTAGTCAAAGGGGGATTGAAATAGACCCAACCAAGATAAAAGTCATATTAGAGATGCCACCTCCCAAAACAGAGAAAGAGATAAGAAGTTTTCTAGGAAGGCTCCAGTACATCAATTGGTTTATCGCACACCTCACGGTAACAAACAATCCGATCTTCAAGTTACTAAGGAAGAATCAACCCAAGGAGTGGAACCCTCAGTGTCAGTTGGCTTTTGACAAGATCAAGACTTACCTATCAAATCCACCAGTATTGGCTCCACCAATTCCTGAAAGGCCATTGCTCCTTTACTTATCAGTGTTAGAAGATTCCATGGGGTCAATGATAGCCCAACATGATGATGATGGACGTACAGAAAAAGCAATATATTACTTGAGTAAGAAATTTACAAGCTACGAGTTAAACTATACACCCTTGGAAAAGACATGTGCGGCTCTAGTTTGGATAACTAAAAGGTTGAGATTCTACATGTTATCGTACCCTGTCATACTCATTTCAAGGATAGACCCATTGAAGTATCTGTTTGAGAAGCCAGTGTTGACTAGAAGACTGGCTCGATGGCTACTATTGTTGTCTGAATTTGATATTACATATGTCATACAAAAATCCATCAAGGGAAGTGCAATTGCAGAGCATTTGTCCGCTCACCCAATCAGGGATAATCTCAAAAACTTGGAAGATGTATTCCCCAATGAAGAGGTTTACATGGTTGAAGAGGAAAAGAAAGAAGATACATGGATGATGTTCTTTGACGGAGCCGCCAACCATAGGGGGTGCGGAGCTGGGGTATTACTTATAGATCCAGAAGGGGAATTCATACCATTCTCACTCGGATTAGAGTTCGAGTTTACAAACAATACTGTAGAATATGAAGCTTGCATCATGGGGCTCAAAGCTGCACTTACAATAGGCATCAAGAAGTTGAAAGTGTATGGGGATTCGTCCATCATCATCTACCAAGTCAGAGGAGATTGGAAAACCAAGGATGAAAAATTAATACCTTATCAGCAGCATGCAATTAGTCTGGCTCAGAGCTTCACAGAGATAGAGTTTGACTATTCCCCAAGGGACAAACAAATATGCTAACGCATTGGTCACCTTGGCTTCAATGATCGGTGGTGATCCTATCGAATGCACAAAACCCTTGATGATAGAAAGAAGAAGGCAGCCGGCATATGCAGAAGTTGATGCATTGACAGTTGATGGAAGACCTTGGTTTGCACCCATAGTAGACTTCATTAAAGAAGACAAATACCCTGCAGATGCTACAACAAGAGAGAAAAAGACATTGAGACGATATGCTTCACAGTTCGTCCTTTGCAAAGATATCTTATACAAGAGATCATATGATGGGGTATAATTGGTCTGTGTCGATGAAGAGCAAGCACAAACCCTCATTGAACAAATACATCAAGGAGTTTGTGGACCGCACATGAATGCTAGGATGCTTGCAAAGAAAATCCTGAGAATAGGGTACTATTAGAACACAATGGAAACAGATTACGTGGAGTTCGTGAAGAAGTGCCACAAATGCTAGATCTTCGCCAACCTAATACATGTATCGCCTATAGAATTGCACACTCTCAGTTCACCTTAGCCATTTTCAACTTGGGGTATAGAGGTGATCGGAAAGATTCACCCAAAAGCATCAAATGGACACGGGTTCATCTTAGTAGCCATCAACTATTTTACCAAGTGTGTAAAAGCTCAGTCATATGCTAAACTCACGACAAATAAGGTAGCCAAGTTCTTCCTAGAGCATATCATCTGTCGGCATGGGATGCCTCATGCTCTAATCTCATATCAAAGTCAACACTTTAGAGGAAAGGTACAAGAGCTGTGTGAGAAGTTTAACATCCAAAGGCACCGTTCCTCCCCTTATCGTCCACAGACAAATGGAGCAGTAGAGGCCACCAACAAAAATGTCAAGGTCATCCTCCAAAAAATGATAGAAACTCATGGTGATTGGGCAAACAAGCTGCCATATGCATTATGGGCATATAGGACTTCTATAAGGACATCTACTGAAACAACACCTTACTCTTTATTATATGGTATGGAAGCAGTACTCCTAGTAGAAATGGAAGTGCCATCACTGAGAATCCTAATGGAGTCCATAATCCTTGAAGCTGAATGGCTTCGATCCCGTTATGAAAAGTTGGACCTCATTGATGAAAGGAGAATGAAAGCGGCTCACAATGCAAAGAAGTACCAACAAAAAATGGCCACCACTTTTAATAAGAAGGTCTATATTCGTCACTTGGCAGTAGGAGATCTAGTACTGAAGGAGCAAAGAGCACCTATCCATGACCCCAGGGGTAAATTTCATCCATCCAAACTGGAGTGGACCATTCATAGTGAAAGAAATCTTACCTGGAAAGGCAGTTCGATTGATAGATCTGGATGGTAAAGAGTTACAGTACCTGACCAACCTTGATCAGGTGAAACAATATCATGTCTAGCCTCTGCACTCTTCAAAAAAAAAAAAAAAAAAAAAACAGGAGAATGCAGTTGGTTGTTTATTTACGAAAGCCGACAATAAAACAACATTTGGAGGACTTTACAATAGATTGGGTTGGATTCTCCAAAGAAGTTACTACATCCCGCTACTCAGGAATGGTTTCATCATCTCATCATAACTATAGGAAGACCCTCCTGCTTTCTGGCTAAGCTCTTTCATCCGTTCATCTATCCAACAGATTTTCCAAGAGTCACATATCAAGCCCATCATTCACATCTTTTCATATCGACCCTAGTGGGCATGTCAATCTGAAGATAATGATAATGATGAATCTAGCTGTAACTCTTATCTGTTGTTCATTACATTCAATGGCATCCAAAGATTCCAAAGAGCCCTTCCTTTTCAAGCCCATAAAATGGTATCTCTTTGAAGGGATCGACCATTCTACATAAACAACCAAACTATCCTCCTGATGGGAAACTCATCTGGATAGCTTCTTGTTAGCCGAGTTTAGCCTTCGTCTTCGCTTACCTGTCTTTGATTTAAAAACTTAGGCCCAGACAAGGTCATGCATATGCACATATTTCATGCACAACTCCCTAGGGTTTTCAATGTGTCTAACAATTATAGTATAAGAAAGTTCTAATGATTTCCCTACTAATTCTATTGTAGGTCGGGATTTTTTATAGGTCAACTTTGGTGAGCACTGTAGAGCTTTTACTAGTCAAACAACATGGTAAAGATGGATAGAGCATTGAAGAATTGGAGTTGGCGTATGGAATTCATTGAAAATCATTCATTCTTAGAGAAGATTCACTTGGACGTCCTCCTCCAAATGATAACAGTAAAATTGTGCCTAGGTCTACTAAAAACAGCTATTCAATGTTTCCAATAGCTCATGTATTCAGGGGTTTGGTGAAGCCGAATTGTGCCCTACTATCGAAGAATTCAGAGCATGCCTCCTTTATCCACCAAAAAGAAAGATGTTTAGACCATACCCTAAGAGAGATTATAAGCAGAGAATAAGAGACTTCTTTAGCTGGAATAAAGAAGAAGCAAAATTGTTCGTTCAAGATCAGAGATTGAAATTGCAACCCATGATAGATACCTATGCATGGAAAGAGCCTGAAGGTGGTGAACCAAAAACATGGAGAAGATGAGTCTATCTATATTGCATCGTTGCTCGAACATTATTGCAGAGTCAAGAAGCTACAGGATCTCCTATCATTATTGTTCTCATCAAACATGCAAAGCGTCAAGGAGACATCGTACCTACTATGTTAGCAAAGACTCGGAGGGGACTAGATCTTGTAGCAAATCTCCAAGGCAGGTGTCATTTAGAGAAGTTCAATGGATCATTATACTTGCTTCAAATCTGGTTAGTTGAAAGGTTGGGTCTAGTAGAGGAACTCAGAGCACCAAGTCTTGATCGTTATCATCTAGTAAAGAGGGCATATCCTACTGTATATCAAGTTGACACAGATTGGCTATCACGTCTTAAGCAAATGACCATTTCAAGCATCAGATGAAATTGTAGTTGGTGGAATGCAGAGAAAGTTATCACAAACACCCCAGGCAGTGCAGATGTTCAGATCATGGGCGTGACACACACTTCATTTTATTCACCCACAAGGTTATTCCATTTATATGGGCATTGAGAGATATCAACAAGAAGGAAACATGTTTTACAGCACCTAAAGAATTAGACCATGATCTGGCCGAGGCTATCGCTAGTGGATGGGATAAGCTGACTCTTCAGAGGATTCTTTAGGTATATCCAGATGTGTTTGAACACTTTGAACACTCTTTTAGTGTTTAGATCTAGTAATTTTCTTTAAAGCTATGTAATTAGACAAAGTTTGTGACCCAATGAAAACCATTTCCATTTTTAGCAGTCCTTCCTAATCCATTCAGAGTATGCATGCCAACAGAGTCATTTGTTTTGAATGTGCATGATTTGTGTGATGATGATTGCCAGTCTTGATATTACTGTGATTGCCATGGCATGGATGTAAAAGCTAATTTATTTGGTTTGATGATCTTACCTCTTTGAATTTTCATCTCTCCAATATTGAGAGGCAAAAATGCGATCTTTACCCTCAATTGATACAATCTCGACTAAAGAGGGTTATCTGTAAGCACCCCATTTTTGTCATCCCCAACTGAACAAAGTCTTACTGGAGTGTAGACATCAAAGTGAGAGAAGTGAGAGAAATTTTGAAAAAGTACATGGGAGGCGAATGAAACTCTCTAAAAAATGATAGTCGATCAGTCCCGGCATGCTGTCTATAGTGTTTTTAGAAGAGCCGAGATGGTCCCTAGTGTCTAAGAGCCTAAGTGAATACATATGACAAGTTGGTGGATCTTAATGCGAGGTTTGAATTTTGACTGTGACTTCGAGGTGGTCTTCGGCTGGTCCCATAGCAAGGTCATGGGCTGCAACCTGCATGGATGCGTAGGTTTAAGAAATACCTTCAAAATGAGACCATAATCACTCAATTCCGATGTCAAATGGAGAAGATATTGCGATTTTAGTTTGGCAATAAGAATAAGAGTATTTTCTAGAAATTAATAATAATCATCCAAGGGCTTGCATGCAAATTATCGTAAGTTTAATTATTTAAACTTCATCTAATCATATCTTACTCATCTGACATCCAAATGAAGTGATTCCAGTGCCATTATTCCTCATTTTTGGTACTCTACAAAGTGGACGTGGAAAATCTGGAGTAGAGGTCTCCGAGGATCACATACGGAGCCGCAAGTCGATATGCCCGGTTAAACTTCAATTCCTCATAATTTTATTATCCGACGTCCAAGTCAGGTGATTCCAACACCATTATTCCTCATTTTTAGTGCTCTACAAAGTGGACGTGAAAAATTTGAGGCAGAGGTCTCCGAGGCATCCCATGCAGTGTTGCTAGCTGAATTATCATAAATTAGCCTGTTTAAACTTCAAAAATTCATTTGTTGGCCATTTTACTTCCAAATGAGGGGATTCAAGCTCCAGTATTTCTCA
The DNA here is from genome assembly GCA_028583415.1 of Protea cynaroides. Classification (NCBI taxonomy): domain Eukaryota; kingdom Viridiplantae; phylum Streptophyta; class Magnoliopsida; order Proteales; family Proteaceae; genus Protea; species Protea cynaroides. The sequence continues at coordinate 25,892,687 of CM053276.1, read as the reverse complement.
TTTTTAGTGTTATACCAAGTAAACCTATAAAATTTGGGAGAGAGGCCGTCAAAAGATTCCATGTGGAATGGCAGTGAAAATGGCCCATGAAATGATAGAGATAGAAAAACCAATCTTGGTCCAACTTAGCTCAATCCAAGCCAGTCTTAATCTAATCAGTTAACTCAAGTTAGTCCAAACTAGTTTTGACCCAACCAGCCCAGCCAATTCAGCCAGACCAATTTGGACCAAGTCGGCTCAACCCGTTGTGTACATGTGCATGCATATTAACATATTATATTATATGTTACATATTAATTATATTATATATACATTGATATATATATAGAGAGGCTAGAGAATCTGAGAAAAATATGAAAAAAGAATGGAAGCCACATGCTCGGATACTTGGGAAGTTAGAGAGAGATAGAGATTCGTTGGGACTCGACATGGAAAGGATATTGAGAGATATGGAAAGAAATCAAGAAAAAAATAGAGAAAGGGAGGATAGGAGAAAATCTGAGATTGAGCGAAAAAAGAGAGACAGAGAGAATTCGAGAAGAGAGAGAGTGAAAACGGAGACCAGCCGTGAAAAAAAGGAAGGAATTGAGTGAGAGAGAGACTCAGTGGAGATTTGGAAAAAAAGACAATTTGGAAAGAAAAAAATATATGAAGAAAGAACAGAATTTGGAAAGAAGTGGAGAGAATAGGAAAGAGGGGGGAGAAGGAAATCAGAAAAAGAGATGAAGAGTCAGAGGACTCTAGAAAAAAAAAAGCAAAAGAGAAAAAGTGAGATCGAGAGGAGAATAGAAGAAGAAGGACCAAACCGGGGAGAGTTTGTGAGATCTGAGAGACTGAAGAGGAGGAGAAACCACTTGTAGAAGAAAGGAGGCTGTTGGCCCAGAATAGAGAGAAGAGGAAGAAGATCGAGGAGAGGAAGTTGGAAAAGAAGAAAAGTCGGGAGAAGACCAACCTAAAACTTAGGTCAGCCGCCCCCTTATCGTTGCTTTAGTTTTTTTTTTGTTTTTTTTATTTATTCCTGTCTCACTGTTTGCAGCCATCACACTATCCATTCAGCCCCCACCGACTTCATTCACCTGGTTAATAACATATCTACAAACCCCATGACCAGAACCAGAATCCATAACTTAACTCACTGAATCCAATACACCCAGTCATGCATCTACTCCCTTCAGCCAACACATCCCACATAACACCTGTACAACTGATAATCCCCTCCAACCAAAACCTATAGATCCCACATACTATTCCCATGCATCAACTCACTACAATCTCTCACCAATATCCTCTACACGGCTTACCCTGCTGCTACCCGAGACATGAAACATGATCCTTTGCAACCTAAACCAATTATCGTGAGTAACCGCCGGTGTCTGCTGTTCTCATATGAAAAGCCGAAGTGCGCTCAAGCGACGAACTCTGATCTGTACTCTTACCCTCCATGATCCTTGATTCAATTTGGACCATTGATATTGATTTAAAAATTTATTTTGATTCATTGATCATAGAATTTTTATGTGTTTGAATTATGTCCATTGATCTTGAATTGAATGTAATGAATTATGGCCATAGATGTAGAAGTTTTAAATATGATTGAGCATGACCTTTTGATTTAGGATCTTAAATGTGATTGATCGAATTTTTAATGTGGCCCTTTTGATCATGAATGAATTTAATGTGATGAAATTTGATCTGAGTATGCCTGAATTTCATATCAGTTAAATTGATCGAGTATGCCTGAATTTGAATGAAATTGATCTAATTGTGGTAATATGATGAAATTGATCATATTGTGTGAAAATTGATTCTAATTGATCCAATTGTGGTAATTGATGAAATTGAGCTCATTGTGTGGAATTTGAATGAAATTGATCCAATTGTGGTAATATGATGAAATTGATCCCATTGTGACGAAATTGATTGGAATTGATCAAATTGTGAAATTTTTATGAAATTGAGTCAATTGTGGTAATTGATGAAATTGAGCACATTGTGTGAAATTTGAATGAAATTGACCCAATTGTGGTAATATGATGAAATTGATCCCATTGTATGGAAATTGATCCAATTGTAGAGTTTTTATGAAATTAAACTAATTATGGTAATTGATGAAATTGAGCCCATTGTATGGAATTTGAATGAAATAGATCCAATTGTGGTAATTGATGAAATTGGACCCATTGTGTGAAATTTGAATGAAATTGATCCAATTGTGGTAATATGATGAAATTGATCTCATTGTGTGAAAATTGATTAGAATTGATTCAATTGTGAAATTTTTATGAAATTGAGTCAATTGTGGCAATTGATGAAATTGAGCTCATTCTGTGAAATTTGAATGAAATTGATTCAATTGTGGTAATATGATGAAATTGATCCCATCGTGTGAAAATTATTTGGAATTGATCCAATTGTAGAATTTTTATGAAATTGAGCCAATTGTGGTAATCGATGAAATTGAGCTCATTGTGTGGAAATTGGTTGGAATTGATCCAATTGTGAAATTTTTATGAAATTGAATCCATTTTATGGAAATTGATTGGAATTGATCCAATTGTGGTAATATGATGAAATTGATCCGATTGTGAAAATCGATTGAAATTGATCTAATTGTGAAAATCTAATGAAATTGATCCAATTGTGATGAAATTAAAATTGATTCGATCATATGCTTGAAATGATATGATTAAAATTGAACCATTGACCTTGGAGTTTTGATTAATTGGATTATTGATCTTGGAGTTCTAATTTGATCCGTTGATCATAATTTACATTGATTTAAGTAATCTGAATGATTAGATTATTAATTTGAGTAATCTGAACCGTTAAATTGTCATAAAAAATGATGTAAATGAATATGAACAGTTAGATTATCATGATAAGCGGTCTGAACCGTTAGATTATCTTTGGGAGTGATTGAAATAAATTTGAACAGTTGGATTATCATCAGGAATGATTTAAACCATTAGATTTTCATCATATTATGTTTAGAAGAATTTGAACCATTGGATTAATATCATGAGTGATATAAATGAATCTGGACCATTGAATTATCTTGATGATTGATGTAAATGAATCTGAACGGTTAGATTATGATTTTGAGAGATTTAAACCATTGGATTGACATTAGGAGTGATCTGAGCCATTGATTTTCTAATCTGATCTTGATTATAACTGATTTAGAAGAATCTGAGCCATTGGATCCAAGTATGATCATAATCACATTGATGAGAGAACTGAGCCGTTGATCTTGACTGTTTTGATGAAATCTGAGGTGTTGATTTTAATGATAATATTTTAAAGAGATCTAACCATTGATCGATGATCTGATATTGAGATATTAAGAGATTCACATTAGATCTCAACCATAGATCTAGAGAATTCTATCTGAGACATATTGAGACATACCTTGATTGAGAATAATACATGAGATGCTATGTCTATTGCCATATTGATTCACATGCTTTATTGTTATACTTGAAATGATATATGTTGTTATTTAACATATTTGTATGATATTTATTGTTGGCAGTAACTTAATTTCTGCAACACCCTGGTCGAACTGTCATATCTGTACATCTAGAAGACATATTAGATATGGGGACGTGCATGTAGGCACTCACATTCACTGAAAGGGTAAAAATGAAAATGATAAATTTTAATCAAGAGATATGAAGTCTAGCCTAATAAATGCCAAATTAGGGTTTTAGGTCAATGATAGCTTTAGGACGATCCCTACCCCTCAGCTCATATCCCCTAGGGTACAGAGAACTAGATAGGTGTGAAGTGAATCGAATCATAGAGCATTTAGGTTCTACATCCTGATCTTGAAAGAAGAACATCAATGATTGAATCTTCCAAACTATGTAGATCCTGATTCTTAGGGTATCACCCTAAGATACGTAGACAATTTAGAGAGATTTCCAAACACCGTTCAACACCCTGATCTTGAAAGAATACATGAATGAATGAATCCACATTCCAAACTACGCGGATCTTGATTCTTAGGGTAGCACCCTAAGATACGTAAGCAATTTGGTGAGATTTTTAAACACGGTTCCACACTTTGATCTTGAAAGCACACATGAATGAATTGAATCCGCATTTCAAACTACGTGGATCCTGATTCTTAGGGCAGCACCCTAAGATACGTAGGCAATTTGGTGAGACACCCAAACACGGTTTCACATTTCAATATATATAGACTAATCCTATAGGCTCCCTAGACCAAGGTAGAGTACACCTGAGTGGTTTTAGGTTAGCAAATTTTAGTATCCCTAGACCAAGATAGAGTACACCTGAGTGGTTTTAGGATAATGAACACTAGGCTTCCTTAGACCAAAATAGAGTACACCTGAGTGGTTTTAGGTCAGTAAATTTTAGTATCCTTAGACCAAGGTAGAGTACACCTGAGTGGTTTTAGGTCAGTAAATTTTAGTATTTCTTGGACCAAGGTAGAGACCTGAGTGGTTTTAGGATAATAAATTCTAACCTTCCTTAGACCTAGGTAGAGTTCACCTGAGTAGTCTTAGGTTAGTAGATCTTAGTCTTCCTAAACCGAAGTAGAGTACACCTGAGCGGTTTTAGACTAACCATCTGGGCTTCCTAAACCAAGGTAGAGTACACCTGAACGATTTTAGCCATCCTTTTATCTTAAATCAAGGTAGAGTACACCTGAATGGTCTTAGACATACCCTTTAGTCTTCTTAGATCTAGGTAGAGTACACCTGAGTGGTCTTAGAATACTACCGATTTCATTTCCTAAACTAAGGTAGAGTACACCTGAATGATTTTAGGATATCCACATCCATAACCCATCACAACGAATTACGTTATACTTTATTTTCAGGACCTCTGAAATACGTAGGCAACTTGGAGGACCTCTCTAAGTACGGTACCACATCTTAGTATCATTAGGTCCTCCACATTCATATCCACATCCATATCCATATCCATATTCACTTCAATCCACATAGGTTATCTCTAGATTCAATCTCAATTATCATCAAGTATAAATCTCAACTTGAACAATTGAATCTAAGAAAGCTTAACCATAAACCACATCCATAAACCTTAATCACAATTCGTTCAAACTACGTAATGGACTTGATTTCCAGGAATAGAATATGTAGGCAATTTGAGATGTCTTGGATGTCTTGGATTCAGTCCATCACCGAACCATCTTCGGTTTGGTGCAATGTATATTACTTTGCTTGTTTATTTATTTTTTAAAACATGTTTAGCTAAACCTAGGTTAGAAAATTTTAGTAACTTAGCATAGGATCTCCCATGAGCCCTAGTCATCATTAATTGACCATGAACAGTCAGAATCATAGAGTTTAAGGAAAGTAGAATCATATAGGAGGCCGATTTTCAGATCGAGCAGCTTTGGGTGCCTAAAACATTCCCAAAATGTACATTGAACGCTTACCCATTCTCTAATAGTTCAAAGCTGATATATTGGGTCAAATGGATCAATAGATGTTTTTTCTTATGATGAGACTACATTTTAGGTCCTAGACCTTAATCTAGGTGGCGACTCCAAATCATCATCGTCCATCAGAGATGGGTGGATAGATTTTGTCCTCACACCATCACGCATCATATTGTGGGACAGGCGGGTGGGGTTGGTTCATGCCCTGAGCATATGCGTGCGGGTAGCTTACTAGCACCACGACGCCTGGACATGATTTAACTACAAAACAAAGCCAAAATAACTTGGAATTAGTCAAAAATTTTAAAAATTTCGACAGCATAACGACAGTAATTTAAGCGAAGGCCTCGAACTCACCCAAAATTTGGGTAGGATGACTTATGTAATCATATAGCAATAAGTAAAGACCAAATAATCATCAAACAAAGTAAAAATTTCAACATTCTTAAGAAAAATCAATTTTTGGCCAAAACCTAGGTAAAAAAAACCATAAAATTTTGAGTTTGAGCAAACTGCTTGGTGAAACCTCAAATAAGTTGAGGGTTTTCGTCTATAGAGGTCCCAAAACAAATTCTAAGCCAAGGAAAAAGAATTCTTATGGTTGGAATACATCTAATCAAGAAAATTTGGGATTTAAGCATGAAATGGAGAAGAAAACGATGTAAAAGTGAATGAGGTAGGAATGATCTTACCTGGAGATGACGTTCAAGGTCTTAAGCGAAAGAAAATCGCTCCTAAGGACACCAATCGAACTGTAGAGACTCACTTTGGTGGAGAGGAATCGCCATCGGAGAGAAAGGAAGAGAGAGTTGAGTCAAAATGACTCAAAATCCCGATTTTAAAGAGGTTTCAGGGTATACCGGTCGACAATTTTGGGCTATACCGGTCAACCGGTACCCCCTGGGGTATGCAACCGGTACCTCCCGATCAGCTGATGGATTTTTTCTGCCTGACCATACCGGTGGCACCACACTCTACAGTGCCACGACCGGTATGTCGTGATTGGACAAAAAAATTCGAGAAAATTTTGGAAAAAAATTTAAATTGTGATTTTAATTGTTTCCATTGCAGTTTTCACCTTGCACCTGTTAAGACTAACACTATGATGATAAAATGTGTCTATTCGAACGTTTCTCATGTATTATGTCTACTTCTCATATTCAAACAGGGAAAAGTAAATTGAGATGGCAGGCTAAAATAGACGCAAAGGTTCACGAAAACGTCACCACTCAAGGGTGCTTCAACCCGAGGAAAATATGGAAACGGAAAATGTTGGGGAACAAATGTAAGACCCGTATCGTATTAACCAGTCTTACCACCTTGTATCAGGTTTTCCTATCATGGTCGGGCCAAGCGGACCAAGTGCTTGAAGAAACCACAAGACTAGGTATGAAATTGAACCCAAAATCATCTAATTAGGAGCATGTGATCGCATACCTAAACAGGTGGGGTCGACCACACCTCAGAATAATGTGACCACTGGAGTCTGGGACGTGTGGTCACAATTTTTGGATGTGTGGTTGACGGGTTCTGCGACCCCACGTGCGACTACACGAAGTCAAACTGACTCCGTGATTAGGAAATCTTCTTAATCCGAAGGGGGTTCTTTCCTAATCTAAGTAGGACTCTATATGGAGGGTTTTTCTCTTTATATAGGACGCCCCTTAGCCTCTTTCATCTTTTTAGAACTCAAACTGAAAGAGAGAGAAAGAAAAGAGGAGAAAGAGAAGAAGAATTGAAGAGGAAGACTAAGAGAAGGAAATTCAGAGAGAACTCTGATTCTTCAACAAGTTTAAGGTATGAAACATTCCCCATATCAGTTAAATGCCTAAAATAGATCATGAAGGAGATAGTGATTGAAAGTGAGACCCCAATCATAAATCCATGGACAAATTCGAAGAGATCCATGGAGGGAATCTATTAGGATGATGGATTATGTAAAAATATGAATTTTAAGCCATAGAACAATTATAGGAAGGATCATGATGATAAGCGAAAGAATCAAAATACGAAGGAATTGAATTGAGAGTGGAAAAGTCGACCATCACTCGTGTGGTATGCGACCACACGAGGCACATATGATCGACCACACGCCCTCGGGAAGGTTCCAGGGAGGGTGTGGTCGACCACACATATCGACCACACGCTCTCGAGAAAGTTCCAGGGAGTGTGTGGTCACATGTATGGTCGCATGATATGCGACCACACGCCTTCGAGAAAGTTCCAGGGAGGGTGTGGTCGCATGTTTGGTCGCATGATATGCGACCACACATAGCGATCACACACCTTGTGGTCGTAGAAACTGAGACCACAAGTGCAGCCGCACCTGCAACCACTCAGCTTCTGGAAGTCTGAATTGATGGAAATAAACTCTAATTTTATCTATAAATTTGTTAGGTTTCCAAGTGGTCTAAAAGTGATTTACAAAGCTTGAACGAGGAACAACAATCAACCAAAGGTGAGGAAACAAAACCTAAACTAATTGGCTAATAACAAGTTGTTTTACTTATTGAGTCCAATGTCATGAATGATTCTATACTTGTATGCTTGTAATGTGCATTTCACATGTCATCCAATATTCCTGCTATTACTGCTCATGCATATTTAATTATGTTTATTTATAACATGATGATGATGATGATGTTAGGAATAGACATGTGAATGTTTGCGTGTGGTTAGTGTGCTTGATGCGAGTGGAGCATCAGGGGGAGGACGTGACATTGGTTCATCCTGGTCACCAGACTCTAGCTCTATCTCTACTCAAGTCTTGCCCACTAACATCGTCGTATCGCCATTACCTTGGCAGAACTATTACGTCGTAGGGCATCAGGGGAGGTGGTCTCGGACCCTATAGTCTCTGACTCTGTCGGGGGGCCTTAGCTCTATCTCTATGGACGTATTGAAGGATGCTGGGGTGAGGCCTTGGATACACTGTTTGACATTAGGATTGGTTAGTTGCGAGCCCAGTTTGCAAGCCCTCTCCAATAGGGGCTTACGTGTTGGTATGGGTAGGGCATCAAAGGAAGTGTTATGCGGTGTTTGATCTGTGCACTTTAGCTCTATCTCTATTCCATGATGATTGCATGTAGGACGGCAATGATGTTTGATCCATTGGGCGGCTTTATACACTCGTGTATAGAGGTGCGGCGGCCACCAAATCTTTCTATAGCACATTGCAAACTTATAAACCAGACCAAATATATGAATTGAATGCATGCATATGTTTGTTGCATTGTTTTGTTTGCTCACTGGGCCATGATGTGTGCTCACCCTTTTGACGTCGAATATTTTTAGTTGATGATGCAGGTCCTACCGTGGAAGATTATATGAATGCACCAATGTACATACATGTTACTGCGATAGATGTGGAAGCTATGGTGGAGTCGCATGATTCGTCGTGTGAGGGAAACTCTTATGTTTTCGATTAGATTTAGTTGTTGGATTATCAGAACATGTAATTTATTACTTTATTTTATTTTATGTCTTGAGTCATTTGGAGATAATTGGATTAAATATTTATTTATCACTGTTAGACTCTCAATTCATTAATATTAAAGACTTCCGCTATTATTTATTTACTCTGATCATGGTTGTGGTTGTATCTGGTTTAATCAAATGGGCATGACCTATACGAGATCTTGGTTGAACCGTTGGTTCATAAACGGTTCATCACATCATTTTGGTTGGTTCAGAATTGGGGTGTGACAAAAAAACTTGAACCCGGAAGAAGAAAACCCAATGAGAGATGATGGGGACAGGACACCAAGGAGGAACAGTGGAGAGGGGGCATAATCACAGGGCACCAACAAATCTGTCAAGCCCTCCTCACATAAACTCTAAGACTATTGTAACAAATCTGGTCTACCAGATGGAAGCTCAGCAGAAGGTGTTCTTAAACGAGATGCTAAAAATATTCAGGCCACTGGGGTACATCCCTATAGAAGGTACAACTGAATCTAAAGGAAATAATACCTCATACCCGATGGATGGCAGCACTGGACTGATGGGTCAAGAACAGAATCCGTAACCACCACAGCAGATTCCAATAGCACGGGCCTATCAGGGGGTATACAAATCCGCCACTATGGTATGGAATGACTACACCACCACAGAACGACCTTAGCCGTGCCGTGGATAGGTCTTTGAAACTGAAGCCCCTACCTTCACAGGGAAGCCAGGGAAACCATTGTGGCCTGCACAATAGATTGCTAAGATGGAAAAGAGCTTCCGTTTGATGACTTGTACAAAAGACAAGAAGATGTTATTTGCTACACATGCTGAAGGAAGATGCTAATGCTTGGTGAAATTCTACCCGGCCATACTTGGAGACGAAGCACACCCAAATCACCTGAGAGATTTTCAAAGGGGCCTTCTTCGATAAGAACTTCCCAAAGAGTTTTCAGGATCAGATGGAGAAGGAATTCCTCAACCTGCAACAATCTTAGATGACTGTAGATGCGTACCAGCAGAGGTAAGAAGAGCTGTTTTTTTGCTCCAGCTAACATGCAAGAGGAGGAAACAAAGACCCGTAGGTTCATTATGGGATTGTGAGGAAGTATCTAGGAGCATGTTTTGGGCCTAGAAAAGAAAGTGTACAACGAGGTTGTACAGATTGCTCGCATTATCGAATCAAGCCAAAGAGACAGCTTCTTTGCCCAAAACAAGGGACTGAAGAGGCCTATCATTGAGACATCAGGTAGAGGGAATACTAGACCCTTCCACCCCTACAGGGCTCAGACTGCTGCGGTGTCAGCAAAGAATATTACTGCACTATCACCGCAAGTAGCTGGACAGAGTACAAACATTAAATGCCTCAATTGCCAGTAAGTGGGTTACTATGCCAGAGCTAGTACTCTGCCTAAGAAGCAACCGTCGCAGCAAGAAAAGGTATTTGCAATCACCACAGAGGAAGCAGTTGCATTACCTTATGTGGTTACGAGTATGATTTCATCCATTATTACTTGTTTACTGCATTACTGTGTATGAGCATGTAGACTAAGGGATAATTTAATTTCAGGAATAGTTAATATAGTTGGTATACCCGCTAGAGTCATCTTTGACTATAGGGCTACATATTCCTTTGTTTCTATATCTTTTGGGAGGAAACTGGAGTTACTTGTCAAGCCCTTGACTCTGAGCTTGATGGTTCGTTCTCCATTGGGAGTAGAAGTGGTTTTGACTACATGCTATGGGTTGTGCCTAATTCACATTGATGGGCAGAACCTAGAAGCAAATTTGGTCCAACTCGAGATGGCAGACTTTGACGCTATCTTGGGGATAGGCTGGTTAGGCCAACATTCAACTAGTTTATTATGCGCCGAGAAGAAGCTTGCTTTCAAGGATGATAGTGGAAAGGAGTTCAGCTTCACAGGAACTAAGTTACCTAGGAAGCGGAAGCTTATCCTCTCTGCCCTAAAAGCTAAGAGATGCTTAGACAATGGAGGAGTTGGATACCTAGTATTGTTGGTCGATGTTGCTGTCGAGGTACCAAAGATGAAAGATCTAGAGGTGGTACGAGAGTTCCCCGACATATTTTCAGAAGATCTACCCAGACTACCTCCAGACAGGGCTACAGAGTTTGTGATAGACTTTATGTCAGGATCGGTGCCAGTGTCTAAAGCACCCTACAGGATGACCCCTATTAAAAGAGTTGAAGACCCAGTTACAGGAACTACTAGATAAGGGTTTCATACAACCAAGCATATCGCAGTGGGGAGCGTCTGTATTGTTCGTAAAGAAGAAGAAGGATGGTAGCGTACGACTATGTATCGACTACCGAGAGTTGAACAAGTTAACCATCAAGAACATATACCCTTTGCCTAAGATTGATGATCTATTCGATCAGCTGCAAGGTGCAAAGGTTTTCTCGAAGATTGATCTTAGATTTGGGTATCACTAACTAAAGATCAAGGCTAGAGATATTTCGAAGACTGCTTTCAGGATGAGATATGGGCATTACGAGTTCCTTGTGACGTCGTTCGGGTTGACCAATGCCCCTGCATCATTCATGGAACTGATGAAACAAGTGTTTCATGACATGTTGGACACCTCACTCATTGTATTCATTGATGACATACTGGTCTACTCAAAGGACGAGGATACACATGCAACACACTTGAGAGCAACCCTACAACGGCTAAAAAGGGAGAAGTTTTATGCCAAGTTCAAGAAGTGTAAATTTTAGCTGAAGGAAATGACTTTCTTGGGTCACGTAGTACCTGTATACAGTATAAGGTAGATCCAAGCAAGATTGCAGCTATAGTAGGATGGGAAGCACCGAAGTCAGTTGCTGAGATTCGTAGCTTCCTTAGATTGGCTAGTTACTATAGAAGATTCATGGAAGACTACTTAAGGATCGCCATTCCACTCACCAGGCTAACCAAGAAGGGAGAGAAATTCATATGGATGGATGAGTGTGAGAAGTGCTTTCAGACTTTGAAGTCAAGGCTAGTCTCTGCACCTATCTTGACTATTCCAGCACCAGGTCTGTCGTTCACTCTATATACGGATGCATTAGGGTTGGGACTTAGATGTGTATTGATGTAAGGAGAACAGGTGATCATCTACATGTCAAGATAGTTTAAGGAGCATGAAAAGAATTATCCTACGCATGATCTGGAATTAGCAGCGGTCAGTCATGAAATCAACTTGAAGGCATTATCTGTATGGTGAAAAGTTTCAAATCAAGTCCGATCACAAGAGCTGACTTACCTTTTCACTCAGAAGGACATGAATATGAGGCAAAGAAGGTGGTTGAAACTACTAAAGGACTATGATTGTGACATCCAGTACCATCCAGGTAAGGCAAACATTGTGGCTGATGACTTAAGCAAAAAGTGGGCATTAACACCTGAGGCAGGACCCACTACAAATGCCGCACTATGTTTTGTAGCCTCTGGCTCAATAGAGAATGAAGAACAACATATACTAGAGTCAGTAGAAGATCAAGTAGAGTATGGCTTAATTCACAAGTTCACACTGATGTTTGTAGCCTTGAAAATCTCACCAAATCTGATAGATGAGGTAAAAATAGAAATCCTACAAAATCCACCCCTCAAGACTGTGTAAGAAGATCTAGAGAAAGGTAAAAATAACCCCGACTCTACCTTGGATGCAGATAAGGTACTCAGGTATCGCGGATGATTATGTATACCTGAGAGTGAGAACTCAAACATCAGAGACAGAATTATGACAGAAGCTCATTATACCCCATATTCGGTACATCCAGGAAGTACTAAGATATACCATGAGAAGAAGAGATAGTGGAGGGGTATGAAAGTGGATGTGGCTCGGTTAGTATTTCAATGTCTGAATTGGCAGCAAGTGAAAACGAAAAGATAAAGACCAGCTGGGTTGTTACAACACTATCGGAGCCAGCATGGAAATGGGATTGTATCACAATGAATTTCGTCACTAGCTTACCCTTGACACCAAGGTCAGTGGATGCAGTTTGGGTGATAGTTGATCGACTTTCCAAGATAGTGTGCTTCATCATTGTCAGACCTCAGTACACCATGGACAGATTAGCCAAGCTATATGTGGATAACATAGTTAGACTTTACGGTGTGTCGAAAAGCATAGTATCTGACAGAGATCCCCGCTTTACATCCAAGTTCTGGGAAGGATTACAGAAAACCATGGGAATTAAGCCAAAGTTTAGTACAACCTTTCATCCTCAAACAAATGGACAGTCAAAGAAAACTATCCAGATCTTAGAGGATATGCTCCGAGCGTGTGCCATACATTTCAAGGGAGCTTGGGATGAGAAGCTATCGCTCATCGAGTTCGCCTACAATAATAGTTATCAGGCTACGATCCAGATGGCTCCATATGAGGCACTTTATGGAAAGAAATGTCAGACACCTCTGTTATGGAATGAGGTAGGAGAAAGAAGGATAGTAGGACTGGAGTTCGTAGAAGAAACTTGTCGAGCGATTGATCAAATTAAAGAAAGGATAAAGATAGCTCAAGTTCAACAAAAGCATTATGTAGATAACAAACGTCGAGACCTGGAGTTTGTAGTGGGAGACAAGGTATTTCTAAAGATATCACCTGTGTGAGGTCTGAAAAGGTTCGGTAAAAAGGGGAAGCTATGCCCCAGATATGTTGGACCGTACGAGATACTAACCAAACGTGGTAATGTGGCATATCAACTGGCCCTGCCACCATCCATGTCAAGTGTTCATGATATGTTTCATGTTTCACTACTGAAGAAGTATATCAGAGATCTATGACACATCTTGATAGCAAATCCACCAGACTTGACAGAGGATTTGACATTTGAGGTAATACCCGTAATGCTCACAAGCCGAAAGGTACAATACCTCCGAAACAAGGATATCCATTATGTCAAAGTACATTGGAAAAGCTAAGATATAGAAGAAATCACTTGAGAGGAGGAGAACGAGATGCGAAAGGAGTACCCCAACCTTTTCAACGAAGAAGGTTCGTGTAAATTTCGAGGCCAAAATTTCTTTAAAGGGTGAAAGAATTATGAGCCTACATGCAAATTTTGGGGACAAAATTTCTTTTAAGGGTGGGAGAGTTGTAAGACCCGCACTCTATGAACCCGATCTAAGCCTCTATTTCGTGTCGTGACATATTTTCCAATCATAATAGGACTGGACGGGATGAACGGATGACAATCAGGTATGAAAATGGACCAAAACAGATGTAATAAGTTATACCGGTCTTACATACCGGTCTACCAGTATGCCTGCTCGGGCAGGCTAGTCAAATCTGAAAACTAATCTTTGTGGGTCCCACTTGCCAAATCTCAATCTTATGGATTTTTCTAACATAGGAAACTTTTCTAAACTCTATCCTAGTCTATATAAGGACTCTTAAACTTCCTTAAACCTCTTTAATTGATTCTCACAAACCTTAGAAAGGAGAAGGAGATCTGAAGAGGAGAAAGGAGCTGAGAAAGGTAGAATAGGAGATTTCATTGGACGAAGAACACCATAGTTTGCAAGCCAATGGTAAGTGCATGTACCTCTCTCTATTAGGTTGTTTTAAGGTGGTGATCAATACCATGCAAGGTTAGGTATTGATCCAAAATCCTGATCCACCGATAAACTCTAATTTGGTTGAAAAACCCTAGATTCGAATTCTAGACCAAGGATCGTCAGAACTAGGACTTCAATGGAACATAAACATACCCAATACATTGCTCAGGCCTAAAATGCATAGGAGAACCCCTGAAGACAAGTTGGAAGACCGACGAAGACAAAGCACCAAGTTGGTGGTCTCACGAAAGCACACCGGTCGACCATACCGGTCACACCATCCCCCTAGTGGCGCGACCGGTACATGCTACCGATATGCACTGAATGGGGTGTTTTCTACCCCAGTTGATTTTCAACCAACGTAAAACCTATAAAACTAATTCTAACTAAATCCTAACGTCGTGTAGGACCTTGTGATAGCAAGATTGAACTTTGTAACGTATAGCAAGCTAACAATCAAGCGTCATGTAAGGGAATCAGACCTAAACCTTAATAACTTAATAACAGTAAAACGTTGTTAATTATTACTGTTTATATGGAGTGTTGCTTGTGCATATTCACATGTCATCTTTACTTTCAGTTATTATATTTTGTTCATGTATACTCATTATGCTAGGATGTGATTGTTAGGCATGTGAATATTTTTGTTAGTGTGTGGAATAGGAAGGGCATGGGGTCTTGGATCATTTCTCACACTAGCACCTTTTGGTATCGCTACTATCTTAGCATGCTTGGTATAGATAGGGTATCAGGGGAAGGACGTGACATTGGGGTCTCTGGCCTAGCCACCAGACTTGAACCCTATCTCTATACCATAGGGAGCTATGCTAGGATAGGGCCTACTGTGATGACATATAGGATTGGTTAGTGACGAACCCACTTGCAAGCCCTCGCCAATAGGGGTGTAGGTATTGGTACGATAGAGGGTATCAGGGAGAGGACGTGGGATAGAGGCACAACCTGCCCACCAGACTCTAGCTTTATCTCTATACTGGAGCGAGTGATGTGGGGAGGCAGCAATAGTATAGATCGGAGCCTGATTGTTAGGCGTGCTCACACTGTCGTGCATGGAGGTCTGGAGTGCAACATATCCTTACCATAGCACTGTGCAAGTATACCAGACCAAATATGAATGTTACTCATGCATATTGCTTATTGTATTGTTTGATTTTCATACTGAGTTAAGTTGTGAGCTCACCATTGTATATATACATGTTTTTAGATGTTGATGCAGGTCATACCGTAGAGGACTACGTGGATGCTCCAGTGTATGGAGGTGTTGCTACTTTGGATGTGCAAGCAGGGGAGGACGAGCATGACACTTCATGCGAGTGTCCTTACTGCGTGTACCTGTAGGATGTTTTGATTTAGTTATTTTGTTTCAGTTTAAATTTTATAAATGACGTAATAGATATTTTATTTATGTTTTGGTGAGAAGAATAATTGGTTACTATATTTACAATGTATAACTCAATTAATTTAATTAAAGACTTCCCTTATGTTCATTATATTTTGATCATGGTTATGTATAATGGTTTGTGTAAGTGGAAACGGTCTTATGGAAATCCTGGTGTGAATCGTTGGTTTAGTAGCGGTTCATTCATATTTCTGGTTCAGTCAAAATTGGGGTGTGACACTGTCCATGTGGGTACCGCTTTGCATATGCTAATATCTTAGTGGAGTAAAGGCGGCTAGAATTAAACAGAAGTCTAAAACTCTAGTGGGGTACGGCATTGGATTGCATAGTAATTAATATTGGTTAGGATTGCCAGAACCCATGAACTGCATCCTTGCCAATAGGTGTAAGGTATTGGCATAGGTTCATATTACAGAGGCATGATCATGAGTATGGTGCTCCCCATTAACGACGTAGTGTGTTGGGCGGTTGAGCCAAACATGGATTATGGCCTTCTCCATTCATGACGTGTTGTGTTGGGATGATGTTGATCGGTGATCTTCTTCAGGTATTGCTAGCCAGAGACGGGTTGAAGCTTAGAACTAGAAGCCAAGATGGAGCCTATCGTGGGGGTTGCTGGCACTTCTTGACGTGGTCTTGATGTTGTCTACATTGTTAAGTGGTAGGCACACTTAGCATGGCTGAGCGATGTGTCGTCTCTCTTCTCGTGCATGAGAGTTATATCCACGAGGCTCAAGAAGACACTCGCATGTTTCATAAGACCATACCACTAATAATTTGACTGCAATCATATTGCTTGCTTGCATGTACTAACTCTCTTACTAAGCTGAAATTGCTCACCCATGTATACACACTTTTTTCTAAATTTTGATTCAGATTATTCTATTGCTGATTTTGTGGATGCTTCAGTTGCTGATGGAGTTTATGCTGGTGATTTGACTAATCATAAGGATGTTGCTCATGGCCTTACTTCCGAGTGTGATGTGTGAATCTAGAGATCGTAGCCATACTTTAGTTTAGTCTAGCTTTTGTTTCTAGTTTGAGAACATGTTGTCCTAGATTTTATTTAGACATATTGAGTATTTATTTGAACATAAGTAGTTTTTATTTTTTGAATTGTTAACTAAGATAAACCTGTTGAAGTATTCTATTTATCATTAAAAGTTCAACCTGCTTTATAATTTAAAGACTTCCGCTACGGTGGTCTTATTTAACTTTGATTATTGTGTGGATTATGGCATTGTGAACGAATTTATTAGTTAATGGTAACACTGCAAGTACGGGATCTTGGGGTAGGATTGGCTTGTTATGGAGTGATCCAATCGCGCCTTAAAGGCTCCGGATTTGGGGTGTGGCAAGATAACAAAACATTGAGTTCTTAGCATAATAGAAACAACTCTTCTTAACATCATCCACCTACCCAAAAGAAAATAGCAGGAAAAAAATGCCATCTAACATCCATAAAATCCCACACACATACATGAAAAAAAAAAAAAAAAAAAAAAAAAAAGAAAGAAAGAAAGGAAAACAAAGTGTGGCAGACCCTTAAGCATAATGGTTTGTAATGCTATGTTTCTATCATTGCTCGTCAATGCAAGTAATGAGGGTGAACCTTGGTGTGATGGTAAGGTTGTTGTATTACAATCTGGTGGTCACGGGTTCAAAACCTGAAAACAGACTCTACATTGCCAGGGAAAGGCTATGTACACTCTGTCGCTCCCTAGACCCTACAATAATGGGAGCCTCAGTACATTGGGACGTCTTTTTTTTTTTTTTTTTGTCAATGCAAGCAATCTAGGCTTCATTCTCTATTTCCAATTGGAGATAATCAACCTAAGCCTATGAAATTAAGTTCTTCTTTGATATGATAATCCAATTCTTGTGAAGCTACATCTATGCTGCTATCACCATCGATTAGAGCCCTCTAGTAGGAAGGAGTGTAAGATATTTTTATAGACCAAATTAATTATAAGGTTAGTTGGTTCAGTGAGAATCTGATTACAGGTAAACTGATTTAAATATGATTAGAGATGGACCAACCTGGTCCACTGTGGGACTGATCCAGGATTGGGGGTAGTATTATAAATACCAATGGTTAAAGTCCCTATAGCCACATTATTATTTTCTTTTCCTCTTTCTATACGCAGAGAGAATTCAAGAGATCATCGTCAGGCTGTGGAAGACTTTGATCCAAACATTCAAAGCGAAGGAAACAATCGAAAATCAATCTACAGTAAGAAGTATATGTCTTATCATCTTCTTTTAATACTCATTGTATTCTAATAGTCTGTATAATATATTCGTTAAAGTTCATTAAAAATTACATGGGAAAAACCCAAAGAAATCTAAAAAGTCTCACAAAGAGTTCACGTTGAAAGACTTAAAATAGTCGGCCGCTGAGAAAGCAAGGTAAAGTGTCCATGCAATAATTAATTTTATCTTTAAAAAGTGTGTCGTGGACTGTAGTCAACAATACAAAAGATGCTCAAAAGGTCCTACTCATGTCTGTTTGACAGATTTTACTAGGAAGATAAGACATAGAATGGGGAAAAAAATAGAAATAATATTTCACTTACAAGTTCCAATTCAATGAGGAGAAAACTGTTAGTTGATGTTACATTAATATATGAAGATAAAAAGTCATATATATACTGCATCAGATACATGGTAAGCAACAGATGTAAGATTTCTAGTGAGGAATATCTTCACCAATACCAATGCATCTTCTTGTTTCAATTCAATACTTAATAAAATCCAGTTTAATTTGCATGGGTCTGCTCAGGGGTTTACGGTTCCTTGGCCGTGAAGGATGAACAAACCCTCACCACTGCTCATCGACAAAGTTGTTGTTGCTACTCGAGAAGGAATAAGGTAGCTAGTGAGGGAGAAGTCGAGGAGTTACTCAAGAGTTTACGGTTCACCACTTCACCTCGGGCATGAAGGATGAACAAGCCCTCACCGCCGCTTGTCGTCGTCAAAATCATCATTGCTCATCGTCAAATAGTCGTTGTTGCTGCTGCTCGTGAAGGAGTGAGCGAAAAGGAATGAGGGAGTGACGGAGAAGTCAAGGAGTTGCTGCTTGTGGGGGAGAAAGAAACTAGGGATTAGTTTAATCGGGCCCTCACTGTGGGAGGGAAGGTCAAATGGCCTGTGTCTGAGTCCTGGAATCAAGATATGGACTCGGTTTTTGTTTCTAATGTAGTGCATGCTGATCTTCAATAGATTTGTTTCTTACCAAAAAAATATATATATATATAACTGTTTTTTTTAATAGTAAAATAAAAAAAATGGAATAGAGGGATGTTTGCAGTATTTTACCAGATTTATGGAAGAAATATGGGAAAACGCATATAATATGGTTCAATGGGGGTATGGATGTACTTAATGTGTATGATACGCGTTTTAACTAACTAGGATCTGGACTATGTTTTGATAGTTCTTTATAATAGTTTGATAAACTGTATTAACTTGATTCTCAATCATAATGGTGTGATGGTCATCATTTTGATGTAGGTACACGAGGAGACTGTTAAAACTTAAAAGGAAGATTGAGAATGAGTATTTCCTCAATAGTGAACCCTAGACGGGTTCCTTTGACAAGGCTGGTAATTCAGATGTAGTACCTCTTACGGAATGAACCTCTATGACGCAATAAAAATGTGTTACAAATATTGGGAAGCAGTGATGGGTCAGTGTTCTAGCCCATCCTCCATGTGGAAAGCGTTCAAAAATACCCTCTCTCTGTATCACATAGTGTTTTCCCTTTTGCTCTGTTACTTAGGGTTTTCCCATAGAGACAATATATGGACCCTCTAAAAACCCTAATCCCATATAATTATAAATTGACTCTTGTATGTATAATGAACCCAAACTCCAATTACAAATACAATTGCAATAACTATGTGGACCCTAAAGAATACAAGACATTACCCAACAAATAAATCACTTTAAAAAAAATTTGTGAAAATTCTATTTTATCTTTGACTTATAAACTTGTAAGAATAAGACAAAAAAAAAAAAAGTTAAAATAAGAGAATTTTTTTTATGGCCTACCCAAGTAGGTGGAGACCCATGGTTTAAAGCATTTTAACATCAAAAGATGGATCCACATCTTCTCCTCCAAGAGAATCTGGTGGAGAGGTGACGCCCCCATTGGATGGACGATACCTGAGGCTCGGGTGAATCCGAGCCCTTCATTCGAGCCGACACCCCCTGTCGACTCAGCTTGTCAGCTCGATGTCAGCTCGGGGATTCATCCAAGGCACAGGTGTCGCCTATCTAATATGGGCGCCACCTCTCCTCCAAATTCTCTTGGATGAGAGGATTTGAATCCTCAAAAGTTACAAAGCCATCAATCTTGCTATATTTGAAGTTTTCACAATACCCCTCCCTTTTCTCCAACCATCCACAAAAGCTTTTTTTTTTTTTTTTTTTTTTTTTAATTTTGAAAACTACTCTCGTAGAGAGCCTCTCCCCTTAAAAGAATATTAGGGTGAGAAAACACCGACAGTAATGTAGTCAAGGTATTCAATGAGTTTCAATTTCTAAGATACTCTAACATTTCTTTTGTAATAGCTATATTCCAACGAGTATATTGTAACGGTTATTAGTATGTTTGGAATTATAGGTATATCAATGTGAATCCTTTTAATGATTGCAATCTTAGGTTGAATGAGTCTTCAAAAATCCGAATTAAATGATCCTCTCTAACCTGTGGTTAAATGATCATTTATGACCTTTATCCAATGTTCCTTATTTTGAAATAAAATTAGTTTATATTATTTATTTCCATTTCCATTTTCATTACATCATATATAGGTGTCAATAAGAAGGGTTTCGAGACAATAACAAATAGTATTATTACCTCAACATTTAAAAACCAAGAGAAGATATACCCTCCCATCAACCATTCATCTCAAAAAATTTCTTTTTTATCGAAATCGTATGTAGTATCCTAGTATAGCAATGTTGATCCTGACTATTAAAGATCCATTGATTACATATTTAAATGTATTTTTAATGGTGAAATCAGTAATACTACATCAGAGTGCTACACACAATCCTAGCCCAAAACCATACCGTCCCTTGTTTTTTTATCTTTCTGTTATTTTGACTAAAATATCACCCGTTCCTTATTCATTGTGAAGTGGGATTGCACCCTCCCTGATGGATCCAAATCGTCTCATCCCTGAGATTCGGGATGCGTGGCGACGACCCCACTGGATGATTGCCATGTGGAGGTCGGATGAATTCGACCCCTCCGTTCGAACCGACAAGCCGAGTCGATAAGAGAGTGTCGGCTCGAACGGAAGGGTCGGATGCATCCGACCCCCACATGACGATCATCCAGTAGGGTCGCCGCCATGCCTCCCGGATCTCAGGGATGAGACGATTTGAATCCCTCCCCGGTAGTAAGTAGTATAGTAAATGGATGTCATAGCATGGAAATAGATCCTCTCAGCCTATCCAGCACCAGCACCGTTGGATCTTCTCTTTCGCCAATGGAAGCATGAATCGTCACAGCCTAGGGTAATAATAGGGTTATCAAAATAAACACAAATATTCCTCCGGGGGAATGGAAACGTCAGGCCTCGGAAGACGAAGTAGATAAGGACACGTGGCAAAATCAGATAAAGACAAATTAAGGTGGCGGGAATGCAGAAACGGTCGTCCCGGGAAACCGACTCAAAACCTGAATTTCGAGTTTTCAGCTGTTGACTTTGATTTTCCCCCAATCCAAAAATTTTGAAACCAAGGGTAAATTTGTAATTTCACTTACCATCAATTAATCGTGGGACTCCCTAGACGAAAAGATTCTCTGGTCCCCTCCCTCCTCTTCCGGATTTCCTTAAAAACAACCAACCCAACGTTTCAAATTTCAAGGTTAATCTCGTAATTATACACATAAAATGAGGCCATTTTAGTAAATATAACTTTTTAAAAAGCAAATTAAAAAAAGGAAAGAAAAAAATAAAAGAAGAAATAAACGAGCAGGATTAAGAGAGAGAGAACCGACTCGATTTTCTCGAAAGACGGAAAACATAAAAAATATAATAAAAGAAACGAAAACCCCAAGAAAACCGAGAAACAACGAGAAAAGATAGGAAAAGATTGGAAACAAAAGGACAGAAACCCTAACGTAACTAGGGTATAACACCGCATGATCATCTTCTTCTTCTTCTTCTCTCTCCTATTCCTAAACCCTAAACCTAACTTTTGCGGCTCTTCTTCTTCTTCAGCCATCCTCTGATTCGTTTATTTTTTTTTTTATTTTTTTAATCTCAGTTTGAAGTTTTAAAGAAAGAAATCGGTACTCCTGAACGTAATTATCAAAAATCAAAGATCAGAACTAATCCTTACAGGATCAGATCCAGCCAAGATCGGCGGACCAAGAACCAGATCTGAATTCTTTTTAGTCGTTTCGATTGTCATCGTTATGGTTGTGAACGGCAGGCCAGTGAAGAGGATGAAGAGGAGAGTCACCGCAGATCTTTACGATTTCCTGAACTTCCCTGCAGAATCCGGTCGAGATAGTCACCCAGACGGACCGTTCAGACTGAACGTACGGTCGTTCCTCTCGAAGCACGCTCAGTTACCTCCACCTTCGTCTCTGTTTCCGCATCTTCTTACATGGCAGATCGTGTTTCGGATCGGCGAGTTGGTTGATGGGCCTGACTCGTCTCCTGCTGCCGTCGCTGTAGACGTCGTTGAAGAGGACGTCACCAGATCCAGGTCCGTCTACTGTGATCAGTGTCGCGTTGTTGGTGAGTACCCTAACCTACCCTAACCTTCTTTCAACCATTAAACCATATTTCTGTCTTCACATTCGCACTGTAAACACAGTCCGTTTTCAGACGACTCGCCGGTTTCCGGTGCCGGTTTCTGACCAATGTTCTAGGCGGGAATGTTAGGTTTTTTTCATCTCTTACTGACGTGGCGATATTTGGGAGTTTATCTCGGGATACAGGCGTAATGGGCCTGCCTTGTTTTTTCTTTTTTCGGTTTATTCCATGAACTTTTTTTTTTTTAATTTTAAAGATTTATTACATTTTTTTTTTGGTAAGAGATTTATTACATTTACAGTCTTACGGGGAGCCGGAAGTGGTTGCGCCGTTGTCATTCTTTAATCAAAGTAAACATAATGAGATCTCATGAAGTAGCATCGATATTTATGAGTTTCTCGCGATATTTTAAGGGCAAAACATTGCTTTTCCTGAAGGTTTATGAAGACTCATGAAGTCGCTGATGCCGATCAGGGTTTTGGTTGGCCCCATTTGTCTGTACACCATTAACTTGTGGACACGTGGATGGTGGCTGAGAGTCGGTAGTTTTGGGTTATGGGACCCGACATGAATCTGTCCAGTCACTCCAGTTTCGAATGTGTTACCGCCTTTCTTTTTTTTTTTTTTTTTTTTTTTTTTAATTTTTGGGAAATTATGTTCGATTTTATCCTATAGCCCAGTAATTGATCCAATTGGGGCGCATCACTTTTCAACTGGGTTGCAGGATTTGGTTGCATTTTCTTTTGGATGAGCGCTTTGTTTGCATTAATAAACTGGCTTAGTGGGTTATAAGCTATGAACATGTATTTGATAATTTGGCGGTTGGATTTTGGCCTTTTGGGTTCCTACATTTTTTCCTTTATAATTTGGTATTGTCTAAATACCGGAGGTGATGGTGACCTGATCGTATTTTTTTGTTTTTGTGTGTATTTTTTTGGATCGGGGTTATCAGGATGGAGTGGCCATCCTGTATGTGGGAAGCGTTACCATTTCATAATTCGAGCTGACAATAATTCCATTGATGGATATCACAAGCCGTGTACGAGCTGTGGGGACTTGGTTCATTTGTCAGACCCGAGGTGAGAACTTTCTGTTCCCATTGTCCTTGGCTTGAACTCCTATTTCAAATCGGAAATTGTTCTGCATTGAATATTTCTATACTGGTTTTAACCATTCAACCTGAACAGAACTACTGTTTGATAAAGCATATTGTTTTCTTGAGTCCTAAAAGTTAGAATTCTTTTACTTAGTTAATTATTTATGTCTTGTCATATGGCAACCTGGTGTTCATGGGTTCAAAACACGGAAACAGCCTCAACAGCCTCTCTGCCTTGCGGTGTAAGGCTGCGTACATACTTTAATTTGCGCAAATCTATGTTTTTACTAAAATTTCCCATCTCTTGCGGATGTGACCTGTGCTTGTGTAATACTCTAGTTTGCTTGGCTGCTAATGAAAATTTGTCCTCAATATGATGTAATGGTCACTCTCTCTCTCTCTATCTCTCTCTTTGGGGGGGTGTATTTGATTTTGGGTTTCCCTCTCTTTCTAGGGATGTAGGTAAGGGATTATGACTAGATTAAGTGTTGAAAGAACATAGATTAGCTATCTAAAAAGTATGTTTTAGCTTGTTTCCTTGCAAGTAGGCAATGGAATGGATTTAATGGTTAGGAGTATCTGTTTCAACTGTCAAGAAATTTGGCATCGGTCATAGTAAGATTGGGTACAACAAAAAATCGGATATGGATAAGTAAGCGGGTATTAAACGTAGATAAACTTTAATTCGGAGATCAATATTCCAGTTTAAAAAAATGTGTACGGTATGAATGCGGTACGTGTTTAAAGCTTGTTTAATATGGTAGCCTTTTGAAAATCTGGGACTAATATACAGGCATATATTTCTATCCCATAGACATCTACATCATTCAACAAATAGTATAATAACATATAAATACAAACTTATAAAAAAAAAGAACCTTCCAATCCATGAAATCCCACACAAAAACATCATCCCATCAAACATATAAAGGAAAATATCATCATCCCATCAAACATAAAAATTAAAATAATGATGAAAGGTTCAACAAGTGTTTGTTCCAATACCCTAGGAATTTATTCCCCCTAATTTTCAGTGGCAGGAGCATAAGTAGACATATATTTATAGGGGTAAAGTCAGCTGATTGAAGGTTCTATGGTATCATAATGCACGCCCTCTAGTTTGACACACTCAAATCTCAACTGCAGATGATACATTAGTCATTTTGAGACCCTCAAGAGAGCCCCGTCTACTGGCTGACTTAAGCACAATAGAAGTCTGCGTTGCAGCATAGTCCTCTGAGCTAAGGACAATTTTATGGGGGCTTTACACAGAGAAGAACAAGTGAATTGGGACACATGATCGGTTCTGTTGCGTTCACATACACATGATCGGTTCTGTTGCGTTCACATACACATGATCGGTTCTGTTGCGTTCACATACACATGATCGGTTCTGTTGCGTTCACATACACATGATCGGTTCTGTTGCGTTCACATACACATGATCGGTTCTGTTGCGTTCACATACATAGGTTTCCACTACAGATGAATGCAAGCTACACAACAATTATAACCTAATGGTTAAAATGGTTCAGGGATCTTACTGGTTTTGTTTTACCTAAATTTGGCCACAATGATTGAGAAGGGAGGCGGCAAATTGGTGAGGTTCTTGTTGGATTTCCTCAATAGCTCTAGAACCTCCCTGAGGAGACCTCGTTATTTCAGTTAAGATGCTGCTGGGATTTCAACGTTTCAGGAGAGAGAGAACTCGCTGGTCACTGGGGTTTTGAGTTTAAACTTTTCAGGAATCAGGCGAGAGGACTCGCTGGCCGCTGGGATTTCAACGTTTCAGGCAACGGCGGTTGGCGGGGTTGGGCCGTTGGGAAGGTCTTTGAGGGGGGGAGGAGAACGCTTTTAAACTTTCTTTTTCACTAACTTTTTTTTTTACAATGTTTGGTATGGAAAATCTGTATTATTCATTTATTCACATCTGATACGGTTCAGTACAGAATGTGCTTTTTTATCCAACTCTTTGAAATTATATGTAAAAGACGTTTGATATGGCTGAAAAATGTGGTCGCACATTTTTACTCACTATGGGCGTGGCAATTGAATGCTTATGTCAGAGTTGTATCTGTTCCTGGAATGTGGCATGACAAATGAATGCTTATTTTTCTGCCACATAAATTCTCTACATCTTATTGATGACAATTTTACATTCTTTTACGTCACATTTTACGGTCTTGGTGATCTTTCTTTGCTTCCCCATGCCATTTGCCCTTGACGAGAATTTGACTTCAAATATGTTAGAAGGTGCAAAATCAATAGGTGCCGGAGCTGCTACAATTGCTTCAGCGGGAGCTGCTGTCGGTATTGGAAACGTCCTTAGTTCCTCGATCCATTCCGTGGCCGAAGGGTATTGCCAACTATTAGCCAAGTAAGAGAGGGAAGCCCGTTAGGGCTTTCTTACCTTCTGGCTAACCAGACAACTAGTCAATAGAATGGAAAGAGGACCAGTTTTCCACTAAGGGCCATTGGAAAGAATTTCTCTGTTTGGAATTTTGGGTACAGATGTTTCAGTTTCTGATTGTGAGGGACTATTGTGCCAGAGAGAAAAGTGTCTGACCTCAAATGTTAAGAAACCCTCTAGGCTGTCCATATCTAACCTCCCAGCATTTTTTTCCTTTTCAGTCAAAAGGGGTTCTTATTGCAGGATTAGATTTCATGGGACCAAATTGTTTTGAGTCATTTTAGTGCACTTCAGAACCTGATAGTTTCTATAACAATCAAATGGGGCTTTGTAAATCTCCTGATTCTAAAGAGTTCAAGGTAGTCCCATCAGGTACATGATGACTGATTCTCAGGTTTGTTTAAATTCACTTGGTATCCTAGTTTTCAACATTGATTTATTGGATTTTTCATTTAACTCTAGTTTTGATTATGTTGTTACATTTTCACATTTGCAGCTTAATTTGAATTGTTGTGTCTGCAAGTGCAAGGCTGAGGTGTATGTGGTTGTGCTTAGAAGTAGTGTGACCTGTGCTTATTACATCTGGAGTGGAGCTTCTTGAACCAATCATGTTTCTTGTTGCGAATACTCGGAGAATTGTTAAGGGTGTTATCAGTGATAAGCTCGAGAAAATCACAGAAAACCATCATGTAACTATAGTGGAAATACTTTTTAAAAGTCATCTAACTGTTATTGGCTAGGCATGTTAGCCATTTATGTATAACTATGCTTTTCAATTGATTGTACATTGCTTTTATGCTCAGCCTGATATTGCGAGTAACAGTTGATTTCATATTGATATTTTGTTGTTTGCTTAGTTGGAAAGTGGTTGCTCCGTGTATTCTATCTTTGCTATTTATCGAATTTGTCAATGGTCTTTTATGCGTTTTATCTTGAGGACTATGATCATTAGAAAAACGTGGTCAGAAGATTTTGTTGAATACCCTAATTTTGGTGTACGACATGGGGATGAAAATGTTACCTATATCAAGATTTTATGTTGCAAGGAATTATGAAGTACTTTGTCATACTCTTAGATTTCATTAAATATTGATGGAACAGTGGCATGATTGTTGTCTTGTCTCCCTTCCAAGATCCTCTATTATATTTTTCATTATTTGTTGTGACATTTTTCAGGTGCAAGTCGTGCAACTATGTGATGACTGCAGAGGATCTGGAAGACTGGATTTATCTTCAGTTGGAGGACACCACTCATCTATTGCATGGTGTTGTTCATTCAAATGGCTACGGCCACCTTCTCAGAGTAAATGGCAGAGAAGGTGGCTCCAGACTTCTCTCAGGATGCGACATTATGAACTTTTGGGATCGGCTGTGTAGGACACTTGGAGTTAGGTGAGGACTCTTGTTTGCTTTTATCCACTTGGTTTTTCTATGTTCTTGAATCTGAAGTACTTAACACAAAAACCTATGGGTGTTATGACCCAACATAAATGCCTTCTCACTTTGTAGTTCTATTCGGCTTTATTTTGCCTAGGCTAGCTAGCATAAGTTACCATTTTTGCTAGTGTTTATGAGATTCCCCATTTTATGTGTACTAATTTCATGTTTTGTTGTATTGTCACTTTTCCCCTTAATTAGGAAGGTGAGTGTGATGGACATGTCAAAGAAATATGGACTAGAGTACCGCCTTCTTCATGCGATAACAAATGGTCTTCCATGGTATGGCGATTGGGGTTTTGAGTTTGGAGCTGGAAGCTTTGCTCTAACTGTGGATGCCTACCGCAAAGCAGTTGACACTTTATCTAATATGCCCATAAACCTCTTTCTCTCCCAAGCTCGGAAACCTCGCACACGTCTTCAGGATGCAATTTCATTCTACCAGGCCATGTCGGAAAGTGAGCTTGTAACAGTACGAGATCTCTTCCGCTTTTTGATAAAGCTGATTCATGATGCCCGCAAGAAGAGTGTGCTTGGCAGAACCTGCACGAAGGATGGATCATCTGATTCAATGGTCTTGTGTACATGGACGGTTGCTGATATTGACCGTGTCGAACAAGCTATGATTAAGGTGCTCCGAGCAGTTGGAGCTGGTAGCAGTTCTCGCTGGGTGATTTGGCGTGCTATCAGGGGTGCTGTTACAAAAGTGGGGTCCCCTGAGCTCCTTGATTACTGCCTTAAGGACCTGGGAGGGAAATTGACATCAGATAGAATGGCTGTATGTTGCCGGTGCAACCCTGATACAGGTGCTATTGAATATAGGTAATATTCTTGGTGCCTTGTTAGTCTTGGAGAGTCAAGTTATAAGATACCATTTACCAAAAAAAGGTTATCAGATACCATTACCTTTTTATTAATATACATTTTAGATTCTCATTTTTTGTAAACGTTATTTTCCATTTTGCAGACTTGAAACCGTAAGTGATGTGGCAAACAATCCTGGGGATTTGAAGTCTGTGAGTTCAAACTGCCTATCAGAAGAACATCTGCTCTGTGATTTGAAATTCTTATTTGATTCTCTTCTCCACCCTCAAACCATGGTGAGCTATAGACCTCAGGCGGTACGCGAGCTTGCACTCAGTTCGGCAACAAAGCTAATCGACTGCAAGCAATTTGTCAAGGTCTATGCAAAGTCTGAAGAGAAGACCGATTCTGTAAATCCTTTTGCAATTCGTGTATCATGCTCAGTAGAGTTATTGGATCATCCTAAGGATTACACTGCACCACCACCTGAGCTTATTGTATTACCACTTAATGCAACTGTGGCAGACCTCAAGGTTGAAGCGACCAAAGCCTTCCAAGAAGTATACGTCTTATTTAGGAGATTCCAGGCGGAGGAGTTGCTCGACTATGGTTCTGTTGACGACTCAACTCGTGTCAAGTTCTTGGTAGGGTTGAGAGGATCTCTTCGAGTACGAGGGAGGTGCCTTGGTAAACATGGGCTGCGTCGGTTTCGAATGGAGAGGGGAATTGAGAGCTGGACGGTTGATTGCACTTGTGGTGCTAAGGATGACGATGGTGAAAGGATGTTGGCCTGTGATTCATGTGGTGTATGGCAGCATACTAGATGTGCAGGGATTGATGACTTTGCTGCAGTACCAGCAAGGTTTGTATGTGGGAGATGTGAAGTTACTCATTACACGCCTCCGGCCTCCAAAGGATGCAAAGATGAAACTGTATCTGCTGCAAACGTTGGATTTGAGAATAATCTGACAATGTCTTTCGGTGTACGATGATAAAATGTATTTTTTTTTGTTCTTGTACAGTTTTTCCTTTTTTGGGGTGGCTTTTGTAGCCTGAAAGAATGTAAATACGAGGATGGACTAGGGATGTGTTCCTTTTTTCCTCCTCACTTTTTGATGGTGATGCTAAATACCCTACTTCCTTTTTTAAGTTCCTTTTCTATGTTTTTCTTGTTTTTCTCTAGTGAAAATTCTATCCAGTTAAGCTCAAAAAATTGCTTATTATGTCAATACTTGAATTTTTTTGTCAACTGGGGAAGAAAATTTGTTGAGATCCCACCCGTACGATCACTGCTTGGTGTCAGGCATCCCAATTTAATAGCAAGACAACATAGCTAAGGATAAGGTTTTCCACAAAAATGAAGAGATATGAAGGGCAGGATTCCTCAAATGACCTGCCCACTACAAAACGAACTTTTGGTTAATGCCCCTGAACAGATCCAGGATCTTTAACCACGGTACCCCAAGATGAAGAATATCATTTTCACCATGGGTGGAGAAAAAACATATCCCAGCAACAACAAAGAAAGAACTCACTACTTATTTGGGTCCAGAATCTATCACATCCGGTGTCTGTTGATGCTGTTGCCGTTGTCCCTCAGGTTGGCCAGGTAGATCAAGCTTGGCTTCTTTTGTCTGTTGATGCTGTTGCCGTTGCCCCTCAGGTTGGCCAGGTAGATCAAGCTTGGGATATTCTGAAAGAACAATTGCCGGTGGTTCCTTGGATGGAGAGAGACTTCTCAGTGACCTACAGAGACTCGAATGTTTTTTTACAACATCCTTGTACACATTTAACAATATCTCAACATCCCCAACAGTTAAATCTCCGAACTTAGCTTCCATGAAAGGATAATCTCCCTCATCTGACAAAGAAAACAAACATTTAATACTAGTTATTGTGGTACCCTTTTTAAGTACATTTGGCTAGACATTCACAATAGGATAGTAGACTGTGCAGGCGGAAACCATATTATTAAATAGTTGATTGTCAAAGACTAATTGGAATCCAAATGAACTCTTCCAAATAGTGAAAATAATTTTTTTCCATAGACAAAGCAGATGGGAAACTCATCCTATCCTCAAACCTGACAATGGCTTTCCATCAGACCAACAGTTCTGATGATGATGTCTAGATCTTATTTAAAAACACCTAAATTGTTGACCATAAGCAATAACCAGTCCGTATAAGGCAAAAGGCTCACAAGTCGCAGGAAAACTAGAAATGGTTATTGGCCCAGTATCATCCTCTGCTACCAAGATGAAATTGTGTGTATATATGCTGTGGTTTAGTACTCACCAAGAGCATTGATCTCCTCACTAAATTTTCTTGAGAAATGACCATGAGCTGTGGGCCTAGCCTTCTGCAGTGGGGGGCATGGATCTATTCGTGTCTCACCCTCAGCCAACCTTGCTGGAAGCATGTTCATTTGGAGTTCCAACTTAGCAGCAAGCATGTTCTCTTGAAACTCTGCTTCATTAATGGAGAGAGACTTGCCATCCAAGTCAACAATAAACAATTTGGCAGACATAAGATTTGTAAAGTAATAAGCAACTTCTGAGACAAGTTTTGACGGCTGCCTGAAAAGTTGGATGAATTTGAGGTTGGAATGCAACTGAGGGGGGTTGGCCTGCCAATGATACATTTCAGTTGGTGATAACAATTCAAATTGCAAATTACTAGATAATAAACAATGGCCTCTAATCCTGAAAATACAGTAGCAATGAAAGCTCAAGCCTAAGAAAAGACCAAGTCAAATTCCTAATGAAATAAAACCTTTTCGAGTAGAAATCCTACCACACCCAGAATCATTTGGACACTGACCATAATGAATAAATCACAGGATAACAATCACCTTGTCTTAGTTAAAGGGGGTTACTAAATGTACCATAACCACAAAAAAAAAAAACAAAGTTTTAACCTTCCAAAAAGAGCCTCCAGAAAAAGAAAAAGGGAAACTATGTAACGAATCAAAGTTCATTAAGGAAATCTTGCTATCCCATACACACGACTACCATCGGGTGGTATATGACCTTTTCAATGAAGAATTGACACTGTTTTGCAGTCGGAGATGCTCCTGTATTAAAAAGGATGTATCCTATTTGGACAAAGGTAGCCCACGAACTTTGTTCCTGATCTGAGCCATATCAAATTTGGTTGGCAAACTTGACGGCTTTTCTTTTCTTGTCTCCCTTTTTGGGTAAATGATAATATACCGTCCATATATGGGATTTTCACTTCTTTTACTTTCAGCTTTTAACTGTTTTGCTGCCACCAATTTGACTTTTCAACCATTTTCTGAAACTAGGCATGCCATGTGGAAAAACCTTAATGCCTCAATTTGACCGGCAATAAACTGCCAGCTACACTAGGCATGGCACAGCTGTTGGGATACTACTCCTTTCCCAACCTTTCACTCTTACAATCCTAGATCAATAAAATTTGGAAGTTGAAACTGCGAGTTCCACAGCATAGGGTATGGGTAAATATATTTCAATAAAATATAATAATATGATTTTCAGTACATACGAGACAGGATAATTTCCCCTAAAAACTATACCTGAGAGGAAGAATACTAACCCATATATGCCACATGATTATCAGTAACAGCCTATCAATGTGACATGTGGACTTCAAATAAACACATTCAATCAAGGAACAAACGTCAAGGGTCACCTAATAGTTAATAGGGCAGCACTATGGAAGACTAGAAATGTATGAACGTGAAAAATGAAGATTTGCAAACTTCACATCAGATGGAAATTCTTTAACTTCAAACACCCTATAGTCCATATAAATCACACCATCAGTTTTTTAGGATCAAATCACATTCAATAAATAACCTCGACTTAACTAAGCCTTATCCCACAGGGAAACAAGAAAAATACTAAGTTTGATATCAGATAATAGGCAGAATCACTTATTACCAAGAAGACCTTGCCTTGATAGTAACATAAATAAGAACCGGAAGGAAGTCATCAGCCCCTGCGACAACATGATTTCCTGACATTGAAACATTTAGTAGCAAATTGTTGATGACCCTGCAACAACTCAAAATACAGAGAAGCTTCTCACGAGGTGATTTGAAGGCATTCATTTTCTGCAGTTCTTTCTCTGCAAGCTGTGAAAAGGAAAGGAAAAACTTCAGAAGGAGAGTGTAGTCCTTCTAATCATATTAGAAAATAATACAATAGTAAGTTCACAATTTTTCTGATGACAATAATATGACACAGAGTCTAATTGGGCTCCATGTAAAATAGGCTCTTAGAGAATTATCAAAGGTCCACATTCATTCCATTATTTGATCATAAATGAGAGTACTCTTGAAGTTTCTTTCTTGACTTGGTATGTGTTTAAGGTCAAGTGAGTAATGTTTAAGAACTATTTTCAGGTCTTTCTAGTCAGTCAGGCATCCTGCAGATTGCATCTGGTTTGAGACCATTTACATCCTAACCCATGTTGATTTAGAGACTCCGAGCCAAAACAGTACATATGGAACTGCAACCAATCCGAGGTCCATGCCGAACAGAATTATAGGTTAGGAATGGATAGCTATACAATTATGCTTTGTTTTGAGCTTTATCATACAGCACATCGTACAGAATTAGGAAAAAAAATCGTCTGTAGCACTCTGTTATAGCAGAGTTGATCTTGACCATTGAGAGTGCATCAGTCACATGTCCCGATGCACTCCCAATGGCCAGGATCAACTCTGCTACACCAAAGTGCTACACACGATCCTGGCCCACAGAATTATGGGTTAGAAAAGGATAGCTACACACAGTTATGCTTTGTTTTAGATATGAATTGTAAATCCTCATCTTGCATTCTTGCCTCTTCAACCCCCTAGCAACATAATCACAGTACTACTCATGGGAACCAATTATCTACGCATATTCATCCCTACAATTTGTTCCATCAAAACTAGTTCAAACTCGACCCTGAATCATGACTTTCCTTACCTTTAGTCCAAATGTTCAACTCCCAAACTTAATTTACCTTCCGATTTTCCCTTGGATAGGAATATTACATCATTTCGAAGTGCACTTGAAACCTGAACCCTGTGCCTTGAAATTATAGCTACACCTTCTCCATAGGCACATGCCATGTTCTATTACTCTATACCTTAATTTCGGCTGAACCTTTTCATTATCACCATTTCATTCCTTAGTTAACCCATCTTTTTTTTTCTTTTTTTTTTCTTTTTTTTTTTTTTTTTTTTTTTTTTTTTAAAATAAATCTGCCAATTATCTTTGCAAAATGTCCTAAGCCAGACTCCCCTTGTTTGTTCCAAATTCATACAACAACAACAACAAAGCCTTATCCCAACTAAATGAGATCAGCTACATGGATTCTTATCCTCCAATCAGCTCTGTTCGATATCATATTTGAAACAAGGCCTAAGCTATGCATGTATTTCTTCACCACCTCCCCTAGAGTCAAGAACCCACTCATAAAAACAAAATCTGAGCCATCTGACCCAAATTTTAGGATCGATCTGATCTTAAGGTCCATAACTAGTTAAGGTGGAAACAGGCAAGTTAATTATGGGTATATTTAGGAGTTCGTCTTTTTCCTTTTAATTTTTTTGAGGGATCCCAGTGGGCATGGGGGAGGGTCACCAGCCCTAGAGAAACAGATTCTGGAATAATCATCCCTCATCTAAAACTTTACACCTGATTTGGGTGATACTAATTCAGATGTATTAGCGCTTAATTACCTAGTTCTATTTCTAATCTAGTACTAATTTCCCCAACTTTAATATCCAAATTTTTACAGGCCGATATCTGATCTTCTGTTGACAGAAATCTTCTTATGAGCTAAATTCTAAACTAGATACAGAAAACCATAAAGCTACTCTTATAGCAGTGCTGATAAATTACACAAAATTCCACTCCCTCCCATCCTCTCCTAGCTAATTGATCATCTGAGGCCTTAATCCGGTCTTCATCAATTTGTGTTTGAAGCTTAGAAACAGAAATCCGTATTCCTTTCTTTGGTTTCAAAGATACAGCTTATACAGTATCGAAGACCAAGAGAGAGGACCTGACCTGCGATGATGTTTCCTTGTAACATTATGAGTAGTTAATATCTGCTCTGACCATGGGCTTATCATTGGAGTTAATTTGATTTATGATTGCTAGTCCACCTCACAATCTTGGCTAGAATTATCAGTCCTTTTCCAGTCTATTTTTTGAAAGTTATGTTAGAGTCCTAGATTCCTAGTTGAGCTAGTTCTATTAGACTAGCCAGTATCCACCATGTCAGTTTTTATCAGTCGCACTTTTGTTTTCCATTTCATTCTGTCTAGGAATTGATCCAACCCAGACCAAGTCAGTCCATGTCCAATCCAATCCAACCCAAAACTATAAATACACGTACAGGTATACAGCTCCCCCACCATGATTGGCTGATTTTATGGATTAAAGAACATTCTTTTTTCTTCAAGCTACTGTGGTTTCAGTACTTATCTCAACTTGCTGGATTCCAAGGAGGTTTCAGGTGGATTCCTGGCCTATTTATCTTTTCTATTCTTCTATCTTCATTATCTGTTTTAACAGGTCAGTTAACTTTAAACTTCAAACTCCTGTGGCACCTCTGTTTCTGTCAAGTTCCCTGCCAGTTTCCTGTACCCATAGCTAATCGAATACTGGTCAGAATTGGCTCCATTTTGAAACATAAGTGGTTCTGATTATCTGATCTCTGAATTTTTTATTTATTCTGCTAAATTTGATTATCTAAAACATTGGTTCTAGTTTTCTTATTCGGTTGTCCTAGTAGCACAAGGAGTTGTCTGTGCAGGGCATATTAGACCTCTGTTTGCTAAGGTTTTCTGCAGAGATTCTACCCAAGGTTTAAAATCTCGAGTTTCGGAGGAGTCTCGGCCTCCTCCGAAACCGAGATCTCGGCGAGATCTCGCCGAGATCTCGCCGAGACTATGCATTTTGTCCGAAACAGCTTAAAAAGGCTGTCTCGGTGGCCAAAATGCCTTTTTTAGGTCTCCAACTTTAGGGGAACCTTATTTTTACATACATAAACACATTTAGAGTATAAAATTGTAAAAATAATGACCATTTGTGGTTGTTTGGGTTTACACCTATGTTTTCACAGTCAATGCTGAAGTCTGTTGTTAATTTAGGTTAATATTAGCTATTATATTCAATCAAATATGGCAAATGAGACAATAACATAATGCATTAGGGGAAAGAGAAACAAAATTACACTTCATTATAAATCATTACATAATTTACATCATAGTTCAAAATTCAAATATTCAACATTGAATGATCCCATAGTCCCCATGTGCCTATAGTCCACAATTCCACAAACCTTATACAGATACAATGTCTAGTAATACGTAGAGTGTCGTGGATGATCCATCCTACTATCATCATACATCTGGGAAAGTTGTCGACGCAAATTGTCTTCCAATTGAGCAACATAATCTTCCCATTCTTGATGCAAAGTAGTTCTGGTAGTCAATTTTGGGGTTGTTTTTTTATTTTATTTTGAAACTATTGTCCATTAACAGCCTTCCTTAGCTGTACAATCTTAGTTAACACAAACCAAACAATGTCATCGTGAGTCATTGAAACAGCTAGAAGCACAACCAAAGGACAAGTAATGAATGTCAGGAGAGTGAAAATCCCATCCTGTTGTTAGTATCTACAAGAAGAAATAAAGATAGCACGTTTGTGGAGCAGTTCAACTTACAACAGCACATGAGATAAAAACTGGTCAAACATAATTTGAGAACTTATATAACCATTAACAAGCTAAGCCTAAGGATCACAAAGGATTAATAAAAGTTATTATCTAAAAAAAGAAATAACGCATACCAGCCAAGAAGCTTCATTATGAAAAGCTTCATGTATATCCAAATGTTCAGGTCTAACAAACTTTTGCAACATATGTATTTTCTCAGAGATCTCTTGATCAACCTTATTATCCTCTTGAGTGGAAGCAAAAGTACGGGCATACAATTTTGTCATGACATACTTCTCCAAGCCCTATAATACGCATAAAAAAACTTTATGATTAGGGAACAGATCCCGAATAGCCAAACTCGCAGTGAATCTGATAAAGCAGAATATAAAACTGATAATATCACAAGATCCAACGGTTGGATGGAACCCATATTTTAACACAAGGTAACATGCATGATGATAAGTAACATATCCAAATATCAAATCAATCCAAATAGATTAGGAGTTATGAAGGACTCCTGGCATTGGACTAGTGAACACAAACAAGTTCATTTTATTTATTTATTTATTTTTACCATAATTGAAATCAATGATCAACATGCCAGGGACAGATCAGCAAGTGACACTGTGTCATAATATGATTGGATAATAGGCTATCAAAATCTGAACATGATCCAATGGCGGATATGAAAGATGTTAAGAAGTCCTAATTGAGATAGAATTCCTTAAACCAGAAAATAACACAAACAAATTTAGCCAATAACAGGTTTCGACAGCAGAGAATGAATAGGATCAGATCTCATGGTCAATCTAATAGGCAGCAGTAACATAAACCAGAAAACAAATCTGAATAGTGAGTTGGGATTGATGGAAGGAGGAGCAGATCCAATAGGTAATAACAGCAGTTCCGAACACTTAAATCTGATTAATAAAGTCAGATTGAAGTGCATAACAGTAAGCAATATTAGATCAAACTTGACAGCAGCAGATTTAAAAACCAGACAGCATTGGAAGCTTCTGAACATGAAGATAACAGATCTGGACATAAATTGATGATTATCCACTAATGGAGATAACAGAACCAGATTTATATGAAAATAAAACCAGAAACATGAATAGATCAATGGATACCTAGTTACCTACTTGAATGATGGATGGAGGAAGAATGTAAGGAGGACATAAATTCCAGGAATCACCACCTGAAATCGTACCTTGGAATCACCATCAAGGGTTTCCTACCAATCACCACAACAGGGCGGCATTCTCAATCACCACAGAGAACCATATTGGGCAGCAGCCAATAACTCTTTATCAAATTGTTGGAGGCTTGATGCCTAACATTGCTATTGAATACGAAACATAAAGAGAAGTAGCCGACTAGGGAAAATAGGTCTCCTAATCGTGGCTTCTCGTCTAATAGATAAACTAAAAACTAAAAGGAAGTTTAGCCGACCTAGCTATAAGGCTATAGCTGGCTGATTCTAGTGGTGGGGCTACTCATTCAAATAATTAATCTTTAATAAGGACTCATAATAGGCCATCACATGTATTAAAATAAAATAAAATAAAATTAACTAGCCTAAAGCCCCCCAAACATAATGACTTAATTAAAGCCCAAACCATACTTAAAACAACAAGAGGAACATCCAGCCCAAGATGTGGCCATTTCGTTAGCCCCCCCCCCCAAAAAAAAAAATATATATATATATATATAAAAGATTAGGAATTACTGACTGAAAGAGGGGAAGAAGAGTGCCGGGGAACCAAAGATTTTATATCATATTAATATTTATATGACATAGATAACTTCAAAAAAAGCTCGAGTAAATATATTAACTCTAGTGTACTATTAACAAAAACTTTGCATATCGAAAGCATAGTTGTCACGGCAACAAGGCAACCCAAGGCGTTGGAGGGGTACCTAGGCACTTAGGCCACAAAGAGCCCATCTAGGCGTCACCTAGGTGCTCTATATATATAGCCCCATCAGAGCTGTATATCATTGTGGGCATTCATTAAGAGTGTTGTACGTAATAAAAGATTTTACGTGGCTATTTTGGTCATCTAAAATAAAAGGGCATGGATTAGTAATATACATTTCTTATGTGGCTATTTTGGTCATTACATAGAATTACAAATAAAATTAACTTTTAATTTTTATAAACGGATGATGACAACATGCATTAAAAGAGGATGAGCTTAAGGTGAAGTGCAGGGGGTTGCATGAAAACAAAGAACAGAAAACAATCGGAGGACAAAAAAGAAGAGAGAAAAGGGGCCTACCTATTTGTATCTCCTCTATTTGCTGTCGAGAGCATGTTTTAGAAATCGGTATCAGATCGTCTGCTTCGTATGCTTCGCATCGGTTTCGGCCATGGCCAATCCCAATCTGATACCTGATTCTCTCCTTTTTTTTTAATTACTTTTTAATCATTATTGGCCACGTGTCAGCACACCATTGGAGCCGTACCTGATCCAGATCGGTATCGGATCAGTTTCAGCTCCAGCCGGTACAGTACCCAATACGTGGAACTAAAAGTACGCATGTATATCCCATACATGCACCATGTTTCTCCTGTCCAATACAGGTGCTTTCTGTAAAATGATGGGTGCAATTACCACAATATAAGATCTCAGGTGGAACTTGATGGACAAATAGCATGTTGAGTAA
This sequence comes from Protea cynaroides, assembly GCA_028583415.1. NCBI lineage: Eukaryota > Viridiplantae > Streptophyta > Magnoliopsida > Proteales > Proteaceae > Protea > Protea cynaroides. The sequence goes on along the minus strand of CM053276.1, from coordinate 25,853,925 downwards.
TTTCCACTACAACATTCTAACTAAAAAATTTCCCATCTTATATTACTTAGCTACAGATAAAAACAATTCAAACTGATTGAATAAAATTGAGCTACACAAATAGGTTTCAAAAAGTTACAAAATCCACCTCAGTAGTAATCAAAGAATCAAGACTCAATATGTGAGATGAGTAAGGTTTCAAAAAGTCACAAAATCCACCTCAGTAGTAATCAAAGAATCAAGACTCAATACGTGAGATGAGTAGCCTTGTATATTAAGATATAGCATTACTTACCTCAACAGCACAGTCAATTTCTTCCTCAGACGCACCAGACCATAATGGATGATCCCTAATAGAAATCTCCATTGTCGAAAGGAAGTCCTGTAGCCTTCTGCTGTCGTTTTCTGAGTTGACAGCATGAAATGAAAAGGATACAATGAAGCTGCAATATGGTGTCACTGAAGTATTACAAAACCGAACCCACAATAAACAAGCAGATCCAGGAAAATTCTACATGATGAAATAGAAAGACACTGCAGAAACATAACCAGAACTAGTACCAGGAAACAGAAATGCTCGTAGAGATGGATATCTACCCAATGCAATAAATTAAAAATGCAGTCAAATCCAGGCTTTACACTTTTTTTGATAGTTTGGATACTTGTTAGTAAACTCAGAACAGGGTACAGAATCCATAACCAACGCACTTGGAAAACAATGTACAGAGACAACTGGAAGACCAATGTACAGAGACAACTACAAAATTTAGACACAAAACAATTTTGATATCCAAAACACACTGCAACGTAAAATCACTCAAGAGAGCCAGGCCATTGATTATTTCTTTTACAAAGTGAACCTAATTTACAAGGGTGCCACCCCCCCCCCCTCCTCTCCCCCCTCCAAAAAAAAAAAAAAAAAAAAAAAGGAGATTCTTTCCAATTTCAGCTTTTGTTCACCTATGTTAAAGGAATCCAATGGGAAGAGACTTTATCATGCACTACTATGCTATTCAACTTCAAGGTAGCGACTCTAAAAAATTTAAGCTAGTTTTTTCAACACACAAAAACATTTAAATGAGGTTCCTTGGTGTATGCTTTTTGAAGATGATATTGTTTGGTGGATGAGACAACATGTATTAATGCCAAGTTGGAATTATGGAGATCAACCATGGAATCAAAAGGTTTCAAGATAAGTAGAATGAAGACGAAGTATATGGTGTGTAACTTTAGTCACACTAGAACGGATAATGAGGTGATAAAAATTGATGAGAGAGATTTTGCAATAGGATGGATGAAGTAGGAACGTTGGGCAGTTAAGAAGCATTGTAGAAATAAATTCAATGTAGCTGAGATGGATGTTGTATGGCAAAACTAAGAAGGATAAAGTAAGGAATGACCTTAAAGCTGATTTGGGAGTGGTTCCGACACATGAAAATCTACGAAAAAGCCATTTGAGGTGGCATGACCATGTTTGACGGAGGCCTTTAGATGCTCCAGTTTGAAGTAGAGATTTGATTTAGATTGAACAAAATGAGACAGGGGCAAACCTAAAATGACTTTAAGAGAGGTGGTGAGGAAAGAAATGAATAGTTTAGGCATTGTATCAAGTACGACCTTGAATAGAGCTGATTAGAGGGTAAGGATCCATGTAGCCAAAATCATTTAGTTGGGATTAAGCTTTTTCTTGTTTGTTGTGGTCGATCTGATAAAATAAATCTAGACCAGATTTCCATCATTATGCAGTTTTATCTTCTGCGTAGACAGTAATTTGAAATTAACAGTATTCTATTGCCAGTCCCAAGACCGGCTAAAGGAGGAGGGTTGGTGTGTTAGGTCGATAACCGACACTGGAAAAAAAACCCCAGCCAAACCCTTTTTACATGGATTTTAGAACCATATATTTACAACGTTATGCTAGGGTGTTCTCCCTAAGCAACGGGCTACATTATGACACGTATGTAGTGAAAAGTGGGCAAGGGTTAGTTAGGACTTCCCTCGTAAGTGATGCACTGCATTGTGTCTAGATACAATGATAAGTAAGCAAGGTTTCTTGCACCGTGAACGAGTGCAGGTAAACAAGTTAGTCTATAAACGTAGAAGTAAATTAGCATCTTGGAACATAGGATCTCTAACGGATAATAGTCTAGAGTTGATAGATGTTATAATGAGGAGGAGGAGGATTAGCATAGTTGTATTCAAGAAACTAGATGGAAGGATAAGAAATCTCAGGAATTGGGTGACTTTAAGTTTTGGTATACAGGAGATGAACATGATAGAAATGAAGTGGACATAGTAATGGATAAAACTTAAAAGTTTAAAGAATGATGAGGTGAATATCAAAAGAATTGGCGATAGAATCATATATGTTATGAGGAAAAAAAGGACTAGCATAGACAAGATGAAAGGGTAAAAAAGCTAAAGAGTTAGATGACTTTAGACTTTGTTATACGAGAGATAAACATAATAGAAGTGGAGTGGGCATAGTAATGGACAAAAGATTAAAGAATGTTGTGGTAGGTGTTAAAAGAATTGGTGATTGGATTATATCTATCAAACTTGTGTTGAATAAAATGATTGTCAACATAATTAGCACTTATGCACCCCAAGTAGGTTTGGATGGAAGTAGTAAGGTTACAATTTTGGGAACACATGGACAGTTTAGTGCAAGGTTTTAGTCAAGGAGAAAAAGATTATGATAAGTGGTAATTTGAGTGGACATGTGGGGAGAAATCGTAAAGACTATGAAGGTGTACATTGAGGATTTGGTTTTGGAGAGAGGAAAGAGGAGGACTTCAATTTTGAATTTTATTGTGGCTTATGATTTATCCATTGTAAACACATACCTTGCAAAAAGAGAGAAGCATTTAGCAACCTTCAAAAGTGGGCATCATGGTAGCTAAATAGACTTATTAGTTCTTTCTAACTAGAAGGTCCAACTGGTTATTAAGTGAGGATTATAAGGTTATACCAGGGGAGAGCCTAACCACACAACATAGATTATTAGTCATGGATATGTGTCTCATTACGTCGAATCATAAGAAAAGTGAAATTATTTTCTGTAAGATAAGGTGGTAAAGCTTAAAAGGAGATACCTTAAAAGCATTTACTAATTGTTACAATATTATTAACGCCTTTCCCTCTTTCCTTTTATTTTGTTCTCCCTATTTAACCCTTTTAGAGTTGTATCTCTTTATATATTGCATGCAGTGGGCAGTCCAACATAATGTAGTGACTCCCATAGGTATGGAAATCTCTTTTTTCTTCTTTCTCTCTTCTCTTTCCCTTTTCTCTCTATTGTTTTATATGGTATCAGAGCAAGGTCTTTAGAAACTCTTACATAACTTTAGATCTTGGTCAATACTACCTAGAATACTTCTTTGATATTGATTGATTCTCTTTCCAATTTCAAAGTTGCATCTCTAATTAAGAGGAAGTAAGTTCACCTCCTACTTTTGATTCTAACAACATGTGGTGAACGATTGGTCGTCGTGTAGATCCAGCACCCCCGGCTCCCCTTGCTCCTACCACATCTCCTTCGTCTACAGATCCCGCACCTGAGTTAAGTATATTTCCTTCTGACCTTGATATTCCTATTACTCATCGTAAGAGAGTTCAAAGTTGTACCCAACATCCTATTTCGAACTATGTCTCCCACCAGTTTCTTCTTTTTATTTCATTCTTGTTTGATCATTACCGAGAGTTACCCCCTTCCTAATTCTGTTATAGAGGCATTATTTAGTCATGGTTGGAGGACAGCTGGAACTGTTGCCCTTGGAGGAGAATCATACATGGGAACTTATGTCCTTCCCTGTGGGCAAGTCTGTTATTGGTTCTCGGTGGATGTATGTGGTTAAGGTCAACCCGGATGGTTCTCTTGTTCATTTGAAAGCTCGCCTGGTTGCCAAGGACTATGCATGTGTCTATGGTGTTGATTATCTGAAGATTTTTTCTCCTGTAGCCAAGCTGGCTTCCATTCGCATTTTGATTCGTCTCATTGCGAGAGTGACCACTCGATGTTATACCGTCAATCTAAATCAGAACAGATTTTTCTTATTGTCTATGTTGACGACATAGTGATTACAACAGATGATAGTACATGTATCGATAATTTAAAGACTCATTTAGAGCAGCAGTTTCATACCAAGAATCTGGGTCGCTTGAAGTATTTTTTAGGAGTTGAAGCAGTTCAGTCACGGGAAGGTATTTATCTTACTCAGAGAAAATACATTTTGAATTTGCTTACTGAGATAGGGATGTTAGGCTCTAAGCCTGTGGATAATCCAATGGATCCTAACATCAATTTTACAGCTAATTATGGTGATATTTTGACTGATCTTGAGAGGTATCGAAGACAGGTGGGCAAGTTGAACTATCTCACTATGACTTGATCAGATGTACCATTCCGGTAAGTATTGTGAGTCAGTTTCTATCCTCTCCTCAAACGCCTCATTGGGATGCTATTATTCATATTTTACAGTATCTCAAGAAGGCTCCAGGCCGTGGTCTATTATACTTAGATCATGGACATGGACATGCTGAGGGTTTTTCAGATGCTGATTGGGCCGGTTCCCCTATTGATAGATGGTCCACTACTAAGTATTGCACTTTCATTGACGGAATCTTGTCTTGGAAGAGCAAGAAACAGACTATTGTTGCTTGATCCAATTTAGAGTCTAGAGTATCGTGTTATGGCTCATGTCACATGTGAGCTGATGTGGTCAAACTGTTGTTAGCCAAGCTTGGCTTTCCACACGAGTCTTCATGCAACTGTGTGATAATCAAGCTGATAAACATATTGCTTCTAATCCTGTGTTTATTGACAGAACGAAACACATTAAAGTCGACTGCCACTTTATTCGTGAGATCTTCTACAAGGGATTATTTCTCCCTATCTTGTTCGTACAGGTGAACAACTTGCAAATGTGTTTACTAAATCTTTAGGGGTGAGTGGATTGCTTATATTCGTAACAAGCTGGGCATGATTGATATATATGCTCCAGCTTGAAGGGGTGTTACGATATTATATAACGGGGATGTTAGCGCCTCCCCCTCTTTCCTTTTATTTTGTTCTCCCTATTATACCCTTTTAGGGTTGTATCTCTTATATATTGAATACAGTGGGCAGTCCAACATAATGTTGTGACTCTCATAGTTACAAAAATCTCTTCTCTTCTTTTACACCCATAAAGTGGTCAAACAAGAAAAATGGGAATTTGATAAAGGCACTAATACAATGTGGAATGAGATGACTGCTTGTATTAAGAAGGTTGTTAAAGATGTCCATGGAAATCAAAAGGAAAATGACATTTCCCTATGGAGTCTTGGTGGTAGGAAGATGAGTTTCAAACAACCATTAAGGCTAAGAAAGCTAGTTTTATGACAAGACAAAAGACTAATGATGAAAAGGATCTAAAAAGGTAAGAATTTTCCAAAAATAAAGCCACGAAAATGGGGGGAAAAGCAAGGGTAAAAAAATATGAAGAACTTTATGACAATCTGAGCACAAATGAAGGGAGAAAGAAATCTATAAGATAGCTAAAATGAGGGAAAAGAATAATAGATATTTCAACAATATTAGATGTATTAAAAGTGTAGATGGTAAAATTCTAGTAAAGGAGGAAGACATTAAGGAGAGAGGAAAGATTATTTATATAGCCTACTAAATGAAGGCATCTCAAGTAATAGTGTCCTAGAAGATTACATTATCCATCAAGATACCACAAGTCATAGATATATACGAAAAATTAAGGTGTTGGAAGTAAAATAAGCTCTAAAGAGGATGAATGTAGGTAAAGATTCAGGTTTAGACGGTCTTAATAGAATTGTTGAAGAACTTAGGAATCAGTGAATTATCTTGGTTTAACAAAGCTGTTTAATAAGATTACGAATACAAGAAAAATGTCAGATGAATAGAGAAGTATTATGGTTCCAATTTATAAAATAAATATGATATTCAGGCTGCAATAAAAACACAGGCATAAAACTAATAAGCCATATTATGGAACTATGGGAGATAGTTATTGAGACTCTCCTAAGACAATAAACTACTATTATGGAAAATCAATTTAGTTTTATGCCAGGAAGATCCACGACAGAAGCTATTTACTTACTTACAAGACTCATGGAAATATCTCGAGATTGCAAGAAGGATCTACATATGGTCTTTATTGACTTAGAAAAAATTTATAATAGAGTCTCTAGAGAATTAATCTAGCCAGTAGTCGAGAAGAGAAGTGTTTCAAGTAAATATGTGGGCATAGTCTAAGATATGCATTATAGTGTGGTGACTAATGTAAGAACCGTGGGGGCCAAGGAAGTAATTTTTCAATTACAATTGGGTTACATCAAGGATCAGCTTTAAACCCTTCTTTGTTTGCGCTTATTATGGATGGTTTAACTAGAGACATTCAAGATGAGGTTCCTTGGTGTATGCTTTTCGTTGATGATGTTATTTTTGTGGATGAGACAAAAGCAGACATTAATGCCAAGTTGGAGTTATGTAGATCAACCTTGGAATAAAAAGGTTCAGAGATAAATAAAACGAAGACAGAATACATGCTGTGTAACTTTAATCACAATGGATAACAAGTTGTGAAAATTGATGAGAGAGAGATACCGCAAAGTGATCATTTTAGGTATCTAGACTGAATCATAAATAAATAAAAAAAAAAGGTGATATACAGGATGACGTTTCATAGAGAACTAAAATATGATGGATGAAATGGGGAGGTGTGTCTGGAGTGTTGTGTAAGCGATGTATTCCGTTAAAACTTAAAGGAAAATTTAATAAGACAATCATTCAACGGACCATAGTGTATCGTGCAGAATGTTGGGCAGTTAAGAAGCATCACTTAGATAAACTCGGTGTAGCTGATATGAGGATGTTGAGATGGAAGTGTGGAAAAACTAAGAAGGATAAAGTAAGGAATGATTTTTTTGTGCTGATCTGGGAGTAGCTCTGATACATGACAAGCTATGAGAAATTCATTTGAGGTGGCATGACAATGTTCAACAGAGTCATTTAGATACTCCAGTACGGAGGAGTGATTTGATTTAAATCAAAGGACCTAAAATGACTCTAGGTGAAGGTGGTGAGGAAAGACATCCATGACATAGGCCTTGCATCATGTATGACATCAAATAGAGCTGATTGGTGGGCAATGATCCATGTAACATTTTTGTAATATTAGTAAGAAGTAGCATTTTTTTTTTGTGGGGGGTGTTGGAGAAAATCTGTTATTTAGAATGGGTTAGTTTAATAGGCTAATAGAACAAGTTTCTTTCTATTTTCAGTTTTTCACAATTAGAAAGTCGATTCTTATATACACAACGTGTAGCCTACGTTTGATGCAGTCCAAGAATCAATCCAAGGACCAGCCGTAAACCAGTTCAAGAACCAACCTAAGGACCAACAACCAACATTGATCCATGGAATCAGCCTAAAGCCAAGCCCCAAAGCCAAGAAGTCAGCCAGCCCACATTGCCAACACTGTTCACGTGGTACTATTCACGTAAACAGTACCAACATAATTTTTTTTGAAATATTTTGTTTCACTCTTTTGTTATTTCTTTCCGACAATTAGTTTAGAGTTTATTTCCTAAGTTGATTTACTTTATGAGTCAGTTTTAATTGTTTTATTGTTTTAGAAACTTTCCTAAGTTTTTTTTTGGAAACTTTCCAGATTCTATAAAGGGAAGTTTCCCATTCTGTTTTAAGTAGTTTTTAGAAGTTATTTCTTTCTATCTTTTGTAACTAATTCAGTTCTATAAATAAGGGAATAGAAGAGAAGGGCGGCAGACTAGGAGACTCAGAAAATTTTCAATTTTTTTTCTGGTTGAGTGACCAATGAGACTCAACCAATAGTTTTTGTTCTCTCTTTTATTAGTTATAGTTTCTGTTAATCAATTCCATTCTTCGTGTCACTGCTGGGTGACGTCATCCCTTCACAGTTGTGACCATTCCTTGCTGTAAAAGAGAAGATCAATATCAGAATATCAAATCTGGAACAGTGGAGGTGGAACAACTTTCTGGGCAGAGTTTCGACTGCTGGTATTTTATCTTCTACTAATTGGATCGATTTCAAACTGGATTATGTCATAAGAATTGTTATTCAGATCATCTTCAAAGTTTATCAGCATTCTAATGGTCAGATTTTCAGCTAAGTGAATTTATTCATTACTTTCTAATTTTGGTTTTGGATCTGGACTGTGTAAAGATCCTATTGCAAAGGGGATTAGTTGATTTGTTTTGTTTGAAACCCCCTTTGCCATCAACGTTTGGGCACACCTTTAGAGTACAAATAAGTTCTCCTTGGATAAGAATTGTTGCTTACTCTTGCTCACGAAGTTGTTGCAGTGGAGGACCCCACTTTGCTAACTAGAAGTGATGGCAAAGAGGGTTTAAAGCAAGTCAAATTAATAAGCCCTCTTTGCTACAGGACCTTAATTCAGTCCAATACAAAAAATCTGCAGAGAAAAGTAATGAAAAAAACCACTTATCTTGAAATCTAACCGTCAGAATTAGATGAAACTTGGTATGGATGACCTTTGTAATGATTGTGAACACCTTCTGAAGTTTGGGGAGGATCTGAAAAGAACTATAGGAGTTATGAGTCTCGAAAGCCTGCTGTACCTGCTGTACCTGGTACCGCCCAGATCGGGTTATAGTTCAGCTAATGTCGATGGAAATTGGTAGCAGATCAGCAAGACTTTAGCATACTCAGCAGAGAACAGTGTCGCCAGCCAATATTGATTGATTGTGAACTAAAACAAAGCTTAGAATCTCAAAGAAAGAAGAAGAAACAATTGGTTGAGTCTCACAACCTTGAGAGACTCAACCAGAAAATAGAAGTTTTAAACTTTACTTTTTCTGGAAAATCTAACCACCAGCCAGCTTCTACTCCTCTTATTTATAATGAGAATCCTTACAATTAAAATAGGAAAGAGATAAAACTACTAAAACTAAACCTACTTATAACATAGGAAGGTTTTAATACAATGGAAAGAAAACTTTCTAAATCTGAAAATAGGAAAGTTTCTAAACACTTTTAGGAAACTAAATTTAAGAAAGTTTTTAGTTTCCAAACAATTAAAATTCCAAATAACTAACACTATATTTTAGGAAAGAAATAAAAAAGAGTGAAAATCTGCTGTTGGTACTGTTCACGTGAACAGTACCGTGTGAACAGTGTTCACGTGAACAGTGTTCACGTGAACAGTGTGGGTTGGGCCCATGTTGACACATCCTTGGGCTGATCCCCTACTGGCTGGTCCTTGGACTGCATCAAGAAGGTTACTTAGTTGCAGCTTGCATGTAACTCATTTGTTCCTTGTCTATGTTAAATTATTCTTGCATCCCCCCACCCCCGATTTAAGCTTCCAAAGGTAAGATTTGGAATCCATCATAAGTCAAAACTAGTGAATTCGACCTGAGATTTAGTGGTGAATACCTTTACCGTAAACGAATTTAGTAGTGCTGTTTTAAATTTGAAAGATCAATTGTGGTTCAAGATAAAAATCATACTTTCTAGTGCTACAGTAACTATGGATGAATTTCTGAAGTATATTTTCTGTGGCACTTTTGAGGTTGATGTTTGAAATTTTAAGGAGAGTCTACAATTAAGAAATAAACCCTAAATTTTCAGCTTGTTTTACGTAGACACATCCAGTAAATTTTTATTGAATTGTGGTGGATCCGGGTTACTGTCCATCAGTGGCAATTTTAGTTAATTAAGACACTGTTTTTTGAAGTTTGTGAGCCCAAACTGTTCTTTGAAGTTTGTGAGCCCATTACCCACAGGATAATTGTGCTATTGAGACAGGTTCCTCATCAATAGGGTTGAGAATGTAATTGGATAAGGCCTATACATAGTAATCACTAAAAGATCCTTGATCCCTCCTTGCAGGATCACCCATAGTGACATTCCTAGACCTGTTCCTCACCAGAATAAAACATCCCAATCTTGGAATAAAGATCTAGCCAGCCTAATCAGATGCCTTGTCTGTATAGGTGAAAGTATCTTCTGTCCTTCCTGACATGCCGAATTCTCCATATTAAATTGTCAATAAAACCTAAACTGAAACCTGTTAGAATGATATCATTTCATTTGAAATAGCATGCAAAAATCACAAGTTTAATTTAAAAAAAAAAAGATATCTTAGTCATGGTAATAGAAAGTGTGAGTGAGTTTATTTATTAAAAATGTAAAGTTATTTATATTAAATTACGCATGCACCAATGATAAAATCCCAAACTTTGCCGTTCACATAACATTCCATGATGGAGACATTTCAACTGCTAAAAAACCTTTGAAAAATGTCAATGCTGCAAATCATCTATATAGCCAAAAAGAAAATTGCTGAACATGCAAAGTACAAATGTTCAAGGGGAGGTGATTGATGGGTACAGAGTCATCTTTCCAATAATACTGGCATGCAGAAAAGAGCTAAGCGAGAAAAATCTGGCGTGATCAGATACAAATACATGTACCAAGGTAACAGCATTTATCATATGATCTGGAGCAAAGTACTGAACCTAAAGAGCATTCATTCCATTAGCATCAGAAAACATAAATGTTACAAGAATTAAACGCCCAAATCCAGCGATGTTAGAGAATATATCAAGGAAGCCTGAGCCGAGATATTTAATCATAATGATTGTTTTTCAACAACATTTAAACCAGTGTTCCACCCGACCAAAATACTTCTGTTTCCTTGGTCTTGATACAATCAGAGAATCCATCGCGAGTTCCTTGGTTTGTCCATTAATACAAGCAATGCAGCTTCTGCTCACCCAGATTGACGTAGAAACCGGAGAAAGCAAATTGCCTTAACATACTGCACTACTGACATTATTAAACCCTAAAACGCACTAAAACCCAATCCCACTAGCTGTTGCAACATCTCCCCAATCCCAGAACCTGATACTCGGTTCACAATTTCACGCTCATATTGCCATACCTTCAGTTCCCCATAATCGACGCCTTCCAAAATTTAAAATCATGCCAATTCCACCGAAGGAAAAAACACAAACACAGAATCAATAGACCACCACCTTCGTTAACGAGACTAAATTTTTGGAACATTCGAAATTAAATACCAACTCCTCTACAAAAACTACGAGTAGATAAACAACTTTGTATAGATCAACTTCGCACAGAACATAAACGCAAAAACCAGAAAAAGAAAAAGAAAAGGAAAAAAACAGAAATAAGGAGAGATAATCAAGCTTCAAACGCAATTGAATTACAAAAGAGGAAGCACCGTAAAGAACTTTAGAGAAAAGAAAGAACTGGAGTACCTTTTAATGGAACGAACGATATCAAGCGCAGCAGGATGACGCATTCTATCAAGGAAATCATAGAACGTGAGCGAACGAGAAGACTCCATTTTAGCTTACCCTAGAATTAAACCGAGAGCAGAACCAGAGCCACAATAACCATTTCTGTCTCTGTCTCAATCTCAAATTAGAGAAAAAACAGAAGCTGAGTCTCCATTTATATAATTGAAACGAAGCTCCCATTGAGGGTTTAGACTTTAGAACACGAAGGATGAGGTGAAGAAGAACAAGGATGAGAGAGAGAGAAGAAAAAAAGAAAAAAAAAAAGTCTGGGTTGGACTGTTAGGTTTGAACGCGTGCGTCAGAAGCGAAGGAGTGCGCAGTACGCGCTGAGTACAAAATAGAGAAGCTCGGAACTCAGAAACCCGATTCTTTTCTCCTTTCAGTCTTTCAGTCAGTTAAAAAATGAATCCCCTCTCTCTCGTAACAGTCAGTTCGCTCGCTCCCAGCCTGTTCTCTGTATATCAGCGTACAAAACACTAGATTCCGATCCAACTGTTTAGAAACAAGTGAAGGTTCCAATTTAACCGTCAGATTTGATGATTATGTCGACACCTGTCGTTGTAGAATGGAATTGAGGTGCATAGCTAATTTCGTAGGTCAGACCGTGGGACCCGTACTTTCAGAATCTAATCCTGAACTTTGTCTTTAAATCACTTAATCCTTAACTTGTCCAATAATATCACTCATCCCCTTGTGATGTTAAATATATACCACACAGATCCTTGGTTTAACAGACCTGTCAGTTAAGTGACATGGCAATTAAGTGATGACGTGGCAATCTTACAAATTATATAATGGCCAAAATACCTTATAATACCAAAAACTCTTTAACATTTTGAGAAAATTTCTCCTCTTTCTTCTCTGGTTTTCTTCAATGCCAAGTTACGTCATAGACCAAATTCTGATCTGATCATTGCGGCCGCCGACAACGACGACCACTAACAATGTTTGGGTGGTCGAGGACTACGACAAAGCATCTCTTGGGATCGACAAAACTCTCCTCTCGTTACTTTCTTGCACTCCACAAACCCTAAATCTGCAATGGCTCTCAGGAAATAAAACAGGTTACCTCAAACAGCAGTTATCAAGCAGATTCTCAAGAGGTGCTCAAGCTTGGGAAGAAAGCAGGGCTACGACGAGCAAGGCACCAGTGGACGTACCTAAAGGCCACTTCGCCGCCTATGTTGGAGAGAAGAGAAGCAGATTCATAGTCCCTATCTCCTTGTTAACTCATCTCGAGTTCCAAAACCTTCTTCAAACAGTTGAAGAGGAGTTTGGCTTTCATTACCACATGGGTCTCACCATTCCCTGCGAAGTAGTGTTCTGCTCTCTAACATCTATCCTCAGCTGAAAAATGAAGGAAAAATTGGATTTTTTTTTTCCCTAATAATTTCTTTGGAGTCTGGAGAAGATGACAAAGATCGATGTGCTTTTTTTGGCGAGTTTCTCTGTTCCAAATATTTTAACCCAAAACCCATAAGCATTGTCTGACATGGACCATGAGTAAGAGAAACAGCTTTGGCCTTTGAAAAAACGAGTCCATCAATGTAATCAACCTGGTCCTTGGAATTTGATGAACCAGACCAGATTTTGGTGACTCCTTCAATTGGGAAAGCCATGAGTGAGGAGAAAAAAAAAATTAAAGAGAAATTATGTTTTTCATAATAAAGGTAAAATAGATATTTTCAATTTTCTGTTAGTCAAACTTAACAATAGAGGTGTGGGTGATAGTATTGGGTAAGTTGGGGGTTAGGTGACTAAAGGCAAAGTTCGAGTGGGGTAAAGAAAAATAAGGAAAAATTACTAATACTCCCTTGTATACTTATCCATAATTACTCAATTTTTCTTTACTCAAATTTGTTTTTAGATGGTAAAATAGACATTTCTAATTTTCTATTAGTCAAACTTAATAGTAGGGGTGTAGGTAATAATATTGGGTAAGTTGGGGATTGGGTGACTTAAAGTAAAGCAAAGTTCGTGGCGACGACGCGAGGGGGGGGGGGGGTAAGTGAAATTTTCCCTAAAGAAAAACAAGGGAAAATTACTAAATCTCCCTTATGTACTTATCCATAATTACTCAAATTCTCTTTATTCAAATTTGTTTTTAGATTCTCCCATAAAAGTAATCCTCCACTCTCTTTCTCCCCTTCAATTTGAAATTTCTAAACTACCCCTCTGATCCATCGGTCTCCCCAACTTTTGTGATTGGGGATCCTCTCCTAGAGGCAGGAGAGGAGTTATCCTCCTACACACGGATTCTTGTTGACAAAGCAAGGCAAAGGCGAGCCAGGGTTGATGCCCTGGGACCACTCTGATACTGAAGTCAGGAGACTAGGCCACAAAAGATACCGATCACGTCCCTTATAAAGGACTGACTGAAATGATAAGGAGCGAGGTTGGAAGGGGTATGATGGAAAATATACCTAACCGTGCAAGGTCAACCGTGGAAGAGGGCAAGAAATCACACTGTTAGAGCAAAGTGGGCCAAAGCTAATCAAATATTTAAGTAGTTTGACTTTGGTAGATGAGACTATTTATAGACTTATTTATTGTTGAGGTCATCACGGTCTTTGGAAGTTGGGACTATTTATAGACTTATTTATTGTTGAGGTCATCACGGTTTTTGGAATGTGATGCCTGTTTTGCCCTTAATCTTTATAGGTAATGACGGGCTTATCCTTTTGGTTTTGTGAAATGTCATTCTTACCTTTTTTATGGCTGTTATTCTGACTACGGCCACTTGTCGTGCTGTTATTGGGTAGTAATATTGGCACACAACAAAAACAAACGGAAACTTTATAAGATCATAAATGTTTTTATGATTTTTATGATGATTTATATATGTGTGTGTGTGTGTGTGTGAATCGTTTATGAGAATAAATTATTAATCATAAATAATTATTTAAAAAGTAATAATAGATTATTACAATAATGATGTAACGCCTTCTACTTTGTGTAGATTTTAGATTATATTAATTTATCTTAAATATAAATAAATAAAATAAATCATACCAAACAACTACATATATTATAATGTATTATATAATTAATTCTATAATACATTTTTTTACAAAAGTCAACAAATTCGATTAATGAAAGTATAGTAAGGGATTACAAGTCACCCAATTGGTAATACTCCACCTTCGGCATTGCCATCAGTAGGGTCCAATAAGGGACAATAGTCAAATACTTCAAAACACTGAAAACTAACTAATCTCCTACCTTTGGCAATGCCATCAGAAGGAGATTAGGAAACACTAAACTAATATTTATTATGGAATCTATACCTAGGACGCTCAAAGGCATCCCATACCACTTCCTTTGCTATAACTAGAGGACATTGCAACCTTCTGTTGGATTCTTTTGTTTTAGCACTATACTTTGCTAATATGTCAATTACGTTTGTTTCTTGTAAGCAGTGGCTGAAATCTTTGTAGATATGGTAAATAAAATTTTCAAACAAATTCCTTTACCCTTTTCATATTTTTCTTATTCTAATCCAAGTGTTATTTTGGTAAATAGATATATTATTAACCCATAAAAGTGAGCACAACAAGCAACCTGAGAAAGGAGAGCAAAGGAATACAAGACCAAGCCAAAAAAGGCAAGAAGAAAGGCACTACAAAGCAAGGGAGACCATCCCTTGCCGCCACGGACAATCAGTTTACATCAAACACCCAGTTTGCCTTTAGGAACCTAATCCTTGGAGAGGAGTAAAGCCATTAACAACCTGAAATCCTGATTTCGGCTTATGTTAATACCATATCTCGTCTACCAATAGCATGGCGACACCTGTCCCAGAATCAGGGGCATCTATATTGCGACACGTGTCCTACACGTGTTAGACTCATACTCAAGTCGGTGATTTCCATTCTGGTAGGAAACCACCCCTCAAACAACCCCTACTTGCCGATTATGGCAGACCACTATGTTGATAACCAATCTCATTCCACTCGTCAAATCATCATTCGACGGTAAACTGCCATTTGGACAGTTTAACAGTTGTCCCCACTACACTGGGTATATCGGACGACTCCAACCAGTTTCACGTATGTCTATATATACCTTAGCGTTCAAAGGTACGAGACAGATAACTTTCTACTCTCTAACCCATTTAGAATACTCAAACCTCCATCGAACTATCCAATCCACCCCTTTGTATTTTCTATTGTTGTTCCAGGACTTTTCTTACAAGTTGTCTATAGCCAAACATAACTCGGCTACACCGTGGTCAACTCTGAGCCTAAACTAACAACTCGGTTACACTGTGGATAAATCTGCTAGCGTAGTGTACAATCAACAAAGCCAGTTTTCAGTATCAATAGTTTGTTGGGCCTATTTGAGTCATCTTTTCATTCAATCTCTATCCAAGTTTTCAAATCTTTCAACAATGGTTACTACTCAAAGTGGAAACGCTTTGAATGGGAATAATTACCTACATGAAAGTCAATCCGATTGGACAAGAAGTCAACCAAGAAGAACCCTAGAATATAGCCAATGTCACGGTTCAATTGCCTATATCAAGCATACCTCTAATGGAACATCCACCCCCTCGCCCTATGTCAGTCGAAGAGCAAATCAAACTCTTCAGTGCACAGTTGGCAGAAAATTCCCAAATGGTTATGCCTGTAGAGCAAATCAAGCTAACTAAGTTGCTGCCAATTACCCAAAACGATCTCAGCTATCACACCGAGAGGTTGGTGGATCAAACCGACCTCAAGACCCAGTTCGCTCAGAGAGGTCGTACCAAAGTCTTCATCGTCAAAGTAAGAGGAAGGAGCCAATTGCACACCTAGTTATTCCCTCAATTTATGAGCGGGAGGGAAGCATGACATCTTCCTCCAATAGTTTGACCAAACATTCGAAGTCAAACCGAGTTTTTGTCCATGATAGACTCGGAGAGAGAGAGTTCATTCAAGATCAGCCCATGAGAAAGTTGGGGAAAAGGCGGTTCCCCAGTAATCTCATGAAACAGTGTCCATACATGCCAGTGTATAGGCACGTTTGGATGCAGCAAGAGCAAAGAGAGCAGCCGCTAACCGACTTGCAACAGAAAGGGATGCCACAGACAAGTTGATAGCAGAGAGAGTTGCAGCTGAATTGGTAGCCTCAAAAGCCAATGCAGCAATAGTCGTAGTCGCCGCATCAGCGACAGCAACTCCCCAAGCACCACAAGTGATAGCACCAGTAATAGTACTTGTAATCCCTCCAACATCTACTACCTAGCAACCACTTCTGCAGGCGCTACCATGTCTAGAATCCCTCCACAGGCCGGCAATATGGAGCATTTGTTACAGAACCTTCAAGGTCATTTAGCAGAGATTGAGAAGAACAGGGCAAGTTCTGATGCCCCATGCAAGAAGAAGGGAATATAATGCTGACATGGCATTGGGTCCGGAAATCATGAGAGCACCCCTTCCTAAACATTTTTTCATGCCAAAGATTGATCCCTACAATGGGACATTTGATCCACAACTTCACCTTGATAACTTTTCTTCCACTATGCTCCTCCGTGGCTATTATGATGTCATCCTATGTAGAGCTTTTCTTTTTACCATGAAAGGACCAGGTAGACTCTAGTTTAACAACCTACCAGTTCACTCCATTCATGACTTTGATCAACTCAATGACCGCTTCTTTGAGCATTACCTAACCCAGACTGAACCTAGGAAGACTGCTATTAGTCTCCTAAATGTGAAGCAGAAACCTGATGAGCCTCTCTAAGACTTCCTGAACCGATTTAATAGTGAAGTTTTCCAGATTAAGAATTTGGATCAGTCGGTGATTTACATGACTTTTGGGAGCCGTTTCAGATCCAAACTTGTTGAAGTCCATTCATAAAAGGACACCCACTGATCTGGCCGACTTGAGGGCCAGATGCCAGATGCATGCAACAGCGAATGAAGCCCTCCAACTCATCAAGCAAAAAGGAAAGAGAACTGTAGGTTCCGAGAAAAAGAGATCTGAGCCACAGACAAAGAAGCCAGCAACTATGGCTACAAGCAAAAATCAAAAGTCAGGCAAAGATGGCTTCCTAAAGAAGTCAGGTAAGAGCAACTTCGACTGGGAGTTGTTTACTCCATTAAACACTCCCATGACGGAGATCATGTACAATCTAAACAATACCAGTTTTGAACTTCCAACACCTCCGCAAATGCTGGCAGATCGGAGTGAAAGAACCACTACCAAATATTGTAAGTTCCATCGTAACCACAATCACTCCACCGATAGGTACAGGGCACTACGAGTTGCCATTGAACAACTCATCCAGTGAGGCCATCTGAAAGCATATGTAGGAAGGCCCAAGTCATTCAGGAAAGATTATAGATCTGCTCCAGAGCATGAAAAGTCTACCTGCAAAGGCAAGCAACCCTTTGACTGCAAGGCAGAAGCAACAAGCAAATCAATTCGTTCCGATCATGAAAACCTTGAAGATGATCCAAAAGAATCTCCACCACTTCACAAAGTGGGCGATTCAAGAGGAAGCATAGGAATGATAGTCACCTCTCCCTTCACCTCTCCCTTCCATTCCATCTAATCCAGGGGATGATCCCCAACTTGTTTATAGTAGACTTATGTCACCCTAACCATGTTAAAAGAGGATTTCAAGAAAAAAAAAATGTAATCTAAAGAAGTCTGTTGGAGCCAACTTGGCATCCACTTCAAAATTAAATGAAATTCCTTTATGTTATATGAGTTGTAAACCTTCTAAACCTATCCCTTCAAGGAGATATAAAAGTTCACCTCTGCGGAGGATGGAGAACCAGAAGCAAAGTATCAATTGGCACTCGCTAAAAATGAGTACGCGCTGAAAATAAGTACGCCAGTTGGGATTACTATAAGTGAATTGCAATCCTAGAACATTACAATGGGGCAATCATCGGAGGGCTAGTTGTAGGTAACTTGTCCAGAAAAGGAAGACTCAAGTAAGCCAAAAGTATTTGCAGCACCTCCACATAAGGAAAGCCATATGCCCAAGGTGACACCCCAATTCTGGCCGAACCAAAAGTGTGATTGAACTGCTATCAAACCAAGGGTTTACACCAGGATCTCAATAAGACCTTGTCAACACACAAACCATGCATACAAACCATAAATCAAGATATACAAATATATCAGAAGACATTATTAAATGAACTGAAAACTAAATGATAAAATTAATATGTAATCCATTTATCTCAAGTAACCAATACATAATTAAATAATCCCAAAGAAGTCTTATATTCCAACTCAAATAATAAACTCAAAGAAACACGTAGAAGTGGCATTTGCATGACGAGTCATGCTCGCCCTCTACTGGCTGCACTTCCATTGAAGCAACGCCTCCATAAGTCGGAGCACCAATGTAGTCCTCCGCCGTATAACCTGCATCAACATCTAAAAAATATATATATTTGAAAGATGAACTCACAGCTTAGCTCAGTAAGAAACAAGACAATGTAGCAGGCAAAATGCATGAGATAACATTCAACATTGGGTCTGGTAAAACTTGTAATGTGCTATGGTAAGGATAGGTTGCAACCACACCTCTATGCACGAAAGTGTGAGTACGCCCAGTAGTCAGGCTCTAGTCACACAACTGTTGTCGCCCCACATCACTCACTCCAGAATAGAGATAGAGTTAGAGTTTGACGATCAGGCTACAATCCACACTACCGCCCGTCCTCCCCCTGATACTCTACCTCGTACCATACATACACCGCTATTGGCAAGGGCTTGCAAGCTAGGTTCCGTTACTAACCAATCCTATATGTCATCACAATGTATCCAAGGCCCTACCCCAACATAGCTCCCTACGAAATAGAGATAGAGCTAGAGTCTGACGGTTAGAATACAATCTATACTACCGCCCGTCCTTCCCCTGATACTTTACTCGTACCAAGCATACTAATATTTTTGATGATGATATGAAAGTTGTCAGTGTGGGGAATGGTCCAAGGCTCCAACCTCTTTGTGAGGACAATGGATTTTTTGCAGTCCTCTACGATCAATCAAAGGGCTTTTCCCTTATTACTTTGTCCATCCACGCTAATGGATGATGAAAATATGGAGTCACCACCTAGATGAGGTCTAGGACCTATAAGCTATTTCTCTCTTGGAAGGACACTATGACTCATGCTCAATGGATTGGCTTCTAGTCTTACCAGAGAAGGGTAAGCGTCAAGTTACGAATTGGGAAGGCGTTAGGCACCCAACTCGCCCGGTCAGTGGACCGGTCTCATTCTGTCCTATTATTTCCTACATTCTTGAAGCTTATGTTTATTCAGGTCGTTCAATCTAACCTAACTAGGCAAGTGGAGAACCCTAAACCAAGTTTCTAAGTTATGCTAACTTAGGTGCTACCACACAGATTTGAAAAATAAAATACAAGTCAAGAGACAAAGGAAGCATGTGTAACCATGCACGAAGTGACTACGTCCTTCCCACTGCCTACATATCTCTTCAGAGAATCAGGTCAAACGTAGTTCCCACATGGAGAGAGACTCGTAAGGCTAGGATGCATACTCACAAGCATGGCTTTAGCATGGCATCTCGCAAGGCTAAGGTGCGTACTTGCAAGTACGGCTTCGGGATGGAGCCTTGCAAGGCTAGGACGAAATAGTCTCGCAAGACTAGGGTGCGTACTCGCAAACACGACTTTGGGATAGCATCTCGCAAGACTAAGGTGCATACTAGCAAGTACGGCTTCGGGATGGCGTCTCTCAAGGCTAAGGATGGAAGAGTCTCGCAAGACTATAGTGTGTACTCGCACGGCTTTAGGATGGAGCCTCGCAAGGCTAGGGTGCGTACTCGCAAGCACGGCTTCGGGATAGAGCCTCGCAAAGCAAGTGGAATAGTCTCGCAAGACTAAGGTGTGGGTTAGTCTCGCAAGACTAGGGTGCATACTCGCAAGTACTGCTTCGGGATAGAGCCTCGCAAGGCAAGGGGAATAGTCTCGTAGGACTAAGGTATGGGTTGGAGCATCGCAAGGCTAAGGTGTGGGTCTGTATTTGGGGTCTCCCCAAGCTACCTACATATCTCCTCAAAGAATCAGGATCAGCGCAGTTCGAAAGGCGTCATTCAGGAGGCACTCATACCTTGGCTCCCTGCATTCGGCAAAGGTTAACTAAGATTGAAAATGATAGATCTGCACACCGATTCCCAGATGTGGGAGATGATTGGCCTACGACCACAGACAAAACTGGGTAAAGGCTGGGTTGGAGATCAAACATGATTCCAATCGTTGCTCGACACACATAAAACATAAACCCATAAAGAATAATCCTCACGTGGATAGCAACATGATAAGCATATAAAAATAGGCTTAAATCCACAACAAACCAAACATAGGTTGAATCAGGTTTAACATGATTACACCAATCCAAACAAAAATTCCAAACAGACTCCATACCATTAAACCGCTTCCACCATGGGTTGAACCAACTAATCATGATTAAGCATACTCCATCATAGGGTTAGACCAACCCAAAACAATTAAACCAGTCCTACAATAGGGCTGAATCAGTCCAACATGATTATACCAAACCCACCATTGGGCTGAACCAACCCATCACCATTAAGCCAAGTCCCACTATGGGTTGAACCAACCCATCATGTTAATAAACTATTACCAACAAAAATGGGTTGAATCAAGATGAACAATTAAGTTGATCCAACCATGGGACCGAACCAAGCCTTACCCATATATAAATAGTGATGGAAAGCACATGGGCAGCAATTAAGAAACAGTTTTCGTGTCATATTAACAATAGGATGGCGTCTACACCCATCAATACCAAGGGCTACGAGACCCTCCTCCAACTAGTAAATTCCTTCTCCTTTGTTTAGTTTCTCTGATGCCCAGCTCGTCAGTCATCCATCTGACAGATTGGGATGCATTGGCATACATTCTGAGCATCAGTCCATCTAGTACAACAGGATGACTGGAGACGATTTAAATTCAAAAAAGAATAATTAATAATTATTTATACTTTATCTAACTGCAGACAGAAAATACGGTCAGCGATAGCTTTGACCTATACTATGGACTTTTCATGTACAACGTGAACACTACAGAACAGGTAAGATTTCCTAGCTTCGGTTTTAAAACTGTAAATCTCAACCGTTGGATCCAAACTGTGATGGTCCTCATATCCGACTTTCGTAATATGGAAATGAATACCTAGTTGTCATAAGATAATAAATTACCTTAGATCTAATCCGACTGTACATTATTGTTAATGCAGATCGAGAATCTTGATAGAGCATTTGAAACAGTGAAGCAGAAACTATTTGGTAGGTTACATGATATACTGAGGAAACAAATCGTAGAAAAGGTCCCACTACAAGGGATATCATCATCATCATCAAAAAAGCATCCGAGGGAGCAGATGAAGAACCCTCCAATAGCATCTTTTTTCTTACCCAACAGCGAAAATATGAAGGACCTCTCTTCCTTTGCTATGCCAGCTGAACTTCCACTTGATAATACAGAGGATGTAACTGTAGCTACCTCACACCCTAACGAGTCTAGTTTGGTCCCACGTCAGAGAAATGTGGGTCATTCATCAAAGAGTTTATAAATAATCGTGGCCATCCGATTGCTTGCATTTGTTTAATTATTTTTTTTTTGTTAATAAAGGCATAAATTGGAGATTTTGGCTAAGGAACATACTAGCAAGTATGACTTCAGGATGGCATCTCTCAAGGCTAAGGATGGAAGAGTCACACAAGACTAGGGTGCGTACTCCCAAGCACGGCTTCAGGATGGAGCCTCGCAAGGCTAGGGTCCGTACTCACAAGCACGGCTTCGGGATAGAGCCTTGCAAAGCAAGTGGATTAGTCTCGCAAGACTAAGGTGTGGTTTAGTCTCGCAAGACTAGAGTGCATACTCGCAAGTACTGCTTCGGGATAGAGCCTTGCAAGGTAAGGGGAATAGTCTCGCAAAACTAAGGTGTGGGTTGGAGCCTCGCAAGGCTAAGGTGGGGTCGGTATTTGGGGTCTCCCGAAATTGCCTACATATCTCCTCAAAGAATCAGGATCAGCGTAGTTTGAAAGGAGTCACTCAGGAGGCACTTGTACCTCGGCTCCCCGCATTCGGCAAAGGTTAACTAAGATTGAGAATGATCGATCTGCACACTGATTCCCAGATGTGGGAGATGATTGGGCTAAGGCCACAGACAAAATTGGGTCAAGGCTGGGTTGGAGATCAAACATGATTCCAATCGTTGCTCGACACACATAAAACATAAACCCATAAAGAATAATCCTCACGTGGACAACAACATGATAAGCATATAAAAATAGGCTTAAATCCACACCAAACCAAACATAGGTTGAATCAGGTTTAACATAATTACACCAATCCAAACAAAAATTCCAAACAGACTCCATAGCATTAAACCGCTTCCACCATGGGTTGAACCAACTAATCATGATTAAGCATACTCCATCATAGGGTTAGACCAACCCAAAACAATTAAACCAGTCCTACGATAGGGCTGAATCAGTCCAACATGATTATACCAAACCCACCATTGGGCTGGACCAACCCATCACCATTAAGCCAAGTCCCACTACGGGTTGAACCAACCCATCATGTTAATAAACTATTACCAACAAAATTGGGTAGAATCAAGATGAACAATTAAGTTGATCCCACCATGGGACCGAACCAAGCCTTACCCATATATAAATAGTGATGGAAAGCACATGGGCAGCAATCAAGAAATACTTTTCATGTCATATAGACTATGGATAAAGAGAAACAACTAGAAAAAAATGGAGAAAAAATAAGCATTGAGATGGAATTGCAAAATGATGAACAACTCGGAAGCTCTAAAAAGTAATAGGTATCAAAACTGATGACCAGCATAACATGAACTGATTTTTAAAATAAACAAAAGAAGAGGACCGCAATTATGAATAGATTAAAAAAAAAGAAAAAAAAATGTATCAAACCAAGGATGAACAGATGAAAAGACATATAAAAAATAAAAAGAACAAAAAACCTGATCTGAGTTCCCGTTTGTTTTCTTCGCTATAATCCTTTTCATCAGCACCAAGAGGTTCATGGATCATCACGACAGGTGTTGATTTGAGCAGGAAAAATTCTTCTAGTTCTTCCATCAGCCTCCCCCACATTGAAACCCTTGATTTTCTCCTAAATAACCCCAGCAATACACAATCCAATTTACCACAGATTGTTTCCCATTACAAACCAATTTGTTAACACCCCAACATAAACACTGGGTATTTCTCCTTCCTTCACTACCACATAACCGGCACTATCAAGTTCAATTTGCCCTTTAAACAACTGACCGTTGAACCGAAACACCTTCCCCATCTCTTTATCTCACCACTCTCTTTGTTAGTGATAGCTGGAGTTGAATTTTGCCAAACTAAACAAAGAAGAAAGAGAAAAGGTGGAAAGCCACTGCACCAAATTGAAACCATGAACTCAGATGAAAACCACCGCCACCACAAGATGAAAACTCATCGCCAATCGATAAAATCGAGAAGGAGAAATCGAAGTAAAAGAAAAGACACCACCATCACCACCACCGAACTCCCTGACTTACAAAGAAGATGAGTTCCTTATCTCCTTTTCCCCATTTCCCTCTTCCAGTGACAAATTGGCAATTCAAAATATGAAAATCCCAAATGCTCTCTCCTCTCTTCTGCCTCTTCTGCGATTTCCTCTTGTGGCATTCCTATTTCCATTTCCAATCCTCTAAGATAGGTTTAATGTTATTAAAAAAAAAAAAATTCGAAAGGGCAAACTGAAAACATAGCATTACCTTACGATATTCAAGCGAAGTCATCATAAGCCATTAGCAATCAACTTCTTCTGCAGATTCTGCTTTGAATTCTTCTAATTTCTTCTTTCTCTTCTAACTTCTTCTCTCCTCTGCAACTCTTCCTCCCTACTTCTGTGGCCATTTCTCCATCTCAATTTCTCTCTGCTCTCACGGCTCCAACCGAATCCTTCTTTCCCCTGAATTTTCTCTTAGCTCACTCCTTTTCTCTTTTTTTTTTTCATCTGTCTCCCGGCTTCCCTTTCTAACGTAGGGTTTTAGGAGGGTTTTGTGACCCTTTAAATGACCTAAACAACCCTACCTATTGACCTAATTCCAACAATACCCAACCTAAATACCTTTAGCCCAAGCCACCAAATAAAAACCTATTGACACCTAATCTGGCCCAAACCCATTTAAAAAAATGACAAAACAAAACCCATTAACATAAACCCTAAGCCCAACTCATTCAAAATTTTTTTTTCTTATATTTATATTTTTTTCTTTTGTTTTAATGATTTTTTTTTCCAATATAACCTAAGATGCAAGGCAAGCCCTAACACGACGTAAAATGATGAAAACGCCCTCAATGAAGTAGGGGCCAAAATGGGGGTCTTACACCCTTCCCACTCCACACCAACTAAAACATACACATCCTAGCAATAGTAACATGTATGAACAATTAATAACAAGAATTAAAAGATGACACGATGGCTGCGCAATCATTACACAACAACCACAAGGAGAGGTTGACTATATTAATTATTTAGGTTTGGATCTTGTCCCTTACCTGATTGGTAAAACAACAAATATTACAGAGTGCGGCTTCAAACAGTTTCCCTATGCTTCTCACGTACCTTTAACAACATTAAAAATAAGATATTAATCCCTTTGTTTATGTGAGGACCAGTGAAAAATCATTTAAAAATTTGAAATTTATTTAATTTGATCCTCTTTTTTTTTAAAATTTGAATTTACATGTTGTGAAACTTGTCTACCCTCATTACACTCAGACTGGGATCTGGAAAAGTTTTCACCTTCAGATCCCATCCACTCATGCCAGTGGAGGGTAAAAAGACTGGAGTCACCACCTAGATAAGGTCTAGGACCTATAAATGATGTCCCTCAATGGAGGGACACTAATGACTCGCGTAAATGGAACGATTATCTTGTCTCATCAAAGGCGAGTAAGTGCAAATTACGAGTTGGGAAGGTGTTTGGCACCCAACTCGCCCGTTTGAACCGGTCTCCCTAAATCCTATCATTTCCTACAGTTTATGAATGTTTGGGGTTATTTAATCTAATTAAATTACGAGGTATAAGAAAAAAAAATCCTAGTTTGATTTCTAATTCTTTACTAACTATGCATGGCATAAGCTGAAATTTAACAATTTAAATAAGAAAATAATTACAAAATGAATCAAAGAATTTAACAATGGCTTAATCATACATCAAAAGAAAGGAAAAAAAGATATATAACATATGACCGAGGTCTGGGAAAATCCCAGGCCGCCTACGTATCCCTGTGTGGCGGGAATCAGACCAAACGTAGTTCGGGCGGATGTGTACGTAACAGGTGTGTGCAAGAGAAGGGACACTCCTAAAATGTTGGAACGCATCCCAAGCGGTGGATGCTCCCATAATCATGGAACGCATCCGATGGTGAGAGATGTCCCCACAACAGTGGGACCCATCTCAGTGTTGAGGTACTCCCTATCACAAGGAAATTCCCTCGGCGAAGTAATCCCATAATACATGGAACTTACCTCAATTTGATCGAGCGTGGAGTGACCAAACTCCCCCGCAACCTACATATCCCTCGAGACCTCTGTCTCTCTAGAATTAGGTCAAGCGTAGTTCCCATGGGTTGACGAGCCATGGACACGCTTGGCAACACTCAGGAAAGGCCAAATGCCTCAGCTCCCCACACACGGGGGTATACTAATATCTCACTCATATCCCATATTCGAGATACCCAGGTGGACCATGCGTCGGACCACCAATCCTATGCATACATCTATCCAATCACATTTTTTCATTAATACATTTGATACAACGATTTCCTACACTCTTGGATCCAATCCTAGGGTTGGGTGGGCTCATTCTAAATGAACCCACAAAGGTCGGGCTTATTGGAACCCCTAAACAGTCACATTGTGGGAAGGGTGTATTCCTAACATGCATCTATCATGGTGTTCAAGTGAAGATACACCTTTGGGGTAGGGTAGGAGACAAAAATTCAAAAAGGCATTTAACATCTACGTTACCTACATATACATTTATTAATTCCAAAACATAAAATATCTAAGATGAGAGGCATGATAAAGAAAAATCAGCATGTGATTCAAGCATGTATAACAGAGATATACTATCAAATATGGGGTTAAAATAACATTCAAAGAAGTGAATGACTATATTATACGAGAGTTGAGCCACCTCAAGTTGGATCAAGATAAACCATCCTAGACCAAACTAGACCAGCCCACTAGAACCCAACTCTAAACAAAACTAAACCAGCCCTGTATAACCCAAACTAGACCGAACCATAAGCCCAACTCTAGCCTAAACTGAAACAAACATATCTAACCTAAAGCAGGCCAAACCATAGGCTCAACTCTAACCTAGACTGAGCCTGGACCAGGACCGGACCTCACCTAAACCAAACAAAAGATATATATATGCGCATGGTGCCCCAATGAGAGCGGAGATCCCTGCAGTGGCAAAATTAGGGTGCTGACAGATACCCCTCTTCAGTCGAAATTATACTAATTAAGGCTGAAGACAAGAAGACCCCAGTTTTGCCACAACCATTATTGGAAAGCTATGAAAAAAAGCAAAACACGGGCTCTCTTGAGTAGCGGCCATGGTGACCTTGGAATTCCCAAAACAGACCTAAAAACAAAAATGAGCTTTTACGCATTTCGTAGAACCGCTCAGGGAGATTATTCCTCAACAAAAGAATCAAATCTTTAAAGCGAAACTGACACCCCACGCACGCAAGCACCAAAGTTAGAATCGAAAGCGAGCTTTCACGCATTTAGCGGAACCACTCGGGGAGATTATTCCGCAACAACGGAACCAAATCTCAAAAGCAAAACTGACACCTCGCACACGCGAGCCCCAAAGTTAGAATCAAAGATGAGCTTTCACGCATTTAGAGGAACCACTCGGGGAGATTATTCCGCAACAACGGAACCAAATCTCAAAAGCGAAACTGACACCCCCCGCACACGCGAGCCCTAAAGTCAGAATCGAAGGTCGAGCTTTCACGCATTTAGCGGAACCGCTCGGGGAGATTATTCCGCAACAACGGAACCAAATCTCCAAAGCGAAATTGACACCCCACACGCGCGAGCCCCAAAGTCAGAATCGAAGACAAAAGGCCAGTGCCTCAATGAACAAGGACCGCATTAGCGCGAACTGTTAAAACTCGTTAGACAAAAGCTGAGAATTCTTATACTCAATAGGACCCCAACTGTCACACCCCAATTCCGGTTGAACCAGAAGTGTAAGTGAACCGGCTCTAAACCACGGTTCACACCAGAATCTCAATAGACCGGGTCAACCAATCATTCCCAACCAGTCTAACATAATCAAAGATTAATACATAGCAGCGGAATATAAATAAATGAACTGAGATCTATGTGGTAAATTAAAATAATTATTCAACTTATTTCACAATTCACAAATTTAAATAATAAAAGTATTACAATGTATTGTTCAAAATAAAATCCCCTCTAAAGAAAAACACAAAAGGAGCACTCGCATGATGCGTCATGCTCATCCTCCACTGCTCGGGTGTCAATGGCAGCAACTGTACCGTATGCTGGGGCAGTCACGAAGTCATCAACTGTGTACCCTGCATCCAAATCTGAAAAGAGGAATATATATATTCAGGTGAGCTCACAACTTAGCTCAATAAAATACAAAACCAATGCAACATACAAAATGCATGAGATAACATTACAAATTGGGTCAGGTATAACTTGCAAATATGCTATGGTAAGGTTTGGCGGCCACCGCACCTCCATGCACGAGAGTGTGAGCACACCCAATAGTCAGACACCTACCACACTACTGCTGTTGCCCCACATCACTCACTCCAGTATGGAGATAGGACTCGAGTCTGCCTGGCAGGAAGAACCATAATCCCACGTTCTCCCCCTGATACCCCACACCATACCAATACCTAAACCCCACTGGCAAGGGCTTGCAAGTGGGTACCGTTTCTAACCAGTCCTAAATGTCAATACAGTATCAATGGCCTTACCCCAGCATGGCTCCCTACAATATAGAGATAGGGCTCGAGTCTGGCGAGCAGGAAGAACCACAATCCCACATCCTCCCCCTGATACCCTATTCGTACCAAGTCTGCTAAGGTAGATGGCGATACGAAAAGGTGTTAGCTGTGGATATATCCAAGGTTCCACTCCCCTTCACATTCCATACACTAACTAAAACATACACATGCCTAACATCCAACAATCCTAGCATATGAAATGCATGAACAGATAATAGTAACAAAAGAAGTAACTACATGGCATGTGAAATGCACAGACATCAAGCAATCATTGTAAACATAAACTTATTCAAAAAGGAAAAAGGGTTACTGTTCTTTAATTAATTAAGGTTTGGGGTCTTGTCCCTTACCTAACGCGTGATAACAATCCCGCTCTGTGTCACAGGGTATTCTCACGTTGTCTACAAGTCCTACACAATCATATTCATAGGTTAGAATTAATTTATTAAGGTCACAGTTGGTCAGATTCTTGCCTGACCAAGCAAACCAGGCTCGAAAACCATACCGATCGCAGGTACAGGTCTCAGGGGAGTGAGACCGGTATGTGCCACCGGTATGTATACCGGTTGTGGTATATACCGGTTGCACATATGTGAGACCGGTATGTGCCTCCGGTATACACCGCAGGCTCATACTGCCAGACCTTGTGTCCAACCGGTAGAGTCCGTGGTTTGGATCCTAGAGCAAGGTCTCGGATCTCCCTTCCTTGTCGATTATCGGCTAGGTTTTCTAGGGTTTCTCCTAACCCACGCTAAGGTCCAAGCATCCTAATGGCCTTCTAATTTTGGCTAGGATGCCGTATCAAACCAGATCAGATTTGAAAGAAGAAAGATCAAGGGTTTAGGATTGTCGCGCCGCTTCGTGGCTCCGATCCGATATCATAATGTTACTAACAGCATAGAGCACTTACCGGCGATGTTCGTCAGTTGGCGGCGAGCTTCTCCAATGGAAACCTCCTTCCTGGGCAGCCTCTTCCTCCTTGCTCCTTCTCAACTCTTCTCCAGACGGCTAGGGTTTGAGAAAGATCAATGGAGTGTGATCATCTCTATAAATAAAAGAGGGCCATTCTTGGGAAGGTTTTCCATGATTGGAAACTTCCCAAGTTTCCATTCGGAGTGAGGGACCCGTTGGAGTCCATCTCCCACAGAAAAGAAGTATACCGGTCGCACATACCGGTCTGAGTCACTCAGACCGGTATAGTCAGACCGGTATACCATACCGGTTGCACCATACCGGTCTGACTCACTCAGACCGGTACAGTCAGACCGCTATGAGTTTTTACCAATTTTGAGTGGTTCTTGTACCTGAAATTTGGCGTGGTTCGTCACCCGGCTTCGCCTTCCGATCCGATTATGATTGGGAGACCTGTCATCATATAAAAACATGGATTAGACCGGATTTTCAAAGTACGGTTCTTACAACTATACCACCCTTAAAAGAAATTTCGTCCCCAAAATTTGCATGTAGGTCTCACAATTCCCCCTCCCTTAAAAGAAATTTCGTCCCCGAAATTGTACGTACCTTCAGAGTCGAAAAGATGAGGGTATTCTTGTCGCATGGCATCCTCCTCCTCCCAAGTAATTTCTTCTACGTCCTGACTTTTCCAAACGACCTTGACATAGTGGATAGCTCACCTTCGAAGCTGTTGTACCTTTTTGCTAATGAGCTGGATTGGCACCACCTCGAAGGTTAAGTCTTCTGTCAAATCTGGGGGGTTTGCAACAAGAATGTGCGAAGAGTCTCTCACGTACTTCTTTAGTAAGGATACGTGAAAGACATTGTGGACACTAGACATCGCTATCGCTGGTGGCAATGCAAGTTGATAGGCCACTTTGCCGCATCGGGATAGAATTTCATATGGTCCACATATCTAGGACATAGTTTTCCTTTTCTGCCGAACCGCTTCAGTCCTCTTACTGGTGACACCTTCAAGAAAACTTTATCACCAATCATGAATTCAAGGTCTCGTGCTTCGTTGTCAGCATAGTGCTTTTGATGCACCTGAGCTGTCTTTACTCGGTTCTTGATTTGATCTACTGCCTTGCAGGTTTCTTCTACAAATTCTGGTCCGACGATCTTTCTTTCTCCAACCTCATCCCATAATAATGGTATCCGACATTTCTTGCCATACAAGGCCTCATATGGGGCCATCTGGATCGTAGACTGGTAGCTGTTGTTATAGGCAAACTCAATGAGGGAAAGCTTCTCATCCCAAGCCCCCTTAAAGTCGATAGCACATGCGCGAAGCATATCTTCTAGGATCTGGATGGTCCTCTCTGACTGCCCATCCGTTTGAGGGTGGAAGGCTGTACTGAACTTTAGTTTCGTCCCCATTGCCTTTTGTAGCCCCTCCCAGAACTTCGATGTGAAGCGTGGATTTCTATCAGATACTATGCTCTTTGGGACACCATGCAGTCTGACTATATTGTCCACATACAATCTTGTCAACTTGTCCATGGTGTATTGTGGTCTGACTGGGATAAATCTGGCGGTCTTGGTAAGGCGATCTACAACTACCCAAACAACATTCACTGACCTTGGAGTCATAGGTAGACCAGTGACAAAATCCATGGTAATACAATCCCATTTCCATGCCGGCTCAGGTAACGGTTGCAATAATCCTGCAGGCCTCTGTCTTTCTGCTTTGACTTGCTAGCAGTTTAAACATTGAAATACATATCGGGCCACGTCTACTTTCATACCTCTTCGCCAGTATAATCTCCTTAGGTCATGGTACATCTTGGTGCTCCTAGGATGTACTGAATATGGAGTAGAGTGAGCTTCCATCATGATTCGGTTTCTGATTTCCAGATCTTCATTCTCAGGTACACATAAACGCCCATGATATTTGAGTACCTTGTCTGCATCCAAGGTGAAATCAGGGTTGGCTCGACCCTTTTCCAAATCTTCTTGAACTGTCTTGAGGTATGGGTCCTGTAGGACTTCTGCCTTTATTTCTTCCTTCAAGTCGGGAAAAATCTTCAATGCTGCAAACATAAGGGTAAACTGGTGTATCAACCCTTGCTCAATAGGATCATCTGCTGACTTTATTAAGAGCTGTTCTTCATCCTCTGATGAGCCAGAAACAGCAGCACACAATGCTGCATTTGTACTTGGTCCTGCTTTAGGGTTCGATGCCCATTTCCTGCTTAGCGCATCAGCTATAATGTTAGCTTTACCAGGGTGATACTGAATGTCACAGTCGTAGTCCTTGAATAATTTTAACCACCTCCTTTTCCTCATGTTCAGGTATTTTTGGGTGAACAGATACGTCAGGCTTTTGTGATCAGACTTAATCTGAAATTTCTCACCATACAGGTAATGCCTCTAAGTCTTAATAGCATGAATGACCGCTGCCAATTCTAGGTCATGTGTAGGGTAGTTCTTCTCATGCTCTTTTAGCTGTCTTGAGGCATAGGCTATCACCTGTTCTCCTTGCATCAGCACACAACCCAGTCCCAAACCTGAAGCATCTGTATATAGTGTGAATGGATGGTCTGGAGCAGGAATAGTCAATATAGGTGCTGATACCAGTCTTGACTTCAGCGTCTGGAAGCATTTTTCACATTCTTCAGTCCATATGAACTTCTCCCCCTTTTTGTCAACCTGGTGAGTGGAACAGCAATCTTGGAATAATCCTCCACAAACCTTCTGTAGTATCCAGCTAAGCCGAGAAAACTATGAATTTCAGCAACTGTCTTCGGCACCTCCCATCCTACTATGGCAGAAATTTTACTGGGATCGACCTTGATTCCTTCAGCAGACACCACGTGACCAAGGAAGGCCACTTAATCTAACCAAAATTTACACTTCTTAAATTTTGCATAAAGCTTCTCTCTCCTCAATCTTTGTAATGCTGCTCTTAGATGCACTGCATGTGTCTCATGGTCCTTGGAGTATACTAAAATATCATCTATTAATACGATAATCGACGTATCCAACATGTCATGAAATACCCGGTTCATTAGCTCCATGAATGATGCAGGTGCATTAGTCAACCCAAAGGACATCACAAGGAACTCATAGTGTCCATAACGCGTCCTGAAAGCTGTCTTGGGGATGTCTACTTCCTTAATCTTGAGTTGATGATACCCCGACCTCAGGTCAATCTTCGAGAATACACTCGAACCTTGTAATTGATCAAATAAATCATCTATTCTTGGTAGTAGGTACCTGTTCTTGATAGTGAGTTTGTTTAATTCTCGATAGTCCATTCAAAGACGTACGCTACCATCCTTTTTCTTGACAAAGAGCATAGGTGCTCCCCAAGGTGAGATACTAGGCCTTATAAATCCTTTGTCTAACAGTTCTTGCAACTGAGTTTTTAACTCTTTCAACTCGGTAGGAGCCATCCTGTAAGGTGCTTTAGACACAGGTGCTACCCCTGGTAGGAGGTCTATCACAAACTCAGTAGCTCTATCTGGTGGCAACCCGGGTAGATCTTCTGGAAATACATCAAAAAATTCCCGTACTACTTTGATGTCCTCCATTTTTGGCAAGTCAGCAATCACATCCACCACTGATACGAGGTATCCTACTCCCCCTTTCTCTAAGCACTTCCTTGCTTTTAGGGCTGAGAGTATAAGCTTTCTCTTCCTAGGCAATTTAGCCCCTTTAAAATTAAACTCCTTCCCTTCATTGTCCTTGAACACCAACTTCTTCTCAGCACATAACAGGTTAGCTGAATGTTTAGATAACCAGTTCATTCCCAGAATGACATCGAAATCTGACATCTCTAGCTGGACTAGATTGGCTTCCAATTCTCTTCCTTCAATATGCATTGGGCAAGACCCATAATATTCTTCTAATACCACCTCCATTCCCATGGGGGACCGGACTAACAGAATTGGTTCCAAAATCTTGATCAATTGATCTAGTCCTCTTCTGAATGATATTGACACAAAGGAATGGGTGGCCCCTGAGTCAAACAGGACTCTGGTGGGTAATCCTGCTATATTTGTTGTACCTGAGGTTTTTAAATTTAAAATTTTTCCTTTAGATTTAAATACTCAAACAATTAATGCAGAAGTTAAGGAATGAATACTGAATCATACCTGTAACCACATCTGGTGATGCGACTGCCTCCTCTGTGGTAACAGCATAAGCCTTGCCTTGCTGTTGCTCCCTCTTTGTGTGGGCAGGTTCTGGCATAATGTCCAATCTGTTGGCAATTGTAACACTTTATACTAGTGTTCTGCCCCACTGCCTGTGGTGTCACTGCAAGAGCTGGTCTGGAAGGCACTGTGCTAGCTGGTGGCCTGAGTGGACGGTATGGTCTATTGCTTCTTCTGCCTTGGACCTCAGGATTAGGCCTCTTCAGACCCCTATTTTGTGTGAAGAAGCTTTCTCTCTGACTTGCCTCGATGACTCGAGCCACCTGTACAGCTTTATTATATATCTTCAACCCTCGACCCAGCACATGCTCTCTGATAACACCCCGAAGACCCATAGTGAAACGGCGAGTCTTTGTTTCTTCCTCCTGCATACTGGTTGGAGCGAAGAAGAATAACTCCTCATACCTTTGTTGGTATGCCTCTACGGTTATTTGAGACTGCTGCAAATTGAGGAACTCCCTCTCCATCTGATTGCGAAAACTCTTGAGAAAGTATTTTTCAAAGAAGGCCTCCTTGAATATGGGCCAAGTGATTATCTGGTGCTTTGTTTCCAGATACGCTCTAGTTGAGTTCCACCATCCATTGGCTTCTTCCTTCAGCATGTGGGTAGCATATAACACTTTTTCCCCATCAAGACACTCCAGTAGACGAAAGTTATTCTCTATCTCGGCTATCCACTGTGCTGGCCATAGTGTTTTCCCTGGCTTCCCTATAAAAGTTGGTGGCTTTAGCTTTAAAAACCCATCCACCGCTCTGGAAAGACTACTCTGTCCATATGGGACCTATCCATATGGTGCTTATCCATACACTGTCTGACCAAACCATTGTGGCTGGTAAGTGTAGCCACTCTGATTCACTCCCGGATATCCACCATGATATGCAGCCTGATATGCGCCCTGATATCCACCCTGGTCCTCAACTCCACCATAGTCAGATGTAGTTTTATTT
This sequence comes from Protea cynaroides, assembly GCA_028583415.1. Classification (NCBI taxonomy): domain Eukaryota; kingdom Viridiplantae; phylum Streptophyta; class Magnoliopsida; order Proteales; family Proteaceae; genus Protea; species Protea cynaroides. Next base: position 25,819,464 of record CM053276.1, on the reverse strand, counting down.
TATTTTTATGTGTTTTGTTTTGTTAACAGAGTAACTGTCCGACTTGTGGACTGTACTCTGTCGTACACTTTGTATTTGTTTATGAAATGGTTAATTGTTTTTCTTTAATACTTCAGTGTTCATGATTGTTCTTCCATTATTAGTATATTATGCATCTTTCTTAAGTCTCAGGCATCAAACAAGCTTATGGTGTGTTCTTATTAAAGTTTTTAATTTTCCTAACTCAGCTCATTGGACATAGTTAGATGCAGAATGATTAGCTGGACAGAGCCTAGCGGCTCTGATACCAAGTTGTCACACCCCAATTCTGGCTGAACCAGAAGTGTGAGTGAACCGGCTCTAAACCACGGTTCACACCAGGATCTCAATAGACCGTGTCAACCAATCATTCCCAAGTAGTCTAACATAATCAGAGATTAATACATAGCAGCGGAATATAAATAAATGAACTGAGATCTATGTGCTAAATTAAAATAATTATTCAACTTATTCTACAATTCACAAATTTAAATAATAAAAGTATTACAATGTATTGTTCAAAATAAAATCCCCTCTCAGTAAAGTACAAGACCAATGCAACATACAAAATGCATGAGATAACATTACAAATTAGGTCAGCTATAACTTGCAAATATGCTATGATAAGGTTTGGCGGCCACCGCACATCCATGCACGAGAGTGTGAGCACACCCAACAGTCAGACACCTACCACACTACTGCTGTTGCCCCACATCACTCACTCCAGTATGGAGATAGGACTCGAGTTTAGCGGGCAGGAAGAACCACAATCCCACGTCCTTCCCTTGATACCCCACACCGTACCAATACCTAAACCCCTACTGACAAGGGCTTGCAAGTGGGTTCCATTTCTAACTAGTCCTAAATGTCAATACAGTATCAATGGCCTTACCCCAGCACGGCTCCCTACGACATAGAGATAGGGCTTGAGTCTGACGGGCAGGAAGAACCACAATCCCACGTCCTCCCCCTGATACGCTATTCGTACCAAGTTTGCTAAGGTAGATGGCGATATGAAAAGGTATTAGTTGTGGATATATCCAGGGTTCCACTCTCCTTCACATTCCACACACTAACTAAAACATACACATGCCTAACATCTAACAATCCTAGCATATGAAATGCATGAACAGATAATAGTAACAAAAGAAGTAACTACATGGCATGTGAAATGCACAGACATCAAACAATCATTGTAGACATAAACTTATTCACAAAGGTTTACTATTCTTTAATTAATTCTCAAGATTCAACGCTATTCCTTTCACACCGCTGGCAAATTCAACCATTTCCCCAGCTTGAAGGGTTTGGGGTCTTGTCCCTTACCTGATGCGTGATAACAATCCCGCTCTGCGTCACAGGGTATTCTCACATTGTCTACAGGTCCTACACAATCATATTCATAGGTTAGAATTAATTTATTAAGGTCACAGTTGGTCAGAACCTTGCCTGACCAAGCAAACCAGGCTCGAAAACCATACCGGTCGTAGGTACCGGTCTTAGGGGAGTGAGACTGGTATGTGCCACCGGTATGTATACCGGTTGTGGTATATACCGATTGCACATATGTGAGACCGGTATGTGCCTCCGATATACACCGCAGGTCCATACCGCCGGACCTTGTGTCCAACCGGTATAGTCTGTGGTTTGGATTGAGAGCAAGGTCTCGGATCTCCCTTCCTTGTCGATTATCGACTAGGTTTTCTAGGGTTTCTCCTAACCCACGCTAAGGTCCAAGCATCCTAATGGCCTTCTGATTTCGGCTAGGATGCCGTATCAAACCAGATCAGATTTGAAAGAAGAAAGATCTAGGGTTTAGGATTGTTTCCGATCCGATATCATAATGTTACTAACAACATAGAGCACTTACCGACGGTGTTCGTCAGTTGGCGGCGAGCTTCTCCAATGGAAACCTCCTTCCTGGGCAGCCTCTTCCTCCTTGCTCCTTCTCAACTCTTCTCCAGATGGTTAGGGTTTGAGAAGGATCAATGGAGTATGATCATCTCTATAAATAGAAGAGGGCCGTTCTTGGGAAGGTTTTCCATGATTGGAAACTTCCCAAGTTTCCATTCGGAGTGAGGGACCCGCTGGAGCCCATCTCCCACAGAAAAGAAGTATACCGGTCACACATATCGATCTGAGTGACTCAGACCGGTATAGTCAGACCGGTATACCATACTGGTTGCACCAAACCGCTCTGACTGACTCAAACCGGTATAGTCAGACCGGTATGAGTTTTTACCAATTTTGAGTGGTTCTCGTACCTGAAATTTGGCGTGGTTCGTCACCCGACTTCGCCTTCTGGTCCGTTTATGATTGGGAGACCTGTCATCATATAGAACCATGGATTAGACCGGGTTTTCAAAGTACGGTTCTTACACCAACCATAAGAGATTCACCGGCGATGCATGGGATGAATCGAAAAATAGGCAGGCTCAAGACGAATACACAAGAGTTAAATACCTGAGGCAGATATCAAGCATCAATCATAAGATGAATAAATCATTAAATGATGATGAAATAACTAAGATGAACAATGTGGAGATTTTCATTCAAAGTCAGAAGCAAACATCACAATGCCAGCGTACTAAATGTAAACATCAGTGCAATTTAGTACAGAGAAATGTTAATTCAGGTAACAAAGGACCTGGGATATCCCTATGGGACAAACACTTAGATGGGGGAGACCACAGGTAGGGTTCTAGTCAAAACCATGATAGACCGGTTCTCCCAGGCAGAGGCAATGTTTTGAACCAAATCCGGAGTTAGCTCCCTGCAAGGCACTGGCTCATCAAGAGATTCATGTACAGGAGGTCGTAGGCCATGCTGCTGATGAAGTCGATTTGGAGAGTAGAACGTCGTATGTGTAGGACCCATAAATTGGACATGAGTGCCACCCGGGGTGCTCGTCACAACACAATTCTCTCTCCACCAGCTACAACCCCACCGGATGTCTGCGGATCTGATCATGGTGAGCCGACTTGGCCAATCTGTCTCTTTGTGGAAGTCTACACCATTGGCTCTCCCTCAATATTGGTTATATGTGAACTCAAAAACTTGTAGAGCTGGAATCAAACTCAATCTCTCTAGGAGCCAACACTACAGTAAATGCGGCGACCCTATAAATCGATCCAAATCAAACTTGCTATTACGCCTTGCCATCACATCAAGGCCGTTCAAAGTTTCTACCAAAACAGTTGGTATAATACCACCACCATCATTAGCATGGATATGAGGTCCACTATGGTCGGGGACTCTGTGCGCTTCTGGCTTCTTAGCAAGTAACGGGCGATCATGCAGTAGATGAATACTCTTCCCCTCTGTACCTTTGCTTGGAAGTCCTCAGGGTCTTGGGGTGCATACTTTTTAGTCATTTCCTGGATGTCTAATCCCCCGTTCTTGAAAAAAAATTTGATTTCTTCCTTACTCTACTCGAAGTGTTCTCAGATCTTCTGGGTGTATTCGCTCCGAAGCGGAGGTTTGAAGATTCTCTCCCTGTAAGGGTACATCAGACATACCCTAAATTCTTCCACTTTAGGGCACATCATTGCATCACCAAATTTGAAGACGTGCATTGAGGGGTCCCAGAATTTGGGGACTGCTTTCAACAGACCAGGACAGAGGCGCATATTCTAAAGGCCACATAGGGCTCGAGATGATATGGCTTTAAAGGTGAGGTGTCTCTCCCAGAGTTGAACCATTTCCACTTCCTAAGACCTTTGTTCATGTTGTCGCGCAGTTGTCAAATAAAAAAGTCAGTCTTGTACAATCCAAAAGTAGTAAACTAAGGGTTCAAGTCCACAATAAAATATTCATACAGTTGAGAGGTCTCCCACATAGGAGTGCGTAAACATGAATATTTGAAGGCATTCTAATAAATCATGTACAGCTTGACTACATATTATAGCTATGTCTGTGCACTACATCCTAATAGTCAGACCAAGTGCAAAGAAGATGAAGGCCTAGCTAGGCTGACAAGAAGCTGTCCACATGTTTGACCATGGGAGGATCTTTGGGCTGCTTATGTAGAGTGACTGATCCCCAAGAGAGGATGCCACCTTTTGGGAAAAGAAACATGGACCTTGGAATTCGAGACGTCGTCAAATGGATGAACGACAGATGAATTAGAGTCGAGTTATAGGATAGTAAATGTATAGAATGACTACTCATGAGAGACAGTGCCATACAGATTCGATCACAAAGGAAGGAGGCCAAATATGTAAACTCTGGGAATCCGTTGGATTGGAGAACGGGAGAAGAGTTTCGGCCATAGAAGGATTTATTTCCCTGATAATGATGAGAAGGCATGACCTTTTAGCTGATAATAAGCCCGATAAGATCGAAGAGATCCAAGGTTTCACAAACTATGGAAGTCCAACCCCCTCTTTTTCTCTTTTTTTTTTTTTTTTTTTTTTTTTTTTCAGGGGTAAAACTAAACATAGTACTTTTTTACCTGATCCAGATTTGTCAGATACTGCAATTCTTCACCATCAAGGTTGGTCAATCGTATAGCCTTGCCTGGGAGGATTTCCTTGATAAAAAAAGGTCCGCTCCAATTTGGACGGAACTTACCCCTAGGGTCGTGTATGGGAGCCCTTTGCTCTTTTAGCACCAAGTTTCCAACAACCAAATGACGAGGATGTACTTTCTTGTTGAAGGTGGCAGCAATCCTCTACTGATACTTCTTTGAATTGTCTGCAGCCCTCATCCTTTTTCATCAATAAAATTCAATTCCTCATATCTCGCTCGCCTCCATTCGGCTTCAGAGATCTTGGATTCCATAAGGGTCCTCAAGGAAGGGACCTCTAACTCAACGGGAAGAACAACCTCCATACCATAAACCAAGGAGTAGATAGTTGATCCTATAGATGTCCTAACCGAAGTGCGATAGGCCCATAAAGCATAGGGAAGCTTATCTGCCCAGTCTGTGTTAGTTTGTGCCATCTTCTGCAGGATAACCTTGATGTTCTTGTTAGCTGCTTCGACTGCCCCATTCGTCTATGGGCGATTAGGAGAAGACCTATGCTGATTGATATGGAACTTCTCACACAAGTCTTGCACCTTACCCCTAAAATGTGTACCTTGATCAGATATCAAATCCTGAAGCATGCCGTGGCGACAAATGATGTACTCCTGTAAGAACTTGGCCATTTGTTGGCAGTAAGCTTGGCATAAGACTGTGGCTCCACCCAATTTGTGAAATAATCTATGGCAACCAGGATAAATTCATGTCCATTTGATGCTTTGGGGTTTATCTTCCCAATCACATCTATACCCCAGGTCAAAAACGGCCAAGGAGAGCTCAAAGTATGCAACTCTGTTGGGGGCACATGGATAAGATTGGTGAATATCTGGCACTTGTGACACCTTTTCACAAAGTCGACACAGTCAGCTTCCATTGTGTTCCAATAATACCCCAAGCGTAGGAATTTTTTAGCAAGCATCCTGGCATTCATGTGGGGTCCACATATCCCTTCATGGATTCGTTCAATAACATTCCGGGCCTATTCTTCATCAACACAAACCAACTGGACTCCATCATAAGACCTCTTATATAAAATATCTTCACATAATATGAACTGGGCAGCATGTCTCCTCAGGGTTTTCTTCTCTCCTGATGTCGCATCTGCAGGGTATTTAGATTCCCTGATGAAATCCACTATAGGGCAAACCAAGGTCGACCGTCTGCTGTCAGCGCATTGACCTCTTCATCCATGTAAGCCGACTGTATCATTCTTTCAATTATCAAAGGTTGCTTCTTCTCATTTGGATTACCCCCAATCATTGATGCTAGCGTTGCCAACGCATCAGCATATCGATTTGTATCTCTCGGGAAGTATCCAAATTCTATCTCTTTGAATTTACTGGCCAAGACCTGAGCCCAATGTGTATAAGGTACGAGCTTTTCATCTCTTGTCTTCCAGTCTTCCCTAACTTGATAGATAACGACTGAAGAGTCTCTATACACTTTCAATTTTTGTATACCAAAGGACAAAGCCGCTCGGAGCCCTCTCACACAGACTTCGTACTCCACAATATTGTTTGTGCATTCGAACTTCAAATGAAAAGACAAAGGTATGAAGACATTGTCGGGATCGACTAACAATACCCCAGCTCCATATCCTTGATGGTTTGCTACGCCGTCAAAGAACATCACCCAAGTGTCATCTCCCAGTTCTTCCTGAACAGTGGAGACTTCTTCACCAGGAAATACGTCCTCCAATTGCTTAAGATTTCCTTCGATTGGGAGGGATGACAAATGCTCAGCAATCAAACTCCCCTTGATAGACTTTTGGTTCATGTAGGTAATATCAAACTCCGAAAGCAGCAACAACCATCGTGCCATTCTTCCTGTCAAGGCTGGCTTCTCGAAAAAGTACTTGATCGGGTCCATGCGGGAGATGAGGACAATAGGATATGAGAGCATGTAATGTCTCAATCTCCTCGTTACCCAGACCAAAGCCGTGCATGTTTTCTCCAAAGGGGTATAGTTAACTTCATAGCCCGTGAACTTCTTGCTCAGATAATACACAGCCCTCTCAGTACGTCCATCTTCATCATGCTGGGCAACCATGGATCCCATTGACTCTTCCAAGACAGAAAAATACAACATAAGTGGTCTCCCAGGGGTTGGCGGGACCAAAACTGGCAGATTAGTCAGATATGCCTTGATCCTATAGAAAGCCAACAGGCACTAGGGATTCCAAGTCTTTGGCTGGTCCTTCTTTAATAGCTTGAAAATAGGTTCACAGATGGCTGTCAGATGCGCTATGAATCTGTTTATGTATTGTACTCTTCCTAGGAATCCCCTAATCTCCTTTTCTGTTTGTGGAGGAGGCATTTCAGATATAGCTTTAATCTTGGCTGGGTCAATCTCTATACCCCTCTCACTCACCAAGAAGCCCATTATTTTTCCAGCAGTTACTCCAAAAGCACACTTCTGTGGATTCAGCCTCAACTTGTATCGCTTTATCCGTTCAAAGAATGTCCTCAATGCCGTGAAGTGATCCTCCTTGGTAATTGACTTCACAATCACATCATCTACATATACTTCAACTTCCTTATGGATCAAGTCATGGAGAACAGTAGTAGCCATTCTTTGGTAAGTGGCCCCAGCATTCTTAAGCCCAAATGGTATTACTGTATAACAATAAGTACCCCAATCTGTAGTGAATGAAGTCTTTTCTTTATCCTCTGGTGCCATCTTTATCTGATTGTAGCCTGAAAAGCCATCCTTGAAAGATAACAGTGCATGTCCAGCGGTGTTGTTGACCAATATGTCAATCTTGGGTAGCGAAAAGTCATCCTTAGGGCTTGCTTTGTTCAAATTCCTATAATCCACACATACCCTTAATTTACCATCTTTCTTTGGGACAATGACAATATTGGCCAACCACTCGGGGTAATGGACCACTTCAAGAAAACCGACATCAAGTTGCTTCTGGATATCCTCTTTGACCTTCAAAGCCCATTCTGGCCTCAATCTCCTCAATTTTTGCTTGTGGGACTTTGAACCAGGCATCAAGGGAATCTTATATTGGACCACCTCAGGGTCTATTCCAGGCATATCCTCATAAGACCAAGCAAAGACTTCTTGAAATTCTTTGAATAACTTCACCATATTAGCTGTTTCTTCCTCAGTTAAAGTTACCCCGACCTTGATCTCACGGGGCTCTTCAGTTGAGCCCAAGTTGACCATTTTGAAATCCTCTTCGACTGGTTGGGCCTTCATTTCTTTCGAGACCTTGATAGATCGTATTAACTCAAGAGAAGGTTCATTATTTTCATCATTATCAGAGTCAGAGTTAGTGTAATTGACTGGAATGGAAGAAGAAGAAGACACAGTATAATCGAAAGTAAAATTTTCATTGCTAATAAAAGATGTGTCTACAGGATAGGAGGTCCCAAGCAGGACAGAATCAATGCTAGAAAATGCTTGCATCTCATCTAAACTTGTACTAGGCATAGACACAGCTAAATTATTCAAAATACATGACTCATTAAAAAAGATAAAATAGTCTACACAACTCTAATTAGGGATAACCCCATCAAAAGGATGAATAAGCTGGTGTGGACCCAAATCCTCGCTTTTGCTTTCCTCAGTGATGGCCAAGACTCCTTCATCGTCGAACAAGCTGCTGACATCCACGAACTCTGATCCCGTCTTCACCGCATCACTTTGCTTTTGAATCCTTATCAGCTCCAGCTCTACCCAATCTACATCACAGTTAAAGAATATCTCAAAGCCAGGAACTCGTCGTTGAAGGTGCACATCATACCATGGCTCGGGGAAGCCACAGAATGGAAAGTCTGACCTTCCTTGACGAAGTGTCCATTAAGAGTTGTAGAAGGTGAGATCTCTTCTTCATTGTGAATCCCATCGAAGTGGAGGCTATGGATCTCTTGGTCTGACCATTGTTGCTGCCATGTCTTACTACTACTGCTACCTTTTCTTGGAAAGATTGAAAACTACCTACTATTCTTGTACTTTATTTTTTCGAAACTTTATTTTTTCGAGCCTCGAAAAATGGTCATCGACTCTCCTCCACTTCTAGTCAATCAGGGCCAGGTCTTCCCTGGAAGGAATGTACCCCAGTCCAAATCTGTTCTCATTTATCATTAGAGAAAGCACATTGATGTCACCTTGTTGATGCAAACCCAGACCCATTCTTAGAAAAAAAGACATGTTATGCAATGAATTAAACACAAAATTTAAATTCTTACCTGAGGGTTCTGACTGTGTCGTTGCCAGGATTGAACTAATCTGGAACCCACTCAGTGGCATCCCTGTACTATCCTCTGAACCGCCGTCTCCCACTGCTAGGGCATTAACCATATCGGAATCGACATGCACTGTCACCACCACCTCTTCATATTTGAATCTGACCTTCTGATGCAATGATGAGGTGAGGACTCCTTCTTTGTGGATCCAGGACCTTTCCAAAAGCAGATTGAAGGAAGCAGGTATGTCCACCACATGAAGCTCAACATCAAACATAGCAGGACCCACCTTAATCTGTGCATTAAGTACTCCATTGATGGTCCTCCTGGTACAGTCATAAGCCTTAACACAGTGTGTGGAAGGCCTGAGCTCCGCCTCATTGAACCCAAGATGCTTGAAAGTGCTCAGAGGGAAGACATTCAATGCTGAGCCTTCATCTATAAACACTCTCGGAATCAAGTGATTCCTGAGACCGATGGTGATATAAATAGCCTTGTTATGCATCATCCCTTCATCAGTGAGGTCGGCGTCGCCATACATCAAGGGGTTAACAGCATTAGATCCCCCAACTATGTTTGCTAGCTCAGTACAATTAGTGGAGACTGGAACTTGAATGCTGGCTAATGATTTCAGAACTACGTCCCTGTGTGCCTTGGATGCCATGAGTAACCCCCAAATTAACACATTAGCCTGTGTCTTTTCCAACTGCTTCAAAATAGGGTTCTGGGGCTCAGGGGCAGTACATTGCTCTTTCCCCTTGTCTCTTGCCAACTGTCCGGGATTATCAATTGTCAGGTTTGCAGGCTTGAAGGTCTTTCCACTCTGGGTCTCTGCTACAGGCTTGTCATCATACCCAGGGATGTAAACCTCTAGGTTACTGAAATCTTGGGTCGCCTAGGCTACCTCTAGCTCATCCTCAATGTATATGATCAGAGGGGTTTCCTTCTCAACACTTGCTTCAGAATGCTTTGTCTGTTGAGGGAAGACCACCTCTAAATCATACTTTGGTTCTTGCTTGATAGCCACAACCCCAGATGATCCCTCATACTTGTTCTGATCCTTCCAACTGTAAACGGGTGAAACTGAAGATGCACCATATTCATCAGAATTCTCAAAAGGTAAAAAATTGTAACGACCATCCTCCTCCCTTCCTCTATGAAGTTGACAGAGTGGTTAGGGAGAGGATTTTTTGCTGTAGATGCTGGTCGATTCTGAATGGCAAAAGTTCCAGCTTCCAGTGCATCTTGAATTGCTTCCTTTAAGGCGAAGCAGAACTCTGTGCCATGCCCAGCCTGGTTGTGGAACTTGCAGAATCTGTCTTGCCTAAAACTTGCTGGGAGAGGATTGGGTAGTACCATCGGTCTGGGGGGTTTTAATTGGCCAGCCTTCATCAACTTATCCATGATCAATTCTCTTGGTAAATCCAGCTCTGTATATTGTCTGCTTGCTCTCTGATTCCTCTAAGGATACGGAGCTTCAATCAATAATGGGGCTGAAGAGGCCGCTACCACACTCTTGGCCTGTGAAAAGGAATTTGCACTAGATGCTTTGGAAGAATTATTTTTCCTACTTGAGCTGCCCTCAGATATTACCTTATCACCTTTATGTGGGAGATCCCCATGGTTGATCGCATCTTCGATCTGTTGTCCAGCAACGGTTAAGGTCTGGAATGTAGTGATGCCTTGTCCAAAGATAAAAGTTTTATATGGGTTAACCAATCCTCTCATCACCATGGTGACTTGCTCCCTCTCAGAAGGCCTGTTCCAGATTTGTGCAGCAATGGCCCTGAACTTGGCCAAGTAAGTAGTAAATCCTTCTCCGGGCAACTGCATGATTGTTTCCAACTGCCTTCTGTGGGTTTCCACTTCAGTGTTATAAGAATATGTTCCACAAAAGTAGTTGTAATGTCTACCCAGGACTTGATTTGGGAGGATTTTAAGTGCAAGAACCATTTGTGAGCCCCACCAGATATAGAAAATTGGAATGCTTGGCCCAATTGCTCATCTCCTCTCCCAATCCTCAAGATACAAGTAAATGATCTAAGATGGGTGGTGGGGCAACCAGACCCATCAAATTTCTCCAGAGGCCATTTGAATTTATCTGGCAGCTTAGCATCTGGGAAGTAATTCACTCCCTTAGCGTCTATAATCTGATCTTCCATTCCTTTCATTCCTTGAAGCAAATGCTCTACATTGTGCAACCGATTCATGACAGCTGAACTGGCCAACAGTTTATCCACTTCTGATAGCTTACTGGGGGAGGGCTCTTGAATCACTCTCTGGGGCGAAGGAGATGCATTCATGGGGGTGGTGGGACCATTGCCCCCTTCAGGTGAGGCTGCCGCATTGGAGGCTGATTGTGGCCCAATATTCATGTTTTGCTTGACCAACCCTACCATGGTGTGAACTGTTCGCTCCAAAATGGTAAGTCTGGTGGTCAAAATGGTGATTGGATCCTCTAGGAGCTCATGACGATCTTCTATCTCATGATCTTCTATTTCCTCTGCTCGACTAACCGACTCTCTAGGATATCCCTGAGTTAATTGAAAACTGGGGACTCTATGTAGCCTCCTAGAGGTGGGATCCCTTACCCAATTGGATGTTATGTTTCAACTCTCCTGAAGATGACTGGAAATGTGGAACAGGGGAACAAAGGTCAGGACTCTAACAGATAGGGAGAATCGAGAATAATGGACATGCATGCATCAAAGCTGACTCAACCAGACAACCAGAGACCAACCCACACCATCACCCACAACCAAATAGGTCAAACCCTCAAGTGAATGGCATAGAGAGTCAATCAGGGTCCTCTAAACAATGCAATGCAGTCCATGCATTACGGAGTGGCCAAGAGTACCTACGGGATGAAGCACCAAAGAACAAACCCATAGTTGCTCCCGTTAATGTTCCCTAATCTGAGGCAGCTATTAAGCCTCTTTCTTCAGGTTCGTCTGATGTACCTGAAAGACCCAAAGAGACTATCCCGGACAGAGTTTTTACTCCACCAGCTCCATTCCCTAATAGGTTGATAAACCAAAAGAAGACTGCTTTAGTTGATAAAATTTTAGAGGTCTTCAAACAGGTAGAATTGAATATCCCACTTTTGGATGCAATAGACCAAATTCCTATTTATGCAAAAGTCCTTAAAGACTTATGCACACAAAAGAGGATTAGTCAAATTCCTAAAAAGGTATTCTTGGCTGTACATTTAAGTTCCCTTCTGAACCATCCTGTGGCAGCCAAATACAAGGACCCTGGCTGTCCTACCATCTCTTGCATCATAGACAACACTTTTATTGATCATGCTCTGCTAAACTTAGGTGCAAGTGTGAATCTTCTACCTTACCATGTTTACCAACAATTAGGATTGGGAAAGTTGAAACCAACGTCCATCTTACTTTAACTAGCAGATCGCTCTGTAAAAAATCCTAAAGGAATGGTAGAGGATGTTTTATTAAAGGTAGGAGAATTTCTTTTTCTTGTGGATTTTATTGTTTTAGAAACACATCCTATCTCCAATAGGGATCAAATCCCTATCATTTTAGGGAGACCGTTTCTAGCTACAAGCAATGCACTAATAAATTACAGGAACGGTCTCATGAAACTATCATTTGGTAACCAAACTGTTGATTTAAATGTATTTAGGCTGGGTAAGCAACCGAATGAGGAAAGTACATATGCTCCAAGAATTCCCTGACCATGTAGAGACCACTTTTGACATTGACTTTGACTCGAAATTCTTGCAGTGTATGAAAGAGTTGGGAGGAGTAGAGGATACTTTCTCATCAGAGGCATGGAGTATCCACACACCTGTGGAACCTCTAGGACCTTTATCCACTTCTAAGCTAAGCCCTCAATGGTTGAACCACCTAGCTTAGAATTAAAGGAGTTACCATCCACTCTGAATTATGCCTTCTTAGGACCTAACCAGACTCTTCTTGTTATTATTGCATCTGATTTGACTTCTAATTAGGAAGAAGAGTTAGTCAAACTCTTACAAAATCACAAGGAAGCCTTAGGTTGGACTGTGGCTGACATCAAGATATTAGTCCGTCTATTGTTCAGCATCATATATACCTTATGGAAGATACCAACCCCTCAAGGGAACCTCAGAGACAGGCAAATCCTGTAATGAAGGAAGCCATTAAGAAAGAGATTCTAAAGTGCTTAGCTCATGGGATCATATATCCCGTATCTAACAGTAAGTGGGTAAGTCCGGTACATGTGGTACCAAAGAAGTCAGGAGTCACTGTAGTTGCTAATGCTGACAATGAATTGATTCCAACCCGTATCCAAACAGGATGGAGAGTCTGCATAGACTACAGAAAGCTGAATACGGCAACGTGAAAGGATCACTTCCCTTTGCCTTTCATTGACCAAATGTTAAAGAGGTTGGCCAGACATGAATACTATTGCTTCTTAGATGGATACTCCGGTTACAATCAAATTTCCATTGCCTTAGATGACCAACACAAGACCACTTTCACATGCCCTTATGAAACCTATGCTTACCTGTGCATGCCTTTTGGGCTATGCAATGCCCCTGCCACTTTTTAAAGGTGCATGATGAGCATCTTCTCAAATATGGTAGAGCAATATTTAGAAGTATTCAGGATGATTTTTCTGTGCATGGGTCTACTTTTTCTGATTGCCTACATATTTTTTCCTTAGTTCTTGTCAGGTGTATGGAGAAAGATTTAGTTTTAAATTGGGAGAAATGCCACTTCATGGTAAAACAGGACATAGTGTTGGGTCACATCATTTCCAAAGATGGGATCATGGTTGACAGAGCCAAAGTAGAATTGATTGAAAAGCTACCTGTTCCCAAATCTGTTAAGGACATTCTCTCCTTTCTAGGACATGCCGGTTTCTATCGGAGGTTCATTAAAGATTTTAGTCAAATTGCTCATCCTCTCACCTCTTTGCTTGCTAAAGACCAGCTCTTTGATTTTAATGATGACTGTCTTAGAGTTTTAATCAACTCAAAAAGATTTTAACCACTGCCCTCGTTATTCAGGCACCCATATGGACAGAGCCCTTTGAGCTTATGTTTGATGTTTCTGATTTTGCATTAGGTGTTGTCCTTGGGCAACAGATCAATAAGTTACCCCATGTAATTTATTATGCAAGTAGGACTTTAAACGATGCACAACTTAATTACACCACCACTGAAAAGGAATTCATAGCTGTTGTATTTGCTTTAGAGAAATTTTGTGCCTACTTGATAGGATCACATGTCATTGTGTATACGGATCATGTCACTCTCAAGCATCTCTTGCAGAAAAAGGATGCCAAAGCTTGTCTCATTAGATGGGTTTTGCTTTTACAAGAGTTTGACTTAGAGATTAGGGATAAATCATGAATAAAAAATCTGCTTGTTGACCACTTATCCCAACTGCCAAATTCTTTGACTGTCAATTCACCAGTCAACGAGTCTTTCCCAGATGAGCAGTTGTTTGCAGTATCTAGTGAACCTTGGTTTGCTGATATTGTAAATTACTTGGTAATGGGTGCGACCCCTTCCCATTGGTCTTCCCAGGATAGGTATAGATTCCATTCCCAAGTCAAGTACTATTTTTGGGACGATCCATATCTGTTTAAGACTTGCCCTGATCAGATTATCAGGAGATGTGTACCTGACCATGAACAGCAATCTGTGTTGTCTTATTGTCATGATCAGGCGTGTGGTGGCCACTTTGGGCCAAATAAGACCGCGGCCAAGGTTTTACAGTCTGGATTCTACTGGCCTAGTCTTTTTAAGGATGCCTTTAATTACTATAAGGCATGCCCTTCTTGTCAGTCTTTAGGCTGCATTACTAAGCGGAATATGATGCCACTAAACCCAATTCTGGTGGTTGAAGTTTTTGATGTTTGGGGCATTGATTTTATGGGTCCGTTCCCAAAGTCTTTTGGGAATGAGTATATCTTGTTAGCTGTGGACTACGTGTCACACCCCAATTCTGAACCAACGAGAATGGTGTGAGTGAACCGTCATTGAACCAACGGTTTACACCAGGAACTCAATAAGACTGTGTCTACTCATACAAATCATCGCACGTAACCACAATCAGAATATAATAAATACAGCAGAAGTCTTTAAATAAATGAACTGAGTATTCTATTGATAAATTTAAATAAGTATTCAATTATCCAAATTTCAAACGTAGTTAAAAATCTTTACTTCACTTTAATAAAATAACTGAAACAAATAAAATAAAGTCAAAGGTACACGCAGAAAGGGCACTCGCATGAAGCGTCATGCTCGTCCTCTCCTGCCTGTACGTCCAGAGCAGCAACACCTCCATACGCCGGAGCGTTCATATAATCGTCCACCGTGTAACCTGCATTAACATCTAAAAACAATGTATATACAAAGGGTGAGCTCACAACTTAGCTCAGTAAGACAATTAGACAGTGTATCAATATTATATGCATGAGTAACAATCATTTTATGCTGTGGTCTGGTTCAAGTTTGCAATGTGCTATAGAAAGGTTCGGAGGCTGCCTCACCTCTATACACGAGTGTGTAGCATCGCACAGTAGACCACACTACCACCAACCCACATGCACCCATCATGGAATAGAGATAGAGCTAAGGCATCCACTACCTCCCCTGATACTCCACCCATACCAATACATAAGCCCCTACTGGCTAGGGCTTGCAAACTGGGTCCGCAACTAACCAATCCTATATGTCATCACTGTAGGCTCCATCCTAGTACAGCTCACTACGGCATAGAGATAGAGCTAGAGCGTGGTGGCCGGGCTGGAGACCACAATACCTCACCTCCCCCTGATACCCTATCTGCATCAAGCATACTAAGACAGAACAATACGCAGGTAGACCCTATCCCAACATAACTCCCTACGGCATAGAGATAGAGCTAAAGCATCGTGGCCAGGCCAGGCCAGCACCCATATGTCGAAGACCACAGTGCCACATCATCACGGCTAGGCCAGCGTCAACATGACATAGACCACAGTGCCATGACCTTCCCCTGATACCCCACCCGTACCAAGCATGCTAAAAAAGAATATTACAGAAGGTGCTAGTGTGAGTAATGATCCCAGGCCCCAGGCCCTTCCCATTCCATACACCAACGAAAAACAATCACATGCCTAACAATCACATCCTATCATATGGAATATGCATGAACAATAATAATAACTGGAAATAAAAGATGACATGTGAATATGCACAAACATCACACCATGTATTCAAGGTCATTAACAGCGTTTTACTGTCCATTAATTGTTAGGGTTGAGGTCAGATTCCCTTACCTGACGCTCGTTTGTTAGCTTGCTCCACGTCGCAAGACCAAAAGTCCTATCACAGAGTCCTACATAATATTAGGGTTCCATTAGAATAGTTCTTAGGGTTTCACGTTGGTCGAAAACCAACGAGGTTACAAAATACATCTCACAGAGCTGACAGATTGCATGTACCGATCGCAGTTCTGTGGGAAAAATTGGCGACCGGTATGGTCAGCCGGTCCCCACAGACCAGCCCCCCGGGGAGTACCGGTTGCAACATACCGGTCACACAGGGTGCAACCGGTATAGTCGACCGATATGTCTCCGGAAGACCATACACTTGGTTTTTCGACTGCCGTCGATCATTCTCTATTGATTACATGGTTTCTCCTATCCATTCTAGGTCTAAGCTTTGAGTTAGAGTTATCTCCAACTCATTCATGTCTAGTTTTGATGATAATCATCCTAGAACTCGAATCTAGGGTTTGACGGTAAATTAGGGTTTAATGGCCAATTAGGGTTTAGATCAATACCTGCTTTGCATGGTATTGATCCAACCATACTAACTATCCTAGAGTCACAATGTAAGAGGAATGATTCAAAATACTTACCGTCGACTGACGTAAGGTGAGCGTCATCGAACGGCAATGGCGGCACTTCCTTCTTCTTCCTAGCTCCTTCTCTTTCTCCAATCTCCTTCTCCTCTCTAGGGTTTGTGAGGATCAATGGAAGGGATTCTAGGAGGCTTAGAGGGGTTTAAATAGACTAGGAATTAGGTTTAAGAAGCCTCTTAGGATTAGGATAGTCTTAGGATTCGGAATTGGGAAAGTGGGACCCGTAGAATCTGATTTCCGGATCACAGTAGTCTGCTGCGCAGCCGGTCGACCTGTACCATAGACCGGTACCATCGTCCGATTAACATAAAATGATACTTATTTGACCGTCTTTGGTCCAATTTCGTACCTGTTTGTCATCTGCTTGTCCCGTTTGGCTCGGTGATGATCGGAAGACCTGCTACGACATGAAATCAAGGTTTAGACCGGGTTTATGGAGTGCGGGTCTTACAACTCCCCCACCCTTAAAAGAAATTTCGTCTCGAAATTTACATGTAGGTTTCACAACTCCCCCACCCTTAAAAGAAATTTCGGCCTCGAATTTTGAACGTACCTTGATCATCGAAAAGGTTAGGGTACTCCTTCCTCATCGCGCTCTCCTCCTCCCAAGTAATTTCTTCGACATCTTGGCTTTTCCAATGCACTTTCACATAATGGATATCCTTGGTTCGAAGTTCTTGTACTTTTTGGCTTGAGAGCATCACAGACACCACTTCAAATGTTAAGTCTTTAGTCAAGTCTGGGGGGTCTGCTGTCAAGATGTGCGATGGATCCCTGACATACTTCTTCAATAATGACACATGGAACACATCATGAACGCTTGACATAGATGGTGGTAGAGCCAATTGATATGCTACATTACCACATCTAGTCAATATCTCGTATGGTCCCACATACCTGGGGCATAGCTTCCCCTTCTTACCAAACCTTTTCAGACCTCGCACCGGTGATATCTTCAAGAATACTTTGTCACCCACTCCAAACTCCAGATCTCGACATCGATTATCCGCATAGTGCTTCTATCAAACTTGAGCTGTCTTTACTCTCTCCTTAATTTGATCAATCACTCGAAAAATTTCTTCAACAAACTCCGGTCCTACAATTCTTCTTTCTCCCACCTCGTTCCATAACAGAGGTGTTCGACACTTTTTCCCATAGAGTGCTTCATATGGAGCCATCTGAATTGTAGCCTGATAGCTGTTGTTATAAGCAAACTCGATAAGTGATAGCTTCTCGTCCCAAGCTCCCTTGAAGTCTAATGCACAAGCTCGGAGCATATCTTCTAAAATTTGAATAGTCCTTTCTGACTGCCCGTCTGTCTGAGGGTGGAAAGCTGTACTAAACTTCAACTTGGTTCCCATAGCTTTCTGTAATCCTCCCCAGAACTTTGATGTAAAACGAGGGTCTCTGTCAGATACTATACTTTCTGGGACGCCATGAAGTGTGACTATATTATCAATATATAACTTGGCCAGCTTGTCCATGGTATACTGAGGTCTGACCGCAATGAATCGAGCTGTCTTGGTGAGTCGATTGACTATTACCCAAACTGCATCCACTGACCTTGGTGTCAAAGGTAGGCCAGTGACGAAATCCATAGTAATGCAATCCCACTTCCACGCAGGCTCCGATAGTGGTTGCAGCAAACCGGCGGGTCTCTGCCTTTCTGCTTTAACTTGTTGACAATTCAGACATTGGAACACGAAACGAGCTATATCTGCTTTCATACCCCTCCACCAATACAATCTTCTTAAATCATGGCACATTTTGGTACTTCCTGGATGTACCGAATATGGAGTGTAATGAGCTTCAGTCATAACTCGATCTCTGATATTGTAGTCTTCACTCTCAGGTATACATAACCGTCCACGATACCTGAGTACCTTGTCTGAATCCAAGGTAAAGTCAGGATTGCTCGTACCCTTCTCTAGGTCTTCTTGCACTATCTTGAGATGTGGATCTTGTAGGATTGCTATCATGACTTCATCAACTAGATCCGATGAGATCTTCAAAGCTGCGAACATCATGGTGAACTTATGAATTAAGCCTTGCTCGACTGGATCTTCTGCAGTCTCTATTATATACTCTTCATCGCCTTCAATTGAACTTGAGGCAGCAGCACATAATGCGACATTTGTACTTGGTCCTGTCTCAGGTTTCGATGCCCACTTTCTGCTTAAGGCCTCAGCCACAACATTTTCTTTACCCGGATGGTACTGGATGTCACAGTCATAATCTTTTAATAACTCCAGCCATCTCCTCTGTCTCATATTTAGATCCTTTTGAGTGAAAAGATAAGTTAAGCTCTTGTGATCTGACTTAATCTAAAACATTTCACCGTACAAGTAGTGTCTCCAAGTTTTGATGGCATGTATAACCGCTGTTAACTCCAAATCATGCGTTGGATAATTCTTCTCATGCTCTTTTAACTGTCTTGATGCGTAAGCAATTACCTGTTCTCCTTGTATCAATACACACCCAAGACCCAACCCTGAAGCATCCGTATAAAAGGTAAACGGTACGCTTGGTTCTGGGATGGTCAAGATAGGTGCAGAGACTAGTCTTGACTTCAAAGTCTGAAAGCACTTCTCGCACTCATCTGTCCATATGAATTTCTCTCCCTTCTTGGTTAGTCTGGTGAATGGAACAACGATCCTTGAGTAATCCTCTACGAATCTTCTATAATAACCAACTAACCCAAGGAAACTACGAATCTCCGCAATAGATTTTGGTGCTTCCCATCCTACCATAGCAGCTATCTTACTTGGATCAACCTTGATACCATCTTCAGATACTACATGGCCCAATAAAGCAACTTCCTTCAGCTAAAACTCACACTTCTTGAACTTGGCATAAAGCTTCTCCTTTCTCAGCCATTGTAGGGCTGCTCTCAAGTGTGTTGCATGAGTCTCTCTATCCTTTGAGTAGACCAATATGTCATCGATGAATACGATGACCGAAGTGTCCAACATGTCATGAAACACTCGGTTCATCAGTTCCATGAACGACGCTGGGGCGACGACCGCTTCTTGTTCTCGCCCAGCCGCTTCTTTTGATTTGATTATTCAAAAGAATCCTAGACTAAAGAAGAAGCTCCTGAATCAGCGCAGGGCCAAATCAGCAGCAGGTTTGGAACACCGCCGGTTACTTTCTCAGGGCTCCGCAGGAGAAGAAAGAAGCTCCTTGGTCAACCCGAACGGCATAACTAGAAACTCATAATGCCCATACCTTGTCCTGAAAGCAGTCTTCGGAATATCTCCAGCCTTGATCTTCAGTTGGTGATATCCTGATCGAAAATCAATCTTCGAGAAAACCTTTGCACCCAGTAATTGATCGAACAGATCATCGATTCTAGGCAAAGGATATCGATTCTTGATCGTTAATTTGTTCAGCTCACGGTAGTCGATACATAGCCGTACACTTCCGTCCTTCTTCTTGACAAATAATACAGGTGCTCCCCAAGGTGATATGCTAGGTCGTATGAAACCCTTATCTAACAATTCTTGTAATTGGGTCTTCAACTCCTTTAACTCGGTAGGGGCCATCCTTACGGTGCTTTAGACACCGGTGCCGAACCTGGCATGAGGTCTATCACAAATTCTATAGCCCTGTCTGATGGTAGACCTGGGAGATCCTCTTGAAATACATCTGGGAACTCTCGTACCACATCTATATCTTCCATCTTTGGTAACTCCGCAGTGATGTCGACTACAGATACTAGATACTCCACTCCACCCTTCTCTAAGCATCTCTTAGCTTTTAGGGTGGAGAGGATCAGCTTCCCTTCCTAGGTAACTTGGTCCGGTGAAGCTAAACTCTTTTCATTTCTCGTCTTTAAGCACAAGCTTCTTTTCACCACATAATAAACTGGCTGAATGCTGGCCTAACCAATCCATTCCCAAGATGACGTCAAAGTCTGCCATCTCGAGTTGAACTAGATTAGCTTCTAGATCTCGGCCCTCAATACAAACTGTACACGGCCCATAATATTCACTCAAAGCCACCTCGACTCCTAGCGGAGAGCGAACTATCAAGCTTGGGTTCAATTGCTTGATCGGTAATTCTATTCGCTTCCCTAAGGAAATAGAAACAAAGGAGTGCGTGGCCCCAGAGTCAAAGAGTACTCGGGCAGGTATACCAGCTACATTTACAATTCCTGAAATTTTATTGTCCCTTAGTTCTACATGCTCATACACACAATGAAATAGTAAGCTAAATAGTAAGGGGTAGAGTCATACCAGTGACCACATCAGGTGATGCGGCTACCTCTTCGGTGGTGACAGCAAATACTTTTCCTTGCAATGGAGGTTGCTTCTTATTTAGAGTGCAGTTCCTTGCAACATGACCCAGTTGTTGGCAGTTATAGCATTTGATATTCGGGTTGTGTCCAGCGAACTGTGGCACAGGTGGTGCCGTATTGTTCCTTGCAGGCACTGTAGTGGACTGAGCCCTGTATGGGCGGAATGGTCTACTATTACCGCCACCTGAAATCTCAGTAGCGGGTCTCTTCAATCCCCTGTTCTGTGCAAAGAAGATGTCCCTCTGACTAGATTCTATCACTCTTGCAACCTGGACAGCCTCATTATAAACCTTCTTGTCCAGACCCATGATATGCTCTCTGATGCTTCCACGCAGTCCCATGGTGAACCTACGTGTCTTGGTCTCTTCCTCTTGCATACATGCCGGTGCGAAGAAAAATAACTCTTCGCACCTCTGCTGGTAAGCATCCACAGTCGACTGAGACTGCTGCAGATTAAGGAATTCCTTCTCCATCTGATCTCTGAAGCTCTTCGGAAAATATTTATCAAAGAAGGCTACCTTGAACACTGCCCAATCCACCAGTGTATGCTTTGTCTCCAGATATGCCCGTGTAGAATTCCACCAAGCATTTGCATCCTTCTTTAGAATATGAGTGGCAAACAGTACCTTCTCATCCTCTGTACAAGTCATCAGGCGAAAATTCTTCTCCATTTTTGCAACCCACTGTGCTGGCCACAATGGTTTCCCTGTCTTATCTGTGAATGTAGAAGGCTTCAGCTTTAAGAATCTGTCCACTGCCCGACTCAGATCATGCTGCCCATGTGTATTCATTCCGTACCATGGTGGTGGATACGGGTAGACTCCCTGATAAGCAGAAGACGACGGGAACTGGTGCTGTGGTTGCAAATTCTGAGCTTGGCCCATCGGCCCTGGGCTACCATGCATCGGCAGTGTATCATTTTTCCCTCCAGATTCAGGCGTATCTTCAGTGGGAATATAATCTGGTGGCCTGAACATCTTTAACATCTCGCTCAGGAATGCTTTCTGTTGAGCTTCCATTTGATATACCTGTCTCAGAGTTCGTGTGAGGAGGGCCGGGCAAATTTGTTGGTGCCTTAGGAATCTACCCTTCTTCAGCTGCCGGGTTTGGCTCTTCATCATAGCCAGTTTCCATATGTTTTTCAGCCTGGCGCACCCTAGAGTGGTGACGCTTTCGGAGGCCTCTACGACCGTTTCCGCCTACCATCTCAGACTATTCTATTTGGATCTGAGAAGAAGACATAACACGTGAGATACAATAGAACAATAATAGTAGTGTTAGTCTTGAACAATATAAGGCGATAAGTCGAAAAGGAAATTTAAATTGCAATTTTTTTTTTATAATTTTTCATAATTTTTTTTCTGGCCTTTTTATAGTTGACCGGTCGCAACATACCGGTCGCTACTCTATAGATTAAGGCGACCGGTATAGTTGACCGGTCAGAATCTCAATCTGACCGAGAAATAGCGGTCGACTATTTCAGGGATCACCGGTTGACTGGTATGGTAAAAGTAT
The DNA here is from genome assembly GCA_028583415.1 of Protea cynaroides. Taxonomy (NCBI): domain Eukaryota; kingdom Viridiplantae; phylum Streptophyta; class Magnoliopsida; order Proteales; family Proteaceae; genus Protea; species Protea cynaroides. Next base: position 25,797,042 of record CM053276.1, on the reverse strand, counting down.
CGACCGGTATGCCGAGAAAGGCTTTTTAAAACGCAAAAAGTGAGAAAAATCTCACTTTTCTCTCCTTCTTCCTTACCGGTGGCGATTCTCCTCTGGCTTCTGAGTTGCTACAGTCTGACCGGTCATCCTAGGAGTTGTTTTCTACCGATCCAGACTCAGTACATCGCCTCCAGGTAATCTTCTTCCTTCTCTATCAAATTTTTACAAAATTTTCATATCGTTTTTAGTTAACATTTTAGGTTTTTCTTCGATTAGAAGATTCTAACCGTAGGAACTCCTTTCCTTCAGCTTAGAAAGGGTTTAGAGACCCCTAAGAGCAAAAGCCCTCAACAAATTTGGACTTCCACCTAATAGTTTTAAAAAAAATCAAAATTTTCTAGTTTTTAACCTAGGTTTTGCAAAATTTCAAAATTTTTCTTGAATTTCTTAAATTTCTTGTTGGAATTGCATATGATTGGTTTGCTTGGAGAGTGCAGGGGTTACATAAGTCCTCCTCCCCAAGTTTTGGGTGAGTTCGAGGCTTTTTTTTCCCAATTTACTATCGTTATGCTGCCAAAATTTTGACAATTTTTAACATTTTCTTCTGGTTTTCTTTTGTTTTGTAGTGTAAATGGCTCCCTGAAGAGGTCTTGGCAAGCGTTCTTATGGCCTAGGCATGCGCGCTCCTCATCCACCAGTTCCACAGCTTGATGAGTGGTGGTTCCGTTCTAAGGCGACACAAGCCCGCTTTCCTTGGTTTGACAGGAAGAATATAGAGTCTGGCCGGCGTACCAACTTGGAGCAGCTACAAAGGTTTGATGTGCAAGCAGCTTTCGATAGGCTTGGGTGGTTTCCTGTCATCACCTACACAGTTACCACCCGCCCCAACCTAGTCAAACACTTCTATGCCAACCTGGAGCTTGAGGGAGATGTCAATGATCCTAATCATGGTAGGGAATTGCGCATTTCCAACTTCGTCAAGGGTGTCCCTATCTCCTTCGACACCCATCAGCTGGCTGATCTACTGGGGGTTCCCAATGACGGTGATTTGGTTTACTGCCCTCCAAAAGTGAAGGGCTATCTGAGCGAGAGTCTGTGCCGAGAGATAGCGGATCAGATTCTCAATCCTGGGGCTCCTATGAAGGTGGACAGCTTGAGACCTTCACCTCGGGTTTATAGTCGTATTATCCAGCACAACATTGTGCCCCAGAGCAGTTACTACAGTGAGTTATCCCAGCTCACTCAGTACCTGACCTATTGTGTCTGCACCGGGGAGCGGGTCTCTCTTCCCTACCTCATCATTCGGACTATGCATCAGGCGACCCTGGCTGATCAGGGCAGTAACCTCCCATATGGCCGTCTTACCACTACTCTTCTGCAGCGCCTACGAGTGGATATGCGGGATGAGGTTGCGGCTGAGGATACGATGACCTCCGACATCGACTGGGATGCCATCCTTAGGATGCAGATGGACTCCCTGCCTGTTAGTGATGATGAGATAGAGGCTCGCCCTCGCCCACTCAGGAGGGTAGCAGCAGCAGCAGCTAATGCGACACATGCAGCAGAGGCTGAGAGTGATGATGGGGATGATGATGATAGGGCGAAAGATGTACCAGTGCCAGCACCACAGCCTATACCTGCAGCACCATAGCCTACACCTACAGCAATACCGTCTCAGATTACTCCCGAGACCGTGATGGGCATGTTTACGGAGCTCAGGGAAGCTCAGAATGAGACGAACCGTGGCTTGGAGCGTATATCTCGCCGCCTCAGAGCCACCCAAGAACAGGTGCACTGGCTCAGGGCCGTCTACGAGCGAGATCATGATATCACTGACCCAGTTCCTCCTATGCCCCCCACCCCATGATAGAGTGTTATTTATTTCTTTTCTTTCTTGATATGTTTATGTATCAGGGTAACTGTCCAGCTTGTGGACTGTACCCTGTAGCACTATTACATTTGATATTCTCTTTTCTGTTTAATGATAGTTTTATGGTTCACCCTAACTAGTGCATGTGTAATATTAAATTCCATATTTAATATACTATATTATGCTCTTTCTTAATCCGTCTCAGGTATCTAACAATGCTTAGGGTGTGTTTGTATTAAGATTTTTAAATTTTCCTAACTCAGTTCATCGACTTAGTTAAGTGCAATATGGTCTGTTGGACATAGCCTATTGGCTCTGATACCAAGTTGTCACACCCCAATTCTGAACCAACCAGAATGGTATGAGTGAATCATCATTGAACCAACGGTTCACACCAGGATCTCAATAAGATCGTGTATACTCATACAGACCATCGCACGTAACCACAATCAGAATATAATAAATACAACGAAAGTTTTTAAATAAATGAACTGAGTATTCTATTGATAAATTTAAATAAGTATTCAATTATCCAAATTCCAAACGTAGTTAAATATCTTTAGATTAGTTTAATAAAATAACTGAAACAAATAAAATAAAGTCAAAGGTACACGCATGAAGCGTCATGCTCGTCCTCTCCTGCCTGTACGTCCAGAGCAGCAACACCTCCATACGCCAGAGCGTTCATATAATCGTCCACCGTGTAACCTGCATCAACATCTAAAAACAATGTATATACAAAGGGTGAGCTCACAACTTAGCTCAGTAAGATAATCAGACAGTGTATCAATGTTATATGCATGAGTAACAATCATTTTATGTTGTGGTCTGGTTTAAGTTTGCAATGTACTATAGAAAGGTTCAGAGGCCGCCTCACCTCTATACACGAGTGTGTAGCATCGCACAGTAGACCACACTACCACCGACCCACATGCACCCATCATGGAATAGAGATAGAGCTAAGGCATCCACTACCTCCCCTGATACTCCACCCATACCAATACATAAGCCCCTACTGGCTAGGGCTTGCAAACTGGGCTCGTATCTAACCAATCCTATATGTCATCACTGTAGGCTCCATCCTAGTACAACTCACTACGGCATAGAGATAGAGCTAGAGTGTGGTGGCCGGGCTGGAGACCACAATACCTCACCTCCCCCTGATACCCTATCCGCATCAAGCATACTAAGACGGAACAATACGCAGGTAGACCCTATCCCAACATAACTCCCTATGGCATAGAGATAGAGCTAAAGCATTGTGGCCAGGCCAACGCCCATATGTCGGAGACCACAGTTCCACATCATCACAGCCAGGCCAGCGTCAACATGACGTAGACCACAGTGCCACGACCTTCCCCTGATACCCCACCCGTACCAAGCATGCTAAAATAAAATACTACAAAAGGTGCCAGTGTGAGTAATGATCCTAGGCCCCAGGCCCTTCCCATTCCACACACCAACGAAAAATAATCAATCACATGCCTAACAATCACATCCTATCATATGGAATATGCATGAACAATAATAATAACTGGAAATAAAAGATGACATGTGAATATGCACAAACATCACACCATGTATTCAGGGTCATTAACAACGTTTTACTGTCCATTAATTATTAGGGTTTAGGTCAGATTCCCTTACCTGACACTCGTTTGTTAGCTTACTCCACGTCGCAAAACCAAATGTCCTATCACAGAGTCCTACATAATATTAGGGTTCCATTAGAATAGTTCTTAGGGTTTCACATTGGTCGGAAACCAACGAGGTTACAAAATATATCTCACAGAGCTGACCGGTTGCATGTACCGGTCGCAGTTTTGTGGGGAAAACTGGCGACCGGTATGGTCAGCCAGTCCCCACAGACTAGCCCCCCGGGGAGTACCGGTCGCAACATACCGGTCGCACAGGGTGCAACCGGTATAGTCTACTGGTATGTCTCCGGAAGACCATACACTTAGCTTTTCGACTGCCGTCGATCATTCTCTATTGATTCCAGGGTTTCCCCTATCCATTCTAGGTCTAAGCTTTGAGTTAGAGTTATCTCTAACTCATTCAAGTCTAGTTTTGATGATAATCATCTAAGAACTCGAATCTAGGGTTTGACGACAAATTAGGGTTTAATGGCTAATTAGGGTTTAGATTAATACCTGCTTTGCATGGTAATGATCCAACCATACTAACTATCCTAGAGTCACAATGTAAGAGGAATGATTCAAAACACTTACTGTAAGAACCGTGCTCTAAAACTCGGTTTAACCATTGTTTTATGAGATGATAGGTGCCCCAATCATAATCGGACCGGAAAGCGAAGCCGGGCAAGGGACCACGCAAGAAGCCGGGTGAAGAACCAATCAAATTCAGGTACGAAAAATGTGTAAAAATGGCTAAGTGCATACCGGTCTCACCATACCGGATGCACTATCCTGCAACCGGTATGGCATACCGGTCTCACTATACCGGTTGCACTATCCTGCAACCGGTATGTACAAGACCGGTATAGTCGGAGCGGCTGGAGTCCGTCTCCAGCTGTGTTTCTCTCAAAAATGGAAACTTAAAGTTTCCATACGAAGGGGGAGCGTGCTTTGGACGGCCTCCCTCTATTAATAGAGGGGGAGACACTCCGTGAACCCCTTTGTTCGGAGAAGGAGTTGAGGGTTCAAGGAGGTAGACGCCGCCCAGGAAGGAGCTGCCGGTGGAGGTACACACCGCCAATTGACAACCGCTACCGGTAAAGTGCTCTATCCTTCCTGTAGTGTTGATTATCGGATCGGAGCCGCGAAGCGGCGTGAGATCTGATGGAAAAATGCTTAGGTTCCTTTCGCCTTTTTTCAGATCTGGTTGGTTTTTAACGTTCTAGCCGCGATCCGTAGGACTTATCAGGGATCGGACCCTAGCAGAGGATAGGTGAGACCTTAGAGAGCTACCCGTAGAGACCTCGCTCTCGGGATCACGCCGTAGGATATACCCTTGGGCGAGTCCAACGGTATGGGCCGCGGTGTATACCGCTGGCACCATACCGGTCGCACTCAGCCAGATATGAGTAAGACCGGTATGTGTGCATCTGGTATGCATACCGCTGGCACCATACCGGTCGCACTCAGTCAGATCTGAGTGAGACCGGTATGTGTGCATCCGGTATGTATACCGGTCTCACCATACCGGTTGCACTATCCTGCGACCGGTATGTGCGAGACCGGTATGTGTTCCGAGCCCTGTTTGTTTGGGAAAGCCAGGTTTTGGCTTCTAAAACTCTAATAAATGAAAATTAACATGAAAATATGGTTGTGTAGGACTTGTATGTGAAATTTCTGACGCCGAAAGGGATTGATACCACGCGTCAGGTAAGGGACAAGACCCGAAACTTAAATTAAAGATTTAATAATAAACCTTAGAGAGCTCTTTTATTTTCTGTATCAATTTATATGCTTGTTTGATGGATTGTGCATATCACATGTCATGTAGTGTAAATTCTATTTGATTTATCTGTTCATGCATTTCATATGCTAGTTGTGATGGATGTTAAACATGTGATTGTTTTAGTTGGAGTGTGGAATGGGAAGGGCCGGGGGCCTGGGATCATTCCTCACCCCGACACCTTTCAGTAGCACCTTATCTTAGCATGCTTGGTATGGGTGGGGTATCAGGGGGAGGTTATGGCAGGTGGTCTCCGATGTTGACGTTGATCTGGCCACACCGATGTGGCATGGTGATCTCCGATGTCGACGTTGACCTGGCCATGACGCTCTAGCTCTATCCTTATGTCATAGGGAGCGATGTTGGGATAGAGCCTACTTGCGTACAGTTCCATCTTGGTATGCTTGTTGCGGGTAGGGTATCAGGGGGAGGTGAGGTATTGTGGTCTCCAGCCTGGCCTGCACGCTCTAGCTCTATCCCTATGCCGTAGACGGCTGTACTAGGGTGGAGCCTACTTGTATTGACATCTAGGACTGGTTAGAAACGGAACCCACTTGCAAGCCCTTTCCAATAGGGGTTTAGGTATTGGTACGGTATGGGGTATCAGGAGGAAGACGTGGGATTGTGGTTCTTCCTGCCCGCCAGACTCGAGTCCTATCTCTATACCGGAGTGAGTGATGTGGGGCAACAGTAGTAGTGTGGTAGGTGCCTGACTGTTGGGTGTGCTCACACTCTCGTGCATGGAGGTGCGGTGGCCGCCAAACCTTACCATAGCACAATTGCAAGTTATACCTGGCCCAAATTGTAATGTTAACTCATGCATGTGGATGTTGCATTGGTCTTGTGCTTTACTGAGCTGTGTTGTAGCTCACCCCGATATATATATCTCTTTTCAGATTTGGATGCAGGGTATACGGTGGAGGACTTCGTGACCGCCCCAGCCTACAGTACGATGGCTGCCCTGGAGACACAGAGTGTGGAGGACGAGCATGATGCGTTATGCGAGTGCTCCTTCTGTGTCTTTCCTCTTTGATTTGGTTATTTTCAGTTAAAACTTTGTAATAATATATTATTTAAATTCTGATGGATGATGGAATATTTGGATTAATTATTTTAATTTATCATTTAGTTCAGCTCATTGTTATAATTATTTCCGCTGCTAGTATTACTCTGTATTTTGTTGGTTTGCTCAGGGATGATTGGTTGACACGGTCTTTCGAGATCCTGGTGTGAACCGAGGTTTAGTACCGGTTCACTCACACTTCTGGTTCAGCCGGAATTGGGGTGTGACACTTACCGTCGACTGGCGTAAGGTGAGCGTCGTCGAACGGCAATGGCGGCACTTCCTTCTTCTTCCTAGCTCCTTCTCTTTCTCCAGTCTCCTTCTCCTCTCTAGGGTTTGTGAGGATCAATGGAAGGAGATCTAGGAGGCTTAGAGGGGTTTAAATAGGCTAGGAATTAGGTTTAGGAAGCCTCTTAGTATTAGGAAAGTCCTAGGATTCGAAATTAGGAAAGTGAGACCCGTAGAATCTGATTTCCGGATCACAGTAGTCTGTTGCGCAGACTACACCGGTTGACCTGTACCATAGACTGGTACCATCGACCAGTCAACATAAAATGATACCTATTTGACCGTCTTTGGTCCGATTTCATACCTGTTTGTCATCCGCTCGTCCCGTCTGGCCCGGTGATGATCGGAAGACCTGCTACGACATGAAATCAAGGTTTAGACCGGTTTATGGAGTGCGGGTCTTACACTACGTGTCCAAATGGATAAAATCTATTGCTACTAAGACCAATGGCCACAAGGTAGTCATTAAATTTTTAAAAGAGAATATATTCTCCCAATTTGGTACCCCTCGAGCTATCATTAGCGATAGGGGAAACACTTCTGTAACAAACCATTTAAGGTCCTTGTTCGAAAATATGGTATTACCCATAAATTGACAACCCCTTACCACCTTCAGACTAGTGGACAGGTTGAAGTGTCCAATCGACAAATCAAGTAAATTTTGGAAAAAACTGTCAATCCTACTCATAAGGATTGGTCCATTCGCCTCATAGATGCTTTGTGGGCTTATAGAATTTCTTTCAAGACCATTCTTGGTCAATCCCCTTACCGTCTGGTGTACGAAAAAGCCTGCCATCTACCAGTCGAATTGAAACATCGGGCATTTTGGATAATTAAGAAATTAAATTTTGATTTGTCAGATGCTAACCCTCATAGAGGACTCCAACTCTCTGAGTTGGATGAATTGAGAAATGATGCCTACGACAGTGCCCGCATCTATAAAGACAAGACCAAGGCTTATCATGACAGACATATCCTTCGGAACTCTTTCACCCCTGGTGACAAGGTTTTGCTTTATAATTCTCGTTTGCATATTTTTCCTAGTAAACTTAAATCTCATTGGGAGGGCCCTTATATTGTTCAAAATGTTTTCTCATCGGGTGCAATTGAGATTTTAAATCCAGGTACAGGTGCAACCAGCAAAGTGAATGGTCAGCGTTTGAAGCCATTTTTAGAGCTTCCACACGACTCTACTGAAGAGGTCATGGATCTCCATGAGCCTTTTTACACTAATCCTTGATTCAGGGAGTTTTTTCTTCCCCTTGTCCTTGTCTTTTACTTTTCTGTATACATTGAGGACAATAAATGATTTAAGTATGGGGGAAGGGTTGAGATTTCATTAAAAAAAATGAATTTTGAGCTTTCATTGTAAATTTTATCTTTTTAACTTTGGTTTTTGGGAAAGTCAATCACCATTTTTATGGTTTTGACACAAAAGAGGAAGGAGAAAGAGACCTAGGAAACTATCACTGTAAGACCCGTGTCAATCTAACCCGGTCTTACCACCTTGAACCAGGTCTACCCATCATGGTCGAGTCAAGTGGACCAAGGGCATGAAGGAGATCGAGATCCCAGGTATGAAATCGACCCAAAAACACTTAATTCTAGGGGAGGGTCGCACACCCAGCTAAGCAGGGTCGGACCTCCCAAACCAGAAAGATCGACCCTCAGTTTTGAGGGAGGGTCGGACAGCTTAAGACCCTAGGGTCGACGGGATCATCGACCCTCCCATCGACCCTCGGTTTCTGACGAAAACTGAAATTAGGAAATTTCCTAATTTTCGGTTGGGATTCTTTCCAAATCTCAATGGGATTATTATAGGACATTCCTAGTCTATTTAAAGGACGTCCCTAAGCCACATTCACTCCTTTCACAACCCTAATTGAATTGAGAGAAAGAGAGAAGAAGGAAAAGAGGAAGAAAGGAGGCTAGGAAGAAGGCTTAGCAAAAAGGAGAAGAAATTGCAGAGGAAAGTAATCTTCTCAGGTATGGATACTAATTCCATGAGTTTCTACAGACCTTAGGTTAGATATGATTGAGTGTAGGATTTCGGAGAAACCCAAACCATCCATCCATGGTTAGGTTTTCATGGAAAACCATGAGAGGATGCACGAAAGCTATCTAGATGAATCATACATGGTTCTAGACCATGGAATGAATGTTGAGTGAGTGTAGGAAGCAAGCCATAGGACCCCAAACACGAAGAATGGATTAAAAAGTGGAAATTGGACCAGAGTGCACCGAGGGTCGCACCGAGGGTCGATAGACCATCCGACCCTAGGTGTTTCAGACCATCGACCCTCAGCATTCGGGAAGTTCAGAATGCTGGGAGGGTCGATAGACCCATCGACCCTAGCATCGACCCTCAGTTGACAGAATGGTTTTTAAATTCTGAATTAATTCTAATTAAATTTTATCGATTTTGTTAGGTTTGCTAGCAATATAGTACTGTTATAACAGTGAATCGAAAGCTTGGAAAATATCTATTAGTAAGCTAAGGTGAGGAACCTTAAACCCAAACTAAATTGATTAATAATAAACCGTTTTCTATTTCTTGAGTCCTATGCCATGTTTGATTCTATGCGAATATGTTTGTAATGTGCATACAGCATGCCATCCAATATTTCTATTACTTGTTCATGCATATTTACTTTATGGTTTATAACATGATGATGATGTTGATGATAGGAATAGGCATGTGATTGTATGTGTGTGGTTGGTGTGCTTGATGCGAGAGAGTATCAGGGGAGGTGTGATGAGAACGTCAATAAACGTTAACCATTGGCAGGTCTCAGCACTTTAGCTCTATCTCTAACTCAAGTCTTGTGCATTGACATCGTCGTATCGCCATTACCTTAGCAGAACTATTATGTCGTAGAGTATCAGGGGAGGTGGTCTCGGTCCTTGTAGTCTCGACTCTACCGGGGGCCTTAGCTCTATCTCTATGGATGTTCCGAGGGATCTTTGGGGTGAGGCCTTGGATACCTTGTTTGGCATTAGGATTGGTTAGTAGCGAGCCCAGTTTGCAAGCCCTCGCTAACAGGGGATTACGTGTTGGTATAGCATTATATAGCAATAAGCGTTAACCTTTGTTGTATAATGTTATGGTAGGGTGGATGGGGACGACGATAAACGTTAACCTTCGGGCGGGCTTCCACACCCTGTGTATAGAGGCGGTATCAATAAATGTTAACCTTTGATCACCCAACCTTTCTATTGCACATTGCAAACTATAAACCAAGACCAAAGATATGAATTGACTTTTTGCATGCATATGTAATGTTGCATTATTTTGGCTACTCACTGAGCCGTGTTGTGTGCTCACCCCTCGACGTCGAATATTTTTAGTTGATGATGTAGGATATACTGTTGAAGATTATATGAACCTGTCAGCGTATGGAACTATAGCAGCTATGGATGTTGGAGCTGAAGACGATACACACGACTCCTCTTGCGAGTGCAACTCGTGTGTATTCGATTAGATGTTTTTACAGTTTTTCTTATTTGGATTTATAAGACATGTAGTTGGTATTTACCTATTTATGTCTTAGTTAAACACAGAATAATTTGATATTATTTATGGGTATCGTTCTAGTACTCAGTTCATATTATTTATAAATTTTCCGCTATTGTGTGTTACTCTGATTATGATTGTGGATGCGTGTAAAGTTTGAATAACGCGGGAATAGCCTATTAGAGATCCTGGTTGAACCGTTGGCTATTTAGCGGTTCATCACACCATTCTGAAGTGTGCGGAATTGGGGTGTGACAATCACATACGAAGTAATGAAACCCTATGTGAGGATAGTACTTATGCTGTATTTTGAGAAGGGAATTAAGTTAGAAAATACATCTTACCTCTCCTGAAGGGATGAATATTTTATGATTATAGTTGGTAATTTCAACCTTTGAATAAAACTGAGACCTCCTTGTACTATAAAAAAAAATCATAATAAGAAAATAATAATATAAGAGTTTTTTGTTCTTGGAACTATATAAGACATTCTGCCTCAAGAAACGAGGTGTCTTGATTGAAATTCCTTGGATACATCTCTTGTTAAAAAAAAAAGTACTCTTTAGCATCAATGTCTTTAAAGATATATTCCAAAAGTAAAGCTACATAGTAACATGGGAATGCATAACCACCTGCACTTCTCAAGCCAATTGTAGTGGAGTAGCTTAAAGAGGAAGAAAGAAAGAAAAAGAAAAAAAAAATACAAGTGTTGAAAGCTATTCGTGGGTCTTGGTTACCAGTATGTTACAAAGGGTTCACCCTAAGGAGAGATATGTTTGGAAGATATAACAAGGTTTCCTAATTGAGATGCAACCTTAGTGTTTGAATCATATGAGGTAGCAATATTTAAGTGTGGGGGTTTCTATATTTTCTTGATCCCAAGTTGAGTGTCTTGACTAATAAGATGTATGTGTGCTCTCTTTCCTTAATACCAAAATTAAAGTTTGAAATTTCTATATGAATTTTGTGTGTTTATTCTCTGAAAATACTCACGAGACACAACTCGTCCACTAGGGGTGACCTAGGGGTTTAAAGGCTTGTTGCACGTGCTAAGTGCAATCGTGATTCTTACGAAAGTGAGTTAGGATTTTATTTTATTTTTATATTTTTCTTTGCTTGAGACTAGCAAAGTTTAAGTGTGGGGGAATCTGATGAACACATTTTATGTGTGAATTTAGGGCATAAAATGTACAACTCTTATTCTATTTATGATGTTTCTCGGGTAGTTAATGTTGATTTTATCTTTGTTGGGTGTAGGTGAAAGAAAGGAGAAATTTGAGCTTGAAAAGATCATTTTATGAATTTTTGATGATCCTGTCCAGTTAACTCACCTAGTCAACTCAACAGCCGGGCATAAGACGAATTTTATGAGGAGAGCCATGAATTTTGTGTATAAGATTAGCCTTGGACCAAGTCAAAGAGTAGCCCAATCTCATGTGAAAGATTCTATTCTCTTGAGAAAATATTCCTTAGTTATTTGGAATCAAATTTACAAGATTGGCATGGCATGGAAGAATGGAAAGCTCCAATCGATTATGGAAGTTTTCAAGAAGAGATAATGATGCTAAAGATATGATGAGTTGGTGCAAGATTTTTTCTACTCAAGAATCGTCCAAATACAATGAACCTACAAGATTGGAATTTAGTTACCAAAATTATCTCCACAAAATCTCTTGTAATCCAATTGTAAAGATTGATTGTGATCTTTACTCACTTGTATATATATGTGATGCTCAGCAATAGAAAAACCATCCAAGAATTCTATTATGAGTTTTTTTTTTTTTTGAGAATTTATGAGAGAGTTTGAGATTCTTAGTTTTTTCTTTTCAAGTTGTGTTCTTCTCGCTTAAGTTTATTTTTGTTTATTTTTTTTTAATTTTAGATTTAGAACTCTGTAGTAGGATAGATAAATATAGGTTGTACCCCATTACTAATTTAATTTAGGGGAGAAGGCTTCTTTTATTATCGTTTGCACATCGCCTTGGAGTGACAACAAGACAATGAGCAACGACATAGAAATCTTCTATTGAGATAAGTTTTTCTTACATTCTTTTACTTTTAATTTTGTTTCTTTCTTGCAATAGATTTGCGTTACTTTATGGTTAGTGGTTTCGTAAATTTTCATACCGTTATGAATGGTTATTATTGTTTTTATTGCTTGATTAATTTTTATTTGAAGTGATTAGGGTGTTAATTCAATCAAATAACTTTGGTACGTTTTGCCTTATTTGAGTTAGGATAATAGCGATTCCTCCCTGAGATTGACCCGTTACTGCACGATACCGTGCACTTGCGGTTACATACATATTTAATCCACATCAGCTATCTTGTCTCACCAAAGGCGGGTAAGTGTCAAATTATGAGTTGGGAAGGTGTTAGGCACCCAACTCGCCCGGTTGAAACGGTCTCCCTAAATCCTATCCATTCCTATAGTTTATGAATGCTTGGGGCTATTTAATCTAATTAAGTTACGAGGTATAAGAAAAAAAAAGTCCTAGTTTGATTTCTAATTCCTTACTAACTATGCATGGCATAAGCTGAAATTTAACAATTTAAACAAGAAAATAATTACAAAATGAATCAAAGAATTTAACCAATGGCTTAATCATACATCAAAAGAAAGGAAAAAAATATATATAACATATGACCGAGGTCTGAGAAAATCCCAAGCCACCTACATATCCCTGTGCGATGGGATCAGGCCAAACGTAGTTCGGGCGGGTGTGTACGTACCAGGTGTGTGCAAGAGAAGGGATGCTCCTAAAATATTGGAACGCATCCCAAGCGATGGATGCTCTCATAATCATGGAACACATCTGATGGTGAGAGATGTCCCCACAACAGTAGGACCCATCTCAGTGTTGAGGTACTCCCTATCACAAGGAAATCTCCTTGGCGACGTAATCCCATAATACAAGGAACTTACCTCAATTTGACCGAGCGTGGAGCGACCAAACTCCCCCGCAGCCTACGTATCTCTCGAGACCTCTGTCTTTCCAGAATTAGGTCAAGCGTAGTTCCCATGGGTTGACGAGCCATGGACAGGCATGGCAACACTCAGGAAATGCCAAATGCCTCAGCTCCCCATACACGGGGGTACACTAATATCTCACTCATATCCCATATTCGGGATACCCAGGTGGACCGTCCGTCGGATCACCAATCCTATGCATACATCTACCCATTCGTATTTTTCATTAATACATTTGATACAACGATTTCCCACACTCTAGGATCCAATCCTAGGATTGGGTGGGCTCATTCTAAATGATCCCACAAAGGTCGGGCTTATTGGAACCCCTAAACAGTCACATCGTGGGAAGGGTGTATTCCTAACATGCATCTATCATGGTGTTCAAGTGAAGATACACCTTTGGGGTAGGGTAGGAGACAGAGATTCAAAAAGGCATTTAACATCTACGTTACCTACATATACATTTATTAATTCCAAAACATAAAATATCTAAGATGAGAGGCATGACAAAGAAAAATCAGCATGTGATTCAAGCATGTATAACAGAGATATACTATCAAATATGGGGTTAAAAAAACATGCAAAGAAGTGAATGACCATATTATACGAGGGTTGAACCACCTCAAGTTGGATCAAGATAAACCATCCTAGACCAAACTAGACCAGCCCACTAGAACCCAACTCTAAACTAAACTAAACCAGCCCTGTATAACCCAAACCAGACTGAACCATAAGCCCAACTCTAGCCTAAACTGAAACAAACATATCTAACCTAAAGCAGGCCAAACCATAGGCTCAACTCTAACCTAGACTGAGCCTGGACCAAGACCGGACCTCACCTAAACCAAACTATACCTAAACCAGGCTAGACCTAGCCTAATCTAAACCAACTCAAACCTTAACTAACCCAAACCAAATCCAACATAAACTTCAACCAGCGTAAGCTTAAACCAAGCCATATAGACCTAGCCTAAACTAAACCTGATCCAGACTATACCGACCTTACAAGCTTGGACCTAACCTAAATTAGACCAACCTAAGGTTACATGAAACCCGGATCTACCTAGGCTTAGTCAAATAGAGAGAAAACAAACCAACTTACCCTGTACCCTGCAAAACTCAAACCAACAGAATGTAAACTGATGGAGTGGAAGACTAGGATACAGACACAACAAGGGACAAAAATTCAAAGAAGGAAGAGGAAAGACCAAACTACAGCCAGTTTGCCAAGACATGAAACATGAAGGGAGATGAACAAAATCCTACTATAAAGGGGGAAGTATGAAGATGACAACAGAAATAACCAATCAAATAGTGGAGGTTGCACTAAAACATGAGATGTCACATCCATGATGCCACATTGATATTCAAGCATGATTGACACAAAAAGGAACAAGTAAAAAAAAAGTATTAGAAACTAACTACTAAATCGGTTTCACTGTGTAAGAGAAAGAAAAACAAGAACAAGGCAAGCATAACTTTTATCATCCATATCGAGTCTCAACATGTTAGAAATAAAATGGTGATGCCCAAATCAGATCAATCAATAAAAACCCATCTCTGAGGTACCATTATTGAGAATAATAAAAAATAAAAGAGAACAGTAGTATTCCTTCTTTAACCGAAACTAAGTTGTAGAACTACTCTGTGTAGACCTTTCTTTCACGACTGCAAACAACCTCCCACAGTTTTCTCTTGCATTTCTCCTTTCCAGTGACAAAACCCCGACCACTCTAAATGATTATTAAGCATAAAATCCAGAGGGGGTTAACTCAAAAGAAAAAGATATGCCTAAAAAGGGGAGGGCAGCAACTGAACTCATTCCTTCATATAATAGGCCTGAAGTAGGTTAGCATGTGTATCCCATATTACCTTGCATTTTGTAGGGACAAAAATATAGCGAACCTAATCCTACCGGAGTTAACCATAGATGAAACAGAAAGGAAACCTAGACAAACTCAAACCAACGAAAACCCATCCTTCAAAAAATACCATGAGAAGGAAGGGAGAAGAATAGAAATCACAATCAATTCATGCGAGTTTGGCATGCAATCAGAGAATCAAATAGATAAACAACATTTAGAAGAAATGGAACTCACCTGAACCGATACTAACGGAGGCCGCTGTAACTTCTTCCCCTTCTTCAATGCCGCCGTCGCTCCTTTCTTCTTCTCTCCAGCAGCAAGCTCTCTCAAATCTCAACTCCTCTCTTTCCCTTCTGAATTTTTTTTCTCCTCTGCTGCTGTCCGCCCTTCCTCTCTACCGATTTTTTTTTCTCTTTGGATCGGCAATGATGGTGCTGCTCTTTCTTCCCTCACGACGGCGGTGGCTTTGCTGCTGCTTTCCTCCTCCTCCTCTCTTCTTTTCTCCTTCTTCTTCTCGCTGCTCTCTCTATCCTCCTGATTTTCCTTCCTTCCACTTCTTCCTTGAATCGGCTCCTCTTATCCTTGTTCTGGGCAACCTCCCTTGATGAGGTGTCGATGGGGGGAGATGAGGGAGCTGAGGTGGTTGGGGAAAATCCGGGAGACCGGCGGCTTTTGGGGGAGGGATTTCGGGGAGGAGGGTTGAGATGTCGACCTCCCCTCTTCCCTGCAACTCTCTCCCTCACCGCCTCTCTCCATCTCTGTTTTTTTTTTCATTTTCTCTCTCTCCCCGATTTCTCTCTGATTGGATTTTGATTTCGATTTCTTTTTTTTTTTTGTCTTTGATCCCTTCTTTAGGGATCTAGATTGTTTTTTTTTTTCATTTTTGTACCCAAATTGCCCCCCCACCCCTTTTTCATTTTACGAAATATATATATATATATATATATATACCATTTCCTTTTATATATATATATATATATATATATATATATATATATATATATATATATATATATATATATATATATATATATATATATATATTATTTTATATCTTTTATTTCATTTATTTTTTATTATTATTATTATTATTTTCCTATGATACACTCCTCTTATTGTGCATGGTGCCCCAATGAGAGCGGAGATCCCCGCAGTGGCAAAATCAGGGTGCTGACAGTTTATATATGTCTCTAAAGCTTGCTCATTATAACATCCAAATGGTTTATTCCCCTTTCCAAGGTCTGGTATGTAGTTTATACGCATCATACACTTGCTATCCAAGGTTTATTAATATTTCTAAAAGTCAATAGCAACTAAAATACAGGTTTCACGGTTATTGGTCCAAACGACGTAGAAAGCATACCTAGAAATATGATCTCAAGGATCTAAACCCATAAATAGGCTTCTAAAAATCCCAGAGAGATGCTGTCCAAAAATGGTCAACATCAGAGGCCAAACCATTGTACGACACGTGGCATCGGCCCAATAAGATTTTTGGCCACAGGCGTACGGCACGTGCCATCGATAGCATATCAAAACATGGCCGAAACGCCTCAAGTTTTATACGGTGTATTTCTTGAATTATTCTAAACAGGAATAAGAGGTTTGAGCTCAAAATTCCCATTCTACATCAAGATATGGATATTGTTTACTTTCCCAGACAACCGATATTGTTGGATCTGGTTTATTACCTTCGATCTGATTCTAGCCACACTATGAAGGGATTCTCTTAGGTTTTAGTCTATGAATAGTCCATTCTAATCTGTTATGAAGGCTTAGGATACTTATATTTATTTATCCTTTGGTTCCAGCCATTTCCTATTACTTTCATGATCTCGGTTACGTTCTAAATCAACTCCAGCACCCAATGAAATACTTGAGTGTATACCATTGATGGTGAAAGAGGATTGTAACCATGAAATCATGAGTAACGATCCTTATGTAAATTAAATGTGTATGTAACCGCAAGTGTACGATATCATGCATTAACAAATCGATCTCAGGGAGGAATCGTTATTATCCTAACTCAAATAAGGCAAAGTGTACCAAATGGATTTGAATGAATTAACCATCCTAATTACTTTCAATAAAAATTAATCAAGCCACAAAAACGATAATTATCAATTCCTAACAGCACGAAGATTTACGAAACCACTATATTAATCATAGAATAACACAGATTTATTTCATGAAGGGAATAAAATTAAAAATAAAAAATGTAAGAAAAACTTATCTTGTTAGAAGATTCCTCTATCGTTGTTCGTCGTCTTGTTGTCACTCCAAGGCGATGTGCAAACGATTACAAAAGGAGCCTTCTCCCCTAAATTAAATTAGTAATGGGGTACAACCTATTTTTATCTACCCTACTACAGAGTTTTAAATTTAAAATTAAAACTTAAAAAATAAATAAATAAAAATAAACTTAAGCAAGAAGAACACAACTTGAAAAGAAAAAAAAACTAAGAATCTCAAACTCTCTCATAAATTCTCAAAACTAAAAAAAAAAACTCATAATAGAATTCTTGGATGGTTTTTCTATTGCTGAGCATCACATATATATACAAGTGAGTAAAGATCAAAATCAATCTTTACAGTTGGATTACAAGAGATTTTGTGGAGATAATTTTGGTAACCAAATCTAATCTTGTAGGTTCATTGTATGTGGACGATTCTTGAGTAAAAAAAATCTTGCACCAACTCATCATATATTTAGCATCATTCTCTCTTCTTGAAAACTTCCATAATCTATTAGAGCTTTCCATTCTTCCATGTCATGTCAATCTCGTAAATTTGATTCCAAATAAGTAAGGAATATTTTCTCAAGAGAATAGAATCTTTCATATGAGAATGGGCTACTCTTTGACTTGGTCCAAGGCTGATCTTATACACAAAATTCGTGGCTCTCTTTATAAAATTCATCCCTATGCCCGGCTACTGAATTGACTGGGTGAGTTAATTGGACAAGATCACCAAAAATTCATAAAATAGTCTATTTAAGGTCAAATTTTTCCATTCTTTCACCTACACCCTACAAACATAAAATCAATATTAAATACCCGAGAAGCATCAAAAATAGAATAAAAGATGCATACTTTATACCCTAAATTCACACATAAAATGTGTTCATCAGATCCCACACTAGATTAACTTATAAGATTTTTACTCGAAAGAATTCAAAGAGAAACAAGGGTAAGGAATCGATACCGATAATGTTTTCTCTATTGATGGTGCTATCGATGGTTTGCTTTCAACGAAGACAGAGGTTCCTCCTTCCCTTGTCCCTTCTCCAAACGCATTAGATCTCCCTTTCTCCTCTCTTTTCTTCTCGATTAGTCTAAGATGTGAAATGGGAGAATGAGAGAAAAACCTACCCACGTTAAAGATGGATGGGAGATCTTCATGAATCTCAAAACGGTAAGTTGGAGGATTTCCCTCCTTTATTTCCTTAAATCCAAAGAGAATGAACCTGGACATTTTGCTAAGGTGGGTTCTCAACTCCCATCCCAGCCATGGGTCCCACACTAGGTTGGTTACCAACCCAGATTCAATTAGGAGGTGCGGTGGGAGGTCGTGCGGCACATGACAAACCGTACCCTTTTGGTGTCCTGTCGGACCTCTTGACTGAACGCTGTTTAAATGTTTTAAGCACAAGGGTTGAGTTGGGTTACCTACATTGGACTCCGTTCCGTTGGTCGGGTTCATGTTGGTTTGAACCGTCTGTCGTGGTAAGACCTATTGATCACAGGTTGACACTGAGAGGGGGGGGTGAATCAGTGTCTTCAAAAATTCTTCTAAATAATCCTTTGAAGACAGACACTGCCTTGAGCTGATGCTTTACTCACTAAGCACGACCACACAATCACTGAAGCACTACCACACACAGTCGTATGCACAACCACTTTACTACCAAAAAGTGGCTAGGTCTACCATGTTGTGCATACCCATCCTGCAGGCCATTCCACGCACTTCACAATATACAGATAATCACATTTACAAGGCATCGACAACACAGAGGTATACGTGGTTCACCACCACAGTATGTGATAGCTAGTCCACGGAGTAATGCCCTACGGGCTCCGTATATACTCAATACTCAACTTTTAGCTGACTACACAACAGGAAGTACATACACCCAGTTTACCCAGCATAAAACCAGGAGGGCACAGATGTGCCAATAATTTAGGTACCAAAGTACCAGTGCTCACCACTCGCTGCACACACTACACTTAACCCGCACCCACGGGAAGCAGACAATATAGTTTTTGGGCTTATATCAATGCCCTACAATTTAATCCTCACTAGCTAGGCATTCATCATTTATCACCTACAACTAGCATATATTGAGTACAAGAATTAAACAATGCAATACATACAGGGTTAGGAATCTTACAACCCTTGTCTGACATTTTCTGGTACTCTGCGAAGACTCTGGGATGTCTCTGTAAAGCCTGGCATAGCCCTCAGGTCTACTGGAATCTTCAATGAACAATTTCAACCCCAAACCCTAGCCTCCCTTTCCATTTCACTTCCCTCTTTTCTTCAAAACATCATTACACCATTCAGTACTTACAGCAGCTCACTGCAGTCTCTGTTTTCTTCCTTGGCATTTTAACAAACACCTTGAGTGCATGCCTTTCCTAAGCTTTCACAACCACCATTAATGGACAACCATTCTTCAAGGTCTTCAATAGACTCAATGGCATCTCACACAATCCATATAATGTAAATGAGAGAAAATAATCTTTCATATAAAATCAAACCGAAACCCTAGCTTGGTATTTCAGTCAAAACAAGAGAAGCTTCTTTTCCAAGCTCTCATTACCTCCATTAATGGCTCACAATCATCCTCAAGCTTGCAATGGACTCTCAATAACCTCCATGAAGGTTGGTGTATGTATTCAATGCATTAGAACTCACTGAAGCCTTCCAAGAGAGGTTTTTCACCAATAACCCGAGCCTCCACCATGTTTTCCGTCCCACCCCCTTTCCAATAGGTAGAGCATTCAAAAACAAGTTCAGAGCAACTTGGAACGTCCGATTTGGACTCCGGATGGCCGAGATATGGCCGTTACAGTTTCGGCCAATAGAATCATAACAAAGAGCATCTTTTGACATTGCTCCGTGTACCTGCGCAACCCCGAAGCGCCGCCACCACTGCGTTGTCGAGTCGTGATTGGTCCATCAGAGAATCTACGTAATCGGTCGTTGGATCAAGGTCAAAAAGGCGGGATTTATCTTAAGCCGCTGGATCAGCATTAATCGCGTCAAGCGCGATCGGCCTCATCCGCAACCGCACGATCTGGATCTGTTGCGCCGCTTCAATGTACACGCACAACACCGAATTATAGCATTAACTCCATACAGCGCAACACATGTTATTAAGTTGCGCCCAACCAATGAGAATCTTCGCGGGAGCACCTTTTAACGCCGCCTGAGTAACATGTTAGCCCGCCTTTTTCTAGGCCATCCGATCGGCATTTTGCATACGTGGCTCTCTCTAGGCCACGGATTTGGAATTTTCTTCCTTTTTTATTTCCCAAAATACCCCTGTATTGAATTCAAATGGCCTCTGTAACCTTCAAAGAAGTTGTTAAAACTTCTGCAGAAGACGATTTCCAGAGAGGTTTTCTCTCTCCTGGAAATCCGTCGAATAGCTGGTGTGCGAGCTACGGGGGGGTGCGTGCGGCGGCTCTGCGCCTTGCGGCATGGCTTGCGGGCTTATGCCTTGCGGGTTGTGCCATGTGAGCTGTGCCATGCGGGCCTGCCTTGCTGTGGTGCCATGCGGCTGGCCTGCTAGCTGGCTGCCTTGGCCCTCGGCCAGGCTGGCTGCCATGGTGGCATGCCACCTAGGTACAGTGGGTCCCACCCATAGTTTTCTCTCTCCTCTTTCTCTCTCCTCTTTCTCTCTCCCCTTTCTCTCTCTTTAAATTCTCTCTCTTCTGATTCTCTCTCTTATTTTTCTTGCTTCATGGAGTACTTGGGAGATGCCACATCATGCCACATCATCAATGGAACCCACTGTGGGATCCACACTCTCTCTCTTCTTGCCAAACCAAGAATGGAACCCACTCTGGACCCATACTTTCTCTCCTTTTTCTCTCTCATCTTTCTATCAGCATGTTGCTTATGTCGGTACTGTCCACATCACCAGTGGGGCCCACACACATTCTGTCACCTGTCGAAACTGTTGTTGCCCAGTCAACTCAGTGCATACCTTCTCAATCACTCTCTAGAAGCTATAGAATACTGTAAAACATGCCAAAGGCTTCCTCGGCTCTGCCACTTGCTCAAACACTATCTCTCCTCATTTCTCTCACTGTAAGCTCATCAACACTGCACACTCAGCCAAGTTGCCAACAATGACAACACATGGCCAACAAGACCTATACTCGTGATTCGTCATCCAATCGTCTCTTCTAACCTTATTATGATTGGAAGACCTATCCCAACACAAATACCTAATTTAGACCGGGTTCGTGGAGTGCGGGTCTTACAACTCCCCCACCCTTAGAAAAAATTATGTCCTCAAAATTTACACGTACGGATCTTACATAAGGAGATGTCATTACCTTTAGTGATGAAGACATGCTACATGTGGATCATCCACATGAGGATCCAGTCGTGATAACCATGGTGATAAACCACGAGAATGAAGTGACAAGAAGTGTGGTAGATACTAAAAGCTCGATCGACATCCTATACTACCATGTATTCAAGGCCATGCAGATTGATGACAAGTTATTAAAGCCTGTGACCTATTCTTTAATCAGTTTCTTGGGCGACTCAATTCATGTCAAGGGAGGAATTGAGCTTGAAACTTGATTTGGAACAAAGCCACACAGGCGAATGATTATCGTTACTTACCTAGTGGTTGATATTCCATCAAGTCATAACGTCATCATAGGTCGACCAAGCCTAGTTGCACTACAAGATTGCATCTCCATATTTTACTTAGTTGTGAAATTCTCGACTTGTACAGAGAGGGTCGCTACAAAGTGGACCAAAAGCTGTCTCGATGATGTTATGTGACTCACCTGGAAGAAAATGAGAAGAAGCTCTTAACTCAAATCATAGTCATTGAAAACTTGCGCGATGACTTGAAATAGGGCAGAGGAACCTCCATTGAAGAACTTGTCCAAATACCCATTTCGAACGAGACACCAGAGAGATACTTCCAAATTAGATCATCTCTTTAAGGAAAGTAGAGGGAAGAGTTGATAACTTCCTTAAAAACAATTTAGATGTATTTGCATGGTCAGCATCGGACATGCCTGACATCTCAAGAAGTCTAATGGAACATAAGCTAACAGTAGACAAGTAGTTTAGGCATGTCTAACAGAAGAAAGGAAACTTTGCCCCAGAATGAGAAGTCGTCATCAAAGAAGAAGTCAACAAGCTCTTAGCGGCAGGGTTTATCCGAGAAGTCAAATACCCACAGTGGGTCTCCAATGTTGTAATGGTGCCAAATTCCAATGGAAAATGATGCATACATATTGACTTCACCGAATTGAATAAAGAGTACCCTAAAAACTACTACCCTCTGCCTCGTATAGATAAGTTGATCGATGCTACCACAGGTCATGAAACGTTAACATTCATGGACGTGTATTCAAGTTACAGTCAAATCAAAATGCACAAACCCGACAAGGAGAGTACTTCCTTTATAACCAAAGATGGGTTATATTACTACACAGTTATACCCTTTGGCTTGAAGAATGCAGGGGCAATTTATCAATAGTTAGTGAATAAAGTATTTGAAAACTAGATCAACAGAAACATGGAAGTTTATGTAGACGACTTCCTTGTTAAAAACAAGAAGAGTTCAAGTCACCTGGATGACTTGAAGGAAGCGTTCGAACACATTCGAAGCCACCAAATGAAGCTAAATCTTACAAAGTGTGTGTTTGGAGTACTTTCTGAGAAGTTTCTGGGTTTCATGGTCTCCTAGAGAAAAATTGAAGCAAATCCTGCAAAGATAAAGGCGATTCTGAATATGAAATTGCCCACAAAGCCAAAGCAGATCTAAGAGCTTACTGGTCGAGTTGCAACTCTTGGAAGATTTATTTCAAGATCTGCAGATCGATGCCTTCCCTTTTTCAAAACCTTGAAAGGAGTGAAAAAAATTGAATGGATATAAGTATCTCTTCTGATACTTACAATGCCAGACTCAGCGATTGCTTGCGTCTTTCTCTGGCGATTTCAACGGTTGCAGTCAGTGCAGCTCTTCTAAAAGAAGTCGAAATCAGCAGCCAATATACTACGTAAGCAAAGTGTTGCTTGATGCTGAGACCAGATATAAACCAGTTGAAAAGCTGACTCTTTCCTTGGTAGTTGGAGCCAAAAAACTACAACCATATTTCCAAGCACATACAATAATGGCCCTTACGACAAACCTCTGAAGAAGATCTTAGCAAGACCTGACATCTCAAGTCGGCTAGTGAACTGGACGATTGAGTTTAGTGAGTTCAAGATAGATTATCAGCCAAGGACTACGATTAAAACTCAAGCTTTGTCCTACTTCATCTTGGAGATGTTACTTGATGAAAGCTCAGAAATCGACAAAAGCATAGAAGCAGAAATCTTTGAGCAACTAAAGAATATGGAGAAGAATGCATCATCACCAAAATGGGTACTCCACATTGATGGATCATCAAGTCTGCAACAATCTGGTGTTGGAATCATTTTAACCAGCCTAGAAGACTTCAAAATACAAGTCGTCCTGCAATTCGAATTCGATGCTACAAATAATGTGGCAGAATATAAGCTTTGTTAGCCACATTGCAACTTGCAAAGAATTTTATGGTTAGATGACTTGACATATTCAATGACTGACAAGTCATTGTACGTCAAATAAATGGCCAATATAAAGTTAAGCAGACACACATGCAAGAACATCTAGCCAATGCCAAGTCAGCTCTATCTATGTTAGAAGAATACAACATTCAAAATATTGACAGAAAGGATAATGCAAAAGCAGATGCCTTGTCCCGGCTCTAAACAGATGGTCTTTTACATCTAGATAAGTCGGTCTGCATTGATGTCTTAGCTAACCCTTAGATGAAGAAAGAACCAAAAATACAACAAATAAGCATTGAGGTGACTTGGATCGACCCTATCAAGTCGTATTTACAAGATGGAATTCTTTTGGAAGATAGCAAGGAAAGACGCCGAATCTTGTTGAAATTTAAGTATTATGTTGTATTCGAAGGTCTTTTATATAAGACCACTCTTGCTATGCCTAACACCTGCAAAAGATTGGGAAGCAGTAGCAGAGGTACACACAGGCATATGTGGTAGCCACTCAGGGGGAGAACATTAAGTCATAGAGTCCTGAGACAAGGGTACCATTGGCCTATTATGCAGATTGCAAGAAGTTTGCCCAAGATTGTTTGACACAATTACAGTCAATCACAAGCCCCTTGCTGTTTGCTATCTGAGGATTAGATATTGTTGGTCCATTTCTCGCATCTCGGTCAAAAAATAACTACTTGCTTATCGCAGTAGATTATTTCTCAAAGTGAATAGAGACAGAAGCTGTAACCTCCATAGATGCACAATGAGTTGAAAATTTCATTCATCTGTCAATTATTTACAAATTTGGAGTACCTCAAGTCTTCATTACAGACAATAGTCCTCCATTCAATGGAAAATAATTCGCAGCGCTCTACAAAGGGTTCAATATCCAGCATGGATTTACTTTGGTATATCATCCGAAGTAAAATGGACAAACTAAGGCTGCAAATAAGGCATTAGGACGTGCCTTAGCAAAATAAATTGAAGGCTAGAAAAGAATTTAGTATGATGAGTTATCAAATGTATTGTAGTCTTACAAAACCATAAGTCGGACAACAACAGATGAAACACTATTTATGTTGGTATATAGAGCGGAAGCTGTTCTACCAGTGGAAGTTACATATCCGACTCACCGCATTTTCAATTATGATGAAGAAGCAAATTCAAAATCAATGTGCGCTAATCTTGACTTACTCCTAGAAGTTTGTGATATCACAGCATTGAACATTTTAGTCTACCAGCAGAAGGTAGCAAGATATTACAACTCACGAGTTCAAACTCGTCAATTCCAAGTCAGAGACTTAGTTCTTCAACACGCATCTCTATCTCAACCTTCTCAACAAGGTAAGTTACAGTCGAATTGGGGAGGACCATATAGAATTATCTGAGAAACTCAGCCTGGATCATATCATCCACGTAAACTGAATGGCACACCTATACCAAGGCTTTGGCATCTAAAAAATCTTCGAAAATTTTATCATTTAATGTAAAGTTATTATTCTGAATGAATTAGATACTTTACATTCTATATCTTTTGTCTTCAAACACAATACTTTATTTCTCAAATCATTGACTTGTTTGATACGGGGGGTACAATTCAACCTCAACACTTAAGTCAAAAAGACTTCATATTCAATGTATATATACATTCAACATGAACTCGGGGGGTATATACTATGTATTACCAACCTTGAGATTCATCCATAAGACAAAGTGCGAAAGCCAATCATAGAGATGTTCAAAAGCAAAAATCTTCATTTACTAACAAGTTTCAGGTCATTTACAAAGCAAATCAGGAAAGGATTACAAGGAAGAAGTCAAATTCCTTATTGTTTTGCCTGCCTTTAACTCGGTCAAGCTTCGTTTATGCCTTGTTCAAAGCCTTTTCGCAGACTTTAAGTTTATTTAGATAGAGGTCTATGTAGTACTCGACAGATAAATGCACGCTCCTTTCATTGCGGTTGAACTCTTCCACCTCTTTGATGCATTTCATATGACTTTTAGCTACATTACCAGCTTTGACGAAGTGGGAGTAATATAAATTCCTGTCTTCTTTAAAAGCCTTGGCACTCTTTCGCAACTTACAAACTTCCCAATCTTGATGTTTCTCCATGTAAAACATAGCTTCGAAGTAAGAATTCCTCTTTGTTGTGAGCTCGGCAAGCTTAATCTTCAAATTGTTAATGTCAGTAGTCAATTCTGAAGCACTAGCAGATGAATCAATAGCGGATGACTTTCTCTTCCAGGACGAAGAAATGGTTTTCTTTTCCTTGTTTGTTTCTATGAGTTGGGTATGCAAAGCTTCAATTTCAAATAACAAGTCGGTTATAGGCTCAGACTCTTTAGTAGATGACTTTGTTTCGGCCGGGAGTTTCCTTAAGGCTTCTTGTGGAGATTTCTTCTCCTTCTCGACTTTTGTAAGTCGGGAACGCAAGGACTTTACTCCTTTCGGAAGACTTGATTCCTCTTTGTATTCTACAAGTTGGGATCGTAGTGCATCAATCTCAGCTAGCAAATCGGCCATCATTTTGGAATGGTCATTAGCCAACATCTCGGCACCAACTGTATTAGCCGACTTCTCAAGATCATCAGTCTGAATGGACTTATGAATGCTGTTGACATAAAGGAAACTTTTCTTAGGTCTTGGGATTCTTCCCATATTATGGTTCTCATGAAGGAACTCTGCGCAAGAGTATAACCATTCCTATATCAGGGCAACAGAATATAAAGACACAAGCATACGCAAAAAAGTTTGAATAAAAAAATGGCTTGATATTTCTAAAAGAAATCGGTTACAAAAGGACTTCAAAGAAGTCGATTACTAAAAAAAGAAAAGAAAAAGAGTTCATTGCTTTGGGGATTCAAACCCCATTCCTTTTCCGGGAGTGTTGGGAATCTCTCGTACTTGCTCTGAAGAGGGAGACTTCTTGCCTTCTTGTAGCCCAGCAACATCACCGCTTGTCTCAACTGAAGGAGTTTCCTCTTCACCGTCAGTTTCAAGAGAAGTTGGCATATCAACATCATAGCCATAGTCCGAGAAGTCAAAATTTGGGACCTTCTGATGAACACAATCATGCATCTCATGAACTATCCATTTGTAATTCACCTATGCAATCTCCATTCTGATTCCTTCAAACTCCTCTTACTTGAAAATCAGGTCCACCAACTTTTTGGAACCCCTGAATTTGGCTACGAAATTTTCAATTTTTTCGAGAATACTTTCCTCGACTTCTTGAAGCCTGGCCTCAAGGTCGGCTTTCTCCTTCTTCAAACTTGAATTTTCCCTTAGAGCTTCATCAGCTCTTTCTTTCTCCCTATCTGCCCTCTCTTTCTCCTTATTTGCCTTTTCCCTCTCCACAGCAGTCTTTAACTCTTCCTCGCTAACTTTCTTCCTTTCCTTCTCCACATTCTCTTTCTCCCTTGCAAAGGCAGCTTCAATAACCCTCAAATTTTGTGTCAGGGAGTCACATTTCCTGACTAACTCAATTCGAGCTTCATCTAGGGATTCGACCCCCTAAGTAATCTTGTATAGAGGGTTAATGAGCTAAGAAAGGTGACAACTTGGTTAGCAAAGTCGAAAAAGCTCAATCAAACGACTTTACGAAGTCAAAGTTATACTTACATTTGTGAGGGAAAGGTAAGCAACGTCACCAAACTCTTTGATGCTGCAAGGATCAAGAATTTCCTGGTCCTTGGGTAAGCAGATTCCCCCAACGAGTTCACGTGCTACTCGCAAACTACCAGAACCGCGATAAAAAAATTTTGCTGTCTATTTGGGGACGTATAATTCTGATGAACTTGATATGACACTGAGAGGGGGGGTGAATCAGTGTCTGAAACTTTTTCCCTATAAATTCAATGCTGTCCAGAGCTGTTGGATACCTGATTTGTCAATACACACAATTGTATGCAAATCCACCTCGCTACCACTCAGTGGCCAAGTCTACCAGATTTGCACACCCATCCTGCAAACCATTCCACACACTCCAAAATATACCAGAAAAATAAACACACAGAACACAAGATATTACGTGGTTCACCACCACAGTATGTGATGGCTAATCCACGGAGTAATGCCCCACGGGCTCCGTACTTACTCAATACTCAACTTTTAGTCTCTTACAGACAAGGATACTAACCCTAAATTTTCCCAGCATAAAACTGAGAGGGTGTAACAACACCAAAATTCAGGCATAAAGCCAGTGTCCAGCACCCACTGAACACACCACAACTAAAATAATTTTTGGGGCTTATAGAATTGCCCTACAATGAAACCCACAAGCTAGATAGGTATTCTACTATTTTTCTTTCACCTATACTAGCATACAGTGCATAAAAATTATTTAAAGAGATAGGGAATGAGAAAATCTCACAACCAATAGTCTTGAATTGCCAGCGATAATCTTTGATGCTCCACACTGCCTTGAGAACCTCTGAACAGCCTTCAATGATAGTAAATCTTGAAACATCGATCTCGTCTTGATCATAGGCTTCCCATCTCCTTCAACATCACCATGAATGAGTAATACGCAGCATATCAACCTCTCTCAGGGTTTCAACAATCCATTGATGCACAGAGAATAGGTGGATAGTGATGAATCCCCTCACTGGAAACTCCGACAGGCAAAATCCCTCTTCTGTAGCTTCAAAACACACTTTTCAATTTTTTCCAGCCCTTTCACGACTCCCAACGGCGCCCAATAGATATTGGGTTCCCCGAAGCCCCGAATAGATTGGATCGTTTCTGCCAACGTGGCATCGAAAAATATGAATGCTGCAATTTGAACAGACCGATTTGGAGCTCGGATGAAGAAGATATGACAATTTGAAAATTGGCTAATCTCGGATAAGGAAAGAGAATCTTTCCTTATATAACCTGCACCTGCGCCGCACCGTAGCCGAGCCGCGTCTTTGTGGGCTGTCAGATGCGAATCTGAGAGGTGAGGATCAGTCCTCGCCGCGGATCTTGGATCTCCTTCTCTTTTTCTTGACGAAAAGCCCCTATACAACTTGTGAAATGCCGAAATTGCCCCTAAACAACTTATGAAATGACTTTTTCGAGCGATTCGACAGAAACTGCGATATCTCTCTCATCCGACGTCGGAATTGAGTGATTCAAGTTGCGTTGGAAAGCTAACTCGATGCTCTACATATTTCTAATGCCGGATCTCCATGAACCTGTTGCGGGACCCACCAAAAATAGACCCAAAGTTAAAACTCTGTCAAACCTTGGAATTTGAACCCGAAACTTTGTGTGCATGCATGCCAAGTGCCGTGGGCTGCCGTGTTGGCATGTCACCTTGCCACCATACCTGTGGGTCCCACTCACATTTTTTCTCTCTCCTCTTTCTCTCTCTTCTGATTCTCTTTTTCTCTTTCCTCTTTCTCTCTCTTCTGATTCTCTCTCTTCTTTCTCT